>CM049847.1:4530261-4877761 GCA_027422415.1 Schizothorax lantsangensis | reverse complement strand
AAAATTTAAGTTTTTTTCTATGTATAAACTGTTTATGTAATAAAATGTTTTCGTAGTTTGTGTTTTCCCTTATCAGTGCAAAATTATCACAAATTAAAAAGGATTCATGCCAATATTGTCCAAAACCCCACTTTTCTAGGGCGATTCCAAACTTGTATATACAGGTGCATCTCAATAAATTAGAATGTCGTGAAAAAGTTCATTTTTTCTTGTAAGTCATTTCAAAAAGTGAAACTTTCATATATTTTAGATTCATTGCATGTAAAGTAAAACATTTCATAAGTTTTTTTGTTTTAATTGATGATTAGATCTTACATCTCATGAAAGTCAAAAATCAGTATCTCAAAATATTAGAATATTTACATTTGAGTTTCAATAAATGACCATCCCTACAGTATAAATTCTGGGTATCTCTTGTTCTTTGAAACCACAATAATGGGGAAGACTGCTGACTTGGCAATGATCCAGAAGACGAACATTGACACCCTCCACAAAGAGGGTAAGTCACAGAGGGTCATTACTGAAAGGTGTGGCTGTTTACAGAGTGCTGTATCAAAGCATATTAAATGCAAAGTTGACTGGAAGGAAGAATTTGGGTAGGAAAAGGTGCACAAGCAACAGGGATGACTGCAAGCTTGAGAATACTGTCAAGCAAAGCTGATTCAAACACTTGGGGGAGCTTCACAAGGAGTGAACTAAAGCTGGAGTCAGTGCATTAAGAGTCACCACGCTCAGACGTCTTCAGGAAAAGGGCTACCAAGCCACTTCTGAATCAGAGACAACGTCAGAAGCATCTTACCTGGGCTGTGGAGAAAAAGAACTCAGTGGTCCAAAGTCCTCTTTTCAGATGAAAATAAATTTTGCATTTAATTTGGAAACAAGGTCCCAGAGTCTGGAGGAAGAGTGGAGAGGCACAGAATCCATGTTGCTTGAAGTCTAGTGTGAAGTTTCCACAGTCAGTGATGATTTGGGCTGCCATGTCATCTGCTGGTGTTGGTCCACTGTGTTTTCTGAAGTCCACAGTCAACGCAGCCATCTACCAGGAAATTTTAGAGCACTTTATGCTTCCTTCTGCTGACAAGCTTTATGGAGATGCTGATTTAATTTTCCAGCAGGACTTGGCACCTGCCCACACTGCCAAAGGTACCAAAAGCTGGTTCAATGACCATGGTGTTACTGTGCTTGATTGGCCAGCAAACTCGCCTGACCTGAACCCCATAGATAATCTATGGGGTATTGTCAAGAGGAAGATGAGAGACACCAGACCCAACAATACAGATGAGATGAAGGCAGCTGTCAAAGAAACCTGGGCTTCCATACCACCTCAGCAGTTCCACAAACTGATCATCTCCATGCCACGCCGAATTGAGGCAGTAATTAAAGCAAAATGATCTCCTACCAAGTATTGAGTACATATACAGTAAATGAACATACTTTCCAGAAGGCCAACAATTCACCAAAACATTTTTTTTTATTGGTCTTATGAAGTATTCTAATTTGTTGAGATAGTGAATTGGTGGGTTTTTGTTAAATGTGAGCCTAAATCATCACAATTAAAAGAACCAAAGACTACTTCAGTCTGTGTGCATTTAATTTATTTAATACACGAGTTTCACACTTTGAGTTGAATTACTGAAATAAATGAACTTTTCCACGACATTCTAATTTATTGAGATGCACCTGTATATATAAATGACAGATTAAGAGCTGAATTAACATTGCTTTATATTCTGAAATGTAAAATACATTTTTAATTAAATTAATATAAAACATAAATTTGTAACTGCACCAGTGTGCAGGCATTTTTAGTGTTTTATATACATATGATAAGATACAGCAAGAACACGAGCAAAGAAACAAAGTAAAACAAACTGACAAATACAATAAAACAAATATACAAATGAAATGAAATAAACGGTGATTCATTTTTCCATGAAGGTCTACTAACATTACTGTTCAGGTAAGTAATAGCTACAAAATAAATCTAAAAGTAATCAAATGTAAATGAACACTGCATAGTTTTCACTGTATGTATTGATAGATTAATGCTTATTAAAGCTATAACGTTATTCAGATTAAGAGCTGTGGGTGATTTTCTCTTTGCATTTTGTTCTTTGATTAACATTGATGAAGTGCCAGTCTGTCCCTTTAAGACAATATATTGACACACATTGGCTTTTCTCCCAACTGTTCTCGTCCACTTAAGACATAAACTCTGTTTAAGTGAATACTCTCCAAGCCGGCCATTTTGACATTTTGTGTGTATTTGATCGTTTTGACGCGCCCGAAGCTCAGTGTACTTTGCTTGTCCGTTTTGGAGCGCTCCGCGCAGGTGCGCACACACGCACACATTTCAGCCTGGGGAACAGCGTCTCTTGTGCGGATTGTACTTTCAACGTTTTAGTATCAAACATGTCCCGCAATTTAGCAACTACAAAGATGGTATTTTACAACAATCACCGATTGAGCTGATTCTGACATTAAGTTTTGGTTAGGGAGAAACGAATGTGCGCCGCTGTGAAGGGAAGGAAGTTGTGCTAGAAGAAACGCGGCTATAATCCTTAGAAGCCAAAAAAAAAACTTTAATATAACAGCCACAGGCCTAAAGTGTAAGCAGATGTTTGAATAGTTAGTTCTCTCTTCTATCATAATTAAATGGGGCTTTCATGTTGCGCGTGCTGAAGCTCCTCCGCGTGAGCGTGATCTCGCTTCTGAATTGCGAATAGCAAAAATGCATCATAGACAAATGTTTGAATATTATTGCACATAAAAACAGCTGGCGAGATAATGTATATAAAGCAACAATACATGTATGTGTGTTTTCTTAATTTCTCCAGTACCGACAGCAGAACTGATGACGTCAGAGCTTATCGATACTCCGGTCTTTCATAATTTAGCCCCGAGACCGATTTAATACAGAGTTTCGGTACCCATTCCTACCTGGCCTGGAGACTCCGCAGTCTCCTCCCTGATGGCAGCAGACTGAAGAAGCTGTGTGTCGGGTGGGTGGGATCACCTGCAATGCAGAGGGCTTTGCGGGTGAGACGGGTGCTGTAAATGTCCTGGAGGGAGGGGAGAGAGACACCAACCATCTTCTCAGCTGCTCTCACTATGCGTTGAAGTGACTTGCGGCAGGATGCGTTGCAAGCGCCATACCACACAGTGATGCAGCTAGTTAGAATGCTCTCAATGGTGCCTCTGTAGAAGGTGCACATGATGGAGGCCGGGGCTCTGGCTCTTCTCAGTTTGCGGAGGAAGTAGAGACGCTGCTGTGCTTTCTTGGCCAGTGCCGAAATGTTGTTAGTACAGGAGAGGTCCTCTGTGATGTGCACACCCAGGAACTTGGTGCTGCTCACTCTCTCCACAGTCGCACCGTTGATGGTCAGAGGAGCATGCTGAGTGTGCAGTCTCCTGAAGTCAACCACAATCTCCTTCGTCTTCTCCACATTCAGAGAGAGATTGTTGTCACTGCACCACCCGGCCAGGCGGCTCACCTCGCTCCTGTAGTTTGTCTCATCTCTGTTGCTAATGAGACCCACCACAGTCGTGTCATCTGCAAACTTAATGAAAAGGTTAGAGTTGTGTGACGGTGTGCCGTCGTGGGTCAGCAGAGTGAAGAGGAGGGGGCTCAGCACACATCCTTGGGGGGCCCCTGTGTTCAGTGTGATGGTGCTGGATGTGTTGATGCCGACCCGTACTGCCTGAGGTCTCCCGGTCAGGAAGTCCAACAGCCAGTTGCACAGAGAGGTGTTGAGCCCCAGCTGGACCAATTTGTGAGTGAGCTGTTGAGGGATGATTGTGTTGAATGCTGAACTGAAGTCTATGAACAGCATTCTGACATACAAGTCTTTTTTGTCCAGATGTGTGAGGGCTGGGTGGAGGGCAGTGGCGATGGTGTCATCGGTCGAGCGGTTGGACAGATATGCAAACTGGAAGGGGTACAGGGAGGGGGGGGGGCAGACTTGATGTGGTGCATGACTAGTCGTTCAAAGCACTTCATGAGGATAGGAGTGAAGTAAATGTAGAGTTTTTTTCATTAGAAATGTACTCAAATAAAAGTGCCCGTATTTAAATCTACTCTTAAAAGTACAAATTTTCCAAAAATGTACTCAAGTAAATGTAATAGAGTAAGTGTACTTTGTTACTACCCACCTCTGGTCTATAGGCAAGCTGGAAGGGAACCAGCAGCCAGCCTGTAATGACTTTCAGGTATGGTAAACCATCCTCCTAAAGAATTTTCATAACTAATGAGGCAACTGGTCTGTAGATGTTTAGCCATGAGATGCAAGCTTTTTTGAGAACAGGGATTGTAGTCAATTGCTTAAAGCATGACGGGACCTTGCTCAGTTCCAGTGATCTAGTAAGTATGTAGTAAAGATGGGAGCTTGTCTGCACAGCATTTCGGGCAAGAGGGGGACACCTGGTAAGAACCAGGGACCAATATATTTGTCAAGCAGTTGTTGGGTGTGATCCGAGTTGGGTGGTGGTGTTTTGTAATTGGTCAGACTTTGTAGGTCTCTCCATGTCGACCCAGGGTCATTGGCCGAAAATGTGTTTTCAGCTTCTCAAGTGTAGAGCCTTTTGGGAGTCCTGATTGCCATTAGTGTGTTTTTGGCTTTGTTGTACAGTGTCCTTGTTCCCTGTAAACTGCCTTGTTATACTTCCATTTTTTATATTTCCTGCAAATGGTGGTGGGAATGCATGCATCGTCACAAAAACTTGTATACGCTGACCTGCCAACACTGACATCTCTAAACTATGCAAAACCTGGTGAATCCTTTGTTTTCAATTGCCCTTACGACAGTGTTACCTAATGTGCAAAAATCAGAAGCACAAGCTTTTGTATCAGGTTATGTTGACTATAAGTGTCAAGGTCAGTCAATGTCATAAACGTTGACATTAACACAGAGGAAAAATGTGTAACTGACACTTTGTTGAGACAAGCAGGTAAATGTGGATTGTTTTTGTGTTTTTCTTGGTTAAGTTTGGCTGCATGTCACATTATCAGCCATATCACCTGGTGCATATTAATTAGTTCAGTTAATAAATGAATGAATGGTCCAATGACTCACTCATAAAGGCAGTCATTTGCTGAAAAACTGCCACCACAAATACACAAACTGATAGTCTGTCTACAATGTGCAGAGACGAGCTGAGTGGTATAAACAGTGACAAGTCCCAATGCTGATACTTTCCATTTATCAAAACATTTGGAAGGCCTCCTGTCTAGATGCAAGGAACAGAACTAACTATATTTATAATGAATTTACAAACAGTTTGCAGAATCTGCAAAATGTTATTTTTATCATAAAAAGCGCATGCTTTTTTTAAAAGTACCGCCTGATTGCGTGTATTTACACATGTTTACATGTTTGAAAAAAACAATAGACGTTTCAAAATTTGTCCTCAAATGATCCACAACTGTTGTTCTTGAGTCATTTCTTTGTCCTGAGCAGTTAAACTGCCCACCGTTCTTCAATGTTTTTAAAAATGTATTTTATTATATCAATTTTTTTTTTTTTTTGGTGGTGGTGGTAGTGTTGATAAAATTTTACTTGCAACAATTTACTTGCAACAAATACATTTTTTTGTGATCTTTAGAAAAAAAGAGTGAAACGAAGGAAACGTAGCCAGAAGCCCCTTCAAACAGAGCCCACAGCTGAAGACCTGGAGCAGACATGGCAAATAGTGTCTGAAGAACTCAGAACATCTGGCTTTCAGGTGAGTTATAGAAAGGTGTTTTTTTTTAATTAACAAATAGTTAAGAAAACATTTTTAAAAAGCCTTTAGAATCTTTCAGACCTGCCTGACAATGGGAAGCAGATTATCCTCTCCAGTACCAGTGCTAATGATCCCAAAACACCCTATAAATTAATTATACATTAAAAGACTGACATCACGACGTGACCCTTCGACGGCGATGCAGGCTTAGTCTTTCGCTCTGCTCACTTTGCCACATATTGTATGATCCTGTCAGTACATTTTAAACCACTCTGCATTGGACCCATCATGAGTGCTAAGACAGACAAAGGCGATCGGAAAAGAGAGATTGAGCAATCGCCAATGAAGAAAAAATTCAGAGATTCCACCATCTCCAGAGAGGACATCGACGATGCTATTGCTAACAGCATTCAATTAGCACTTAAAGAGCAGCAAAGCACTTTGAATTCAGTTGTGAATTCTGCAGTAAGAGATGCGATGGACTCAGTGCTGATTCCAGCATTGCGCGAACTGCGTGAGGACATACAAGTGTCCAACAAGTCTGTTAAAGAGCTAAGAGAGGAGTTTGAGGCCATAGCTACCGCGGCGAAGCAGACACATGACTGCGTTTATTCTGTTCAAGCAGCTGCGCGTGAGGATAGGAGGGCAGTCACGGACTTAAGAAATCAGCTGGAGCGACTCACCGAGAAGATGACGGATATTGAGGATAGGAGCAGGAGGAACAACGTTCGACTGGTGGGGCTGCCAGAGGGGGCTTAGGGTCCCGACGCAGCTGGTTTCCTCAGAGTTAATCTTTCCAAGTGGATTCCTTTCTTGAGGGGCCGTGACATTTAGATTGACCAGGCGCATCAAGTGTATGACGGAGGAGGGGCTCCGATCGGCCATGCACTCTCATCTTCCGTGTACTAAGATGCCATGACATATCGGAAATCCTGAAAGGTGCCCGGCAGGCTTATCCGGTGAAATGCGCACAGGACAATGTCACACTTCTATTTTTTCCCGACTTTAGTCCAGCTACAACGATCAGGAGAAAGGCATTTAATCCGGTTTTGAAGAAGACAGCGCTTGGTCTACAGCCCTTCCTCATCTATCCGGCGGTAATTAAACTACGGCACAAAGGGGAGCAGAAAAGCTTCGATTCTCCTCAGAAAGCGAAGGATTTTATCAGCTCCCTGTCTCAGCAGAAGACGTATTCTGCGGGGGGGGGGGCGCTGTCTCTCCGGCCCGGCGGGAGGGGCTTGATGGCCTGGATGGACATGGTCCTAGTTGCCCAGTAGGGGATGATGGCAGGATGGACATGGATGCTTGCTAAACCTATTTTTTGCTTTTTGTTCTCTCCTCTCTCCTACTGGGATATTGTCCGTATATATCCGGTACAACGATCTCATTGCTGGTAAGACTGACACTCCTTTTTTCTCTTTTGGAGGGGACTAATGGAGAGTAGGTTTAATTAAAAAAAATTTTTTTGGCTGAGTGAGCCTTTCGGGAGACATGTCTTGCGTTGGAGTGGATCGGTCACGAACCATCACTTTTTTTTGTTGCTCAGTCAGACCTACTGCATGTTCTCGGTAATGTGCGGTCTGAGTTGTTCCTTGTTTATGGTTGTCGGTTGTTCATGTTTTTATTTTTTACAACAGACATTTATACTTTTATTTATTTTACCTTATTTCTAAAGGGATTTTTCATCTAGGAGGTTTGGTATCTAAAATGCACATCAGCGTTTACATGTTATTTACAGAATGGAAGTGCTTCTGCTTTTTTTCATTTATTGAATACAATCTTGGGATTATGAATATTCAATGCATACTCTAAATATTTTATCACTGAATGTGAATGGTTTAAATTCTGCTGTTAAACGAACCCGTGTGTTAGAATATTTACACCGTAAATCTATTTCCTGTGCCCTAATACAAGAGACACATTTAAAACAATCTGACGTGGCACGTTTCCAGAATAAGTATTATAAACTAGCAGCTTTTTCCAGCGCTCTTAATAAAACTAAGGGGGTGCTTATCCTTGTTAACAGGAAGTTAAATTTGACAATTGAACACCTTGGTAGTGATGAGAAGGGTAGATTTGTTTTTATCCGATGCAAAATATATAATAATAGGTTAGCATTGGTCTCTATTTATGGTCCGAATGAGACAGACAGTGCCTATTCCTTACACAGATTTCCAAAACTCTACTTGAGCAGATTGATTTCCCTCTAGTGGTGGGTGGTGATTTTAATGCGGTCTCAAATCCTGCCTTGGATAAATCTCAATCTGATACAACAGCCAATCCATCCTCTAAATTACTGAATAAATTTATCACTGAGCTCAACTTAATCGATCTTTGGAGAATTCAGAATACTAAATCTAAGGACTTCACTTTTTTTTTCTAATAGACACAAGACTTTCTCTAGGATAGACTACATATTTCTCAGCCCATCTTTAATTTCGTCTAATTCCTCCATCTCTATATTACCAATTTTATTATCTGATCATTCTGCTGTCTTGTCAGTGTTCCTCTTTCCGACTTTAAAGCCAAGTCCCCTAGATGGCGCTTTAACATCATTATTAAGTAATCAGACTTTTATTACTTCTCTAAAAGAATATATTATTTTTTTTAATTAATATTCCCTCTGATGTGGATCCTCAAATACTGTGGGAAACGACTAAGTGTGCTATACAAGGTTTCTGTATATCTTTCTCTTCTACTCTTGCCAAAGCGAAAACTTACCAGTTTACACAATTAGAAAATAAAATCCAATCATTACAAAACCTACAAAAACAACGTTTTACTGAGCAACAGGCTACACAGCTGTCCTCATTAAAAGAAGAATATGATTTACTTTCACACTCAAAGGCGGAATTTATTTTACATAGGACTAGGCAAAAATATTATTTCGAATCAGAGTCATTTATTGGCCCTTAGGTTGAAAGAATGCGAGTCTAAGCCATATATTAGCGCAATAAAATCATCGGATGAGCAGGTCACCACGAACCCTTGTGGCAATTAATTAAATATTTAAAGGTTTTTACACAAATCTGTATAAAGCCGAAACAGATTTTGATGAACCAATTTGTAAGCAGTATTTAGATAAATAGGAACTGCCTCGGATCTCACAGATGGATAAAGAATCTTTGGAGGCCCCATTAAGTTTGGAGGAACTCCACGTCTCTCTAAAAAGCCTTCAAAAGGGCAAATCACCGGGTCTAGATGGTCTCCCCCCTGAATTATATTTAGAAATTTGGGATTTGGTAGGGATACTTATGCTTAACTCATTTAATTTTGCAATTGAACATGGGGTATTTCATAGAGATCAAAAAACTTAATTGATATCATTACTACTTAAAAAAGGGAAAGATCCATTAGATTGTTCCAGCTACAGACCAATTTCGCTTATCCCATGTGATCCTTTTGCTTCTCGAATGGAGAAGGTAATTCATAGTCTGATCAAGGAGGACCAAACCGGTTTCATCAAGGGGCGCAATGCGTCTGACAATATGCGTCGACTCCTTCATATTCTTGACTGTGGACTCCCACCCAACCCCTTGTGCGGTTTACTCACTGGATGCAGAAAAAGCCTTTGACAGGCTAGAGTGGAATTATATGTGGGCAGTTCTGCAATGTTTCGGCTTCGGTGAACACTTCATTTCTAGGATTAAGACATTATACCACTCACCTGCAGCATCAGTCATAACTGGTAATATTATTATTATTATTATTTAATAATTTCAGACTGTTCATTTCAGACATTAAGAACCAAATTTTGTCTACTAGCATCCGCATATTTTGTCTTTCTTTTTTCAACTACGTTCTGCTCTCAAAGCGTATGGCGTTCCGTGGGCATCTTCTATTTCCTCTCATTCTATGCGGGACTGGATTGCACCATCTGCTGGTCGGCCATCTGTTTCCTTAATATGTAATACAATTATTGATTGCATTACAAAACCTCTTTCTATTAAAACTATTTGGAATAGGGAATTATCTGACCTTAATTTATCTGTCGACTGGGAGAGAGTGTGGTCTAATCTCATCTTTAACATCTAAAAATCTGGCTCATCGTTCTTATTCACTTCAAAGTCATTCATAGAGCATACATAACTCCTTACAAAAGATTTAAAATGAAACCACAATCAAATTTGAACTGCCACATATGTAATACTACATCATCAGGAGCCTCGTGAGAGCAAAAATTACTTGTGAAGAAAAACGAATGGAGGACAATCGACGTCGTCAGTTCTCCTGGCATGAGTTTTGTTTTTTTACGGGAAGAAAAACAAAGAAGAAATAGTATGGGTGATCTCCTTCCGTGGCATGTTTGTGGCTGCCGAGTTTCAGCTATAGAAGCACGCAACATCCGATTGGTGAAGCTTGCTCGCTCTCATTGGCCATCTGCAAGCTAATCCTCTCATTATAACAAATAACTGTGCAGCGTTTGGTTTCGAAAAAGAAATTAAATCCTACATTTAACATTTTTTTTTATCACTTTTTTATCACAACATGAAAAGTATGAGCATGTACAGCACTCAATACTTAGTTGGGGCTCCTTTTGCCTGAATTACTGCAGCAATGCGGCGTGGCATGGAGTCGATCAGTCTGTGGCACTGCTCAGGTGTTATGAGAGCCCAGGTTGCTCTGATAGTGGCCTTCAGCTCTTCTGCATTGTTGGGTCTGGCATATCGCATCTTCCTCTTCACAATACCCCATAGATTTTCTATGGGGTTAAGGTCAGGCGAGTTTGCTGGCCAATTAAGAACAGGGATACCATGGTCCTTAAACCAGGTACTGGTAGCTTTGGCACTGTGTGCAGGTGCCAAGTCCTGTTGGAAAATGAAATCTGCATCTCCATAAAGTTGGTCAGCAGCAGGAAGCATGAAGTGCTCTAAAACTTCCTGGTATACAGCGGTGTTGACCTTGGACCTCAGAAAACACAGTGGACCAACACCAGCAGATGACATGGCACCCCAAACCATCACTGACTGTGGAAACTTTACACTGGACCTCAAGCAACGTGGATTCTGTGCCTCTCCTCTCTTCCTCCAGACTCTGGGACCCTGATTTCCAAAGGAAATGCAAAATTTACTTTCATCAGAGAACATAACTTTGGACCACTCAGCAGCAGTCCAGTCCTTTTTGTCTTTAGCCCAGGCGAGATGCTTCTGACGCTGTCTGTTGTTCAAGAGTGGCTTGACACAAGGAATGCGACAGCTGAAACCCATGTCTTGCATCTGTCTGTGCGTAGTGGTTCTTGAAGCACTGACTCCAGCTGCAGTCCACTCTTTGTGAATCTCCCCCACATTTTTGAATGGGTTTTGTTTCACAATCCTCTCCAGGGTGCGGTTATCCCTATTGCTTGTACACTTTTTTCTACCACATCTTTTCCTTCCCTTCGCCTCTCTATTAATGTGCTTGGACACAGAGCTCTGTGAACAGCCAGCCTCTTTTGCAATGACCTTTTGTGTCTTGCCCTCCTTGTGCAAGGTGTCAATGGTCGTCTTTTGGACAACTGTCAAGTCAGCAGTCTTCCCCATGATTGTGTAGCCTACAGAACTAGACTGAGAGACCATTTAAAGGCCTTTGCAGGTGTTTTGAGTTAATTAGCTGATTAGAGTGTGGCACCAGGTGTCTTCAATATTGAACCTTTTCACAATATTCTAATTTTCTGAGATACTGAATTTGGGATTTTCATTAGTTGTCACTTATAATCATCAAAATTAAAAGAAATAAACACTTGAAATATATCAGTCTGTGTGAAATGAATGTATACATTATACAAGTTTCACTTTTTGAATGGAATTAGTGAAATAAATCAACTTTTTGATGATATTCTAATTATATGACCAGCACCTGTATGTATATGTGCATCTCAATAAATTAGAATGTCGTAGAAAAGTTAATTTTTTTTCTTGTAACTTATTTCAAAAAGTGAAACTTTCATGTATTTTAGATTCATTACATGTAAAGTAAAACATTTCAAAAGTTTTTTTATTTTGATGATTAGAGCTTACAGCTCATGAAAGTCAAAAATCAGTATCTCAAAATATTAGAATATTTACATTTGAGTTCCAATAAATGACCATCCATACAGTATAAATTCTGGGTATCTCTTGTTCTTTGAAACCACAATAATGGGGAAGACTGCTGACTTGGCAATGATCCAGAAGACGAACATTGACACCCTCCACAAAGAGGGTAAGTCACAGAAGGTCATTACTGAAAGGTGTGGCTGTTTACAGAGTGCTGTATCAAAGCATATTAAATGCAAAGTTGACTGGAAGGAAGAATTTGGGTAGGAAAAGGTGCACAAGCAACAGGGATGACCGCAAGCTTGAGAATACAGTCAAGCAAAGCTGATTCAAACACTTGTGAGAGCTTCACAAGGAGTGGACTGAAGCTGGAGTCAGTGCATCAAGAGTCACCCACGCCCAGACGTCTTCAGGAAAAGGGCTACCAAGCCACTTCTGAACCAGAGACAACATCAGAAGCATCTTACCTGGGCTGTGGAGAAAAATAACTGGACTGTTGCTCAGTGGTCCAAAGTCCTCTTTTCAGATGAAAGTAAATTTTGCATTTCATTTGGAAATCAAGGTCTCAGAGTCTGGGGAAGAGTGGAGAGGCACATAATCCATGTTGCTTGAAGTCCAGTGTGAAGTTTCCACAGTCAGTGATGATTTGGGCTGCCATGTCATCTGCTGGTGTTGGTCCACTGTGTTTTATGAAGTCCACAGTTCAACGCAGCCATCTACCAGGAAATTTTAGAGCACTTCATGCTTCCTTCTGCTGACAAGCTTTATGGAGATGCTGATTTAATTTTCCAGCAGGACTTGGCACCTGCCCACACTGCCAAAGATACCAAAAGCTGGTTCAGTGACCATGGTGTTACTGTGCTTGATTGGCCAGCAAAGCCACAAACTGATCATCTCCATGTCACGCCGAATTGAGGCAGTAATTAAAGCAAAAGGAGCCCCTACCAAGTATTGAGTAGTGAGTACATATACAGTAAATTAACATACTTTCCAGAAGGCCAACAATTCACTAAAAATGTTTTTTTTTATTGGTCTTATGAAGTATTCTAATTTGTTGAGATAGTGAAATGGTGGGTTTTTGTTAAATGTGAGCCTAAATCATCACAATTAAAAGAACCAAAGACTTAAACTACTTCAGTCTGTGTGCATTGAATTTATTTAATACACGGGTTTCACAATTTGAGTTGAATTACTGAAATGAACTTTTCCACGACATTCTAATTTATTGAGATGCACCTGTGTGTGTATGTATGTATATATATATATGTATGTATGTGTGTGTATATATATATATATATATATATATATTATATATTATACACACAGTGGGTACGGAAAGTATTCAGACCCCCTTAAATTTTTCACTCTTTGCAGTGCAAAGAGTTTTTCACTGCAGCCATTTGCTAAAATCATTTAAGTTCATTTTTTTTCCTCATTAATGTACACACAGGACCCCATATTGACAGAAAAACACAGAATTGTTGACATTTTTGCAGATTTATTAAAAAAAGAAAAACTGAAATATCACATGGTCCTAAGTATTCAGACCCTTTGCTGTGACACTCATATATTTAACTCAGGTGCTGTCCATTTCTTCTGATCATCCTTGAGATGGTTCTACACCTTCATTTGAGTCCAGTTGTGTTTGATTATACTGATTGGACTTGATTAGGAAAGCCACACACCTGTCTATATAAGACCTTACAGCTCACAGTGCATGTCAGAGCAAATGAGAATCATGAGGTCAAAGGAACTGCCTGAAGAGCTCAGAGACAGAATTGTGGCAAGGCACAGATCTGGCCAAGGTTACAAAAAAATTTCTGCTGCACTTAAGGTTTCTAAGAGCACAGTGGCTTCCATAATCCTTAAATGGAAGACGTTTGGGATGACCAGAACCCTTCCTAGAGCTGGCCGTCCGGCCAAACTGAGCTATCGGGGGAGAAGAGCCTTGGTGAGAGAGGTAAAGAAGAACCCAAAGATCACTGTGGCTGAGCTCCAGATATGCATTCGGGAGATGTGAGAAAGTTGTAGAAAGTCAACCATCACTGCAGCCCTCCACCAGTCGGGGCTTTATGGCAGAGTGGCCCGACGGAAGCCTCTCCTCAGTGCAAGGTATGCGTGGAGAAAACCAGGCACTGCTCATCACCTGTCCAATACAGTCCCAACAGTGAAGCATGGTGGTGGCAGCATCATGCTGTGGGGGTGTTTTTCAGCTGCAGGGACAGGACGACTGGTTGCAATCGAGGGAAAGATGAATGCGGCCAAGTACAGGGATATCCTGGACGAAAACCTTCTCCAGAGTGCTCAGGACCTCAGACTGGGCCGAAGGTTTACCTTCCAATAAGACAATGATCCTAAGCACACAGCTAAAATAACGAAGGAGTGGCTTCACAACAACTCCGTGATTGTTCTTGAATGGCCCAGACAGAGCCCTGACTTAAACCCAATTCAGCATCTCTGGAGAGACCTAAAAATGGCTGTCCACCAACGTTTACCATCCAACCTGACAGAACTGGAGAGGATCTGCAAGGAGGAATGGCAGAGGATCCCCAAATCCAGGTGTGAAAAACTTGTTGCATCTTTCCCAAAAAGACTCATGGCTGTATTAAATCAAAAGGGTGCTTCTACTAAATACTGAGCAAAGGGTCTGAATACTTAGGACCATGTGATATTTCAGTTTTTCTTTTTTAATAAATCTGCAAAAATGTCAACAATTCTGTGTTTTTCTGTCAATATGGGGTGCTGTGTGTACATTGAGGAAAAAAAATGAACTTAAATGATTTTAGCAAATGGCTGCAATATAACAAAGAGTGAAAAATGTAAGGGGGTCTGAATACTTTCCGTACCCACTGTACATACACATACATATGTATGTATATATATATATATATACATATGTATGTATGCATGTATGTGATTTGTACTTATCTGTATGTTTGCGTTCTACTGTTAGTGTTTAGTGTTATCAATATGCAGCAGGGAGTAAGAGTTACGCAATTTCAATTCTCTGTATGTATGTACGGTACATGTGGCAGAATTGACAATAAAGCTGACTTTGACTTTGACTTTCAGTGTCACATAATCCTTCAGAAATCATTCTAATATGCTGATTTGCTGCTCAAGAAACATTTATCATTGTCAATGTTAAAAACTAGGGATGCACGATATTTATCGGACAGATAAATTATTGACCGATATGGGTGAAAATGACATCTTTTTTATTGCTCCGATAAATAAATGAAATCCGATAACTACTGATAAAGTAGCTTGCTGGTAAATCAATCAATCAATCAGTCAGTCTGATTTATCTGAGATTCATCCGCTTTCCGAGTGCAAGTGCGTGTCGCGCTCATTACGTCATCATCTGTGAACATGTCTTCGCCTGTCCGGAAGTTTTTCTCGGTGGCAGAGGAGGACAATGCCATTGCTATTTGCAACGCATGTTCAGCAAGGATTCTGAGAGGAGGAAAAAAGGCATCAAGTTTTAACACAGCAAATCTTATATCTCACTTGAAAGGTCGTCATCGCGGCGAAGCTGTATTAAGGGACTTTAAGCAGCCTCCACTGTTGGAACGGCAATGGTATTCCAACGTCATATTGTGCGTTCGCGACTTCAACTGCTACTTCGTGGTGTTCTACTGTAACCGTCTACTACGGGAGAACAGCTGCTTTGCCTGCATTCGCAGCTGTTGCTTAAAGTCCCTATATAACTTCCTCATGCACTAAAAATGTTGAATAGATGCATTTCTTTATGCATGAAATACTTGAATATAAATTTGTTGTTAATGAGTTGTTAATTGACCGTTCGCAAAACCCGCCCACCCTTAGTTACTGTTGCTATGCCCGACATACAATGCCGCTCTCACACTACACACATGTTCTCACGCAGTGAAAAATACATCGCAGAGCAAAGAGGAAACCGACAAAACACCGACAGAGAAGACAGAGCAGGTTACTTCTGGTATGAAACAAGGTCTCAGGACCCTCAGCTTTTAAACTGTCATTTTTAAAGAAATTCAAACAATAAATACCGTTTTGTGGCTCTTTAATGTGTCGTGACCAGTGATGGGAATAACGGCGTTATAAATAAATGGCGTTACTAACGGCGTTATTTTTTTCAGTAACGAGTAATCAAACAAATTACTGTTTCCCCCGTTACAACGCCGTTACTGTTACTGACAATAAAATGCGGCGTTACTATAATTTATTATAATATTATTAGAATTTTATTTTTCAGTTAATTTGAATTGAATGCGCAGTTTCATTTTTGAATGTTGTGTGACATTTGAATGCGCAGTGTAGCTGCATTTGACGTACCGTTAACTCTAGTGTGAAGGTGCACATCTCGCCGTCGCTTTGTCTCACACACACACGCGCGCGCGCGCAAAGAAAGATACAGAGCAAGATAGTCTTTTATAACATGCAGAATTGACGCGCTACATGTAAAATATATTCTTTGTTGTATTTTCCTGTCAAAATAACGGAGTTCCTTTGGAATTCTTCAGCTTTTAAGAACTGCCGGGTTCTCTTGTAGTGGGCGGAGCTAATGCGCAAACGACAATCTCATTGGCTGGCGCTCACCTATTATCGTCCCTGTTTTGATTTCAGCAAATCAATTCTAGCGCACGCAGACAACGTGATTAATATTCATGAACCCAGCAGCTCATTAATCCTTAGTGCATTTTATATTGTTATTAGTGGTATAATTCGTAGTAGTTTTGTTATCTTATCAATTTTTTCCCCCTTTTTTTATAGAAACACTAAATGACAAACAATATCTTAAGCACCACCACCACTCCCAAGTTAAGTCAACATGACAAATATGCATTCATTGGTTATTCTAATTACTAAAGTTCTATCATCATATAATGCCAAATTATCATAATATCATATTTTAATGCTTGACTGACTGATGCTAAGTGTCAGTTTTTAATTGTGGTGCCTTACACAAAAAAATAAAAACATTTGAAGAGTCGGGACTGATGTTTGCTATTATAGTTAGGCCAGAGCTACTAAAATATCAGTTTCATCAGTGCATCTTAGATTTTGTATTCTCCTGGGTGCACAAACTGCAGATTATATGAAAATTATAATATAATTATAAATATAATAATTATATATATTTATAAATATAATATAATTATAATATAAAAATATTAACTTATTGGTTATCGGTATCGGAATCGACCATGAGGAGGACTTAATTACCGGTTATCGGTATCGGTTCAAATTTTTCATATCGTGCATCCCTATTAAAAACAGTTTTGCTGCTTAATATTTTTGTGTAAACGATACCACATTTGTATAAGATTTAAAAAAAAAGAGAGAAATTAATAATGTAATTTTTTTTAGAGAAATTCATAATTTTATTCATCATGCATGAAAGTGATAAAAAGTGAGTGAAGACATTTAAAATGATTTCTATTTAATAAATGCATTAACACATTTAATTAATATATTTGATAAATGCAAATAAATGCTGTTCATTAAACTTTATATTTATCAAAAAATCCTGGAAAATAGTGTATCACCATTTCCACACAAAATATGAAGCAGCAAAATTCTTTTCAACATTGATAATAATCAGAAATGTTTCTTGAGTCAAATAAATTGTAATGGTTTCTAAAATCATGTGACACTAAAAACTGGAGTAATGATTAAGAAAATTCAGCTTTGCATCACAGGAATAACATTAAAATAAATTCAGCCTTGATGAGCAGAAGATAGTTATTTCAAAATCATTAATAATTGTAATGTTCCCAAACTTTTGGCAGGTACTTTAATAATAATAACAATTCTATATACTTTACTATAATATATTATAGTACTTTATTATAATATATTATATTATATTGTTATGATTATTAAATGCTGCTTTTTATTTTTTACAGGACAACATGTATGTTTACAATATAAGATATATCTTTTAATGTGCTAAAATATGTATTTTTAATAAGTTCTGGGGGCGTGGCTTGTGGGCGTCTTTTTTGTCTCTAGCTGATCACATGCCTGATCAATGCAAGCATTGAGCCGGACCAGGATATCCGCTCCAATGTAGATGTCATGCGGCAGGTCTAGGACAACGAGGAAGTAGTGACTCAGCTGTCTGTTGTTCCATCGTATGTCCAGAGCGCAGATGATCTTGGAGGTGGCCATGGTTGTCGACCAGGGACTGAGAGGGAAGCGGCTGTGCTTAGCGACATGTGGTAGACACTGATGTCTTTGCTTCAATGTTTTGAATAGCTTCAGGCTTCAGGCTGAGTTCTCTGCCCACAGGGCTAGTGCCGTGTCGGACACTGATGTGCCTTGGACATCTATTGCAGTCATGATTCGAAGGGGGCCTGCGTTTGATTCAGGCTCCTGCAGTGAGCGGAGGTGAGGGTCCTTGTCCTTGCTGTTTGTGCTTGTTCCAGATCCTGGTTTTGCTACTGCATCATCGATCAGTGACTTAGGGGCGGTGTCGGTGACTTGACACTGCGACTCGTTGGAGTCTTAACACCTGGCAAGGCAGAGGTTTGCGGACTTGTGTCCACATCTTTAGGTGCTTGAAGTCTATTAGAGGTTCGAAGCAATTAAGCAGATCTTTCCCAATGAGGAGTGGATACGTTTTAAGTGGTGAAACGTGTACGGGATGGACGAGGTCCATCGATCCCACCGTTAGGTGAATTGGGGCCACATGTTTTAGTTGTAGGCCCGTGTGGGAGTATGCTTGAAAGTTTAGTTCACACCTTTGGAGTTTGAGGGTTCTGTTAGTCCTCTGTTCTTTCTTGGACTTCCTCTAGGAGTTCGGTAGACATTAGAGTAATGTCGGCTCCCGTATCAAGAAGGGCTTCGACTCTGTGTCGTTCGATGATGATGGAGAGGTAGAACTTTCTGGCTATACCTTTCTCAATGAGATCGCCTAGGAGTTGAGGGACTGGAGATTGGGAGGAAACAGTTAGGATATCAGGGCTGATGTGGTGTTCATCAGAGGAGTGGCAGACGACCAAGACAGCACTTTCAGGAACTTGAGGGGTTTCGTCAGCAGGTATTTGTTGGATGCTGCTTTGATTTGGAGCATTAGGTGTTGAGTTAGTGTCTAACTCTGCTGGATTTTCAGGTGGGGTTTCGTGTCCATCTGAAGTCAGTGTGATTACGGTTCTCTGAGAGTGAGGTGAAGGAGTGCTGTTCTCCGTGGCTGGTTGGGTCAACTGGTCGCTGCAGTCTCGTCCGGCCGCTAGTCAGGCTGAATCTGGTTTCTCTTTCTTTTCCCATTTCCGATCTTCCTCTTTCCGTTGGAAGAATTCTTTCATCATTTTCATCAGCTCTTGTGAGTCGAAACACGGTGGTGTCTTTTGTTCCTGCGTGGGTTCAGTTTGAGCTTGGTCAGCTTGGAATCTTTGCGAATTCTTTCGTCGATTTCTTGGGCTGGTTGCTCCAGGGTGAGTTTGTCATTTTCCCTTGGAGTTTCCGTTGAATTCCCATGAGTTTTTCCCTCGTGAGTTTCTAAATGAGCTTGGGTGGTTGCACGATCTCTCCCAATGACTTTCGTGAGGCCTTGACTGGTCCCATGTCCTTTCCCAGTGCCGTCCAGGTGAGCGTTGACATCCACGCGGTCCATCCCAGCGTTCGTACCTCTGTTTAGATCGGGTACCAGCGTGGGAGTCTCGTTCTTTGTTGGACGAGGATGCATTCCACTCTCTGGGTGGCGGCTTGGCATTGTCTTGGCGTTGGGCGCCCTCTAGAGCCAGCCCTTGACTTTGAGTGTTGAAGTCAAGAACTGCTGGGGTTTTGACGCTCTTTTCTGAGGCCATCTTTCGTTTGCCGTAGGCTTTCTGCGCCAAGTCTCGCAACTGCTGAGCATTCATTGTCCGTGGACATGCGAGAACGCCAAGATGGTGACTGACTGCGGGATGGAGGTTTCGTAGGAAGAGAGTTTTAAAGTTCAGTTCATCCTCCATGTCAGGTTCGTTGTGAGTTCCGAAGTATGCTCGTCTGAGTCGGCTGTAGTAGGCTTGAGGAGGTTCGTGACGTCCTTGTCTCGTCTCCAGGGAAGCCACGAGGCCTTGTTCAGACTCAGGATCGGAAAACTCTTTAATGAGGGCTTCTCGGAGCAGTTGGTAATCGGTCTTTGTGTGAGCAGGCTGCCTGTCCAGGAAGCTGCGAACTTCAGAACTGGATGTCGTTCGAAGTAAGTATAGTCTATCTTTGTCCGTAACATTAGGTCGCATTTCCAGATGGAAATCGATATCGTTGAGGTAAGCTTGGACATTTTGACTATTTGGCACGCTCGGGGTGAATTTGCCAATGTTCCTGGCAAGCTTGTCGAGGTCTTTTAGGTCCAAGCCGTGCGATGATCTGTGACTGGCTGCAGCAGATTCTTTTGGCTGAGGTAAAGTTCTCCAGAGTGAGTTGGTGAATGTTTCAACACCACTCCCTCCACCCTTTTCTCACGTGTCAGTCCAGGAACAGGTGACCTGGTCCTGCTCGACAGGAGTGAGGTCGGTGTGCGTCGTGTCCTTGATGGCTCACGGCGCAGTTCGTAAGCGTGCTTGAGTTCCTCTTGGAAACTGTCAGATTCCTCTTTGACGTAGTCAAGCTGTCGTGTTAGGTGGCTGATCTCGTTTCTTGACTCATCCAGGTGAGCTTCAAGGGCTTTGATTCTGCCATTTTTATCCCTGAAGTCAGCCTTTGCTTTCTCCAGAAGCTGTTCCGCATACTGTAGCTTTTTGGACCGATCAGCGTAGTCTGCCTTGACTTGTTCCATTTCTTGGGTGGTAGCTGCTAGGGTCTCTTTTAGCCTGTTGATCTCCTCCTCAGCGCCTTGTTCCGCCTCATCCGACCCTTCCTGTCGTTCCTGAGCTTCAAGTTCCAGCTGCTCTATGCGTCGTTGTGCACGTGTCAGCTCCTGCTGGCGTTGTGCAGCGTGCTTGTCGCTCAACTTGAGGGTGGCGATGAGTGTGTGGCTTAAGGAGCCGGTGATCTTGGCTAATTCTTTGTGATTGTAGCTTTGACTTGGGTCTTGTGCCATGAGGCATGTTATGTTGTCATCCAGCTGGTCTGTCTGGTGTTTTAGTGTTTCAGCAGCCTTAGGGAGGAGGCTGTCTGTTGCAATGCTCAGCCATGTTTCCAAATCCTCCCAGTGACCGACATGTTCTGTTGTGTGAGACATGTTTGGGCGTGGTGAGTGAGATCTCGAACCGCGACTGACAGACCTTGAAGAGAAAAACAAAACAAACCAAAACAGACCAACTCAACAAACAAGGGGTGTAGATATGCAATGTAGAGTGTGTGCTAGTGTTGACTGTGTAAAACAGGTGGGTGTGGTTCTCTGTGACTGTGATCCTCTGGGGGCGTGCTTCTAATTTGTAGCCTCTGTGGGGGGGGGGAATTGAGCGCGCACACACACACAGGTAGCACAGCTAGAGAACAGGTAAAGAAAGAGAAGAAGGTTGCTTCTAGTCAGAGGATTTGTAACTGGGATTTTTTTTTTTTTTTGTAAGTCTGTGATTGCGATTAGTTTTCTCCGGGGTGAAGGAAAACAATAACAATGACAGCCCTGGGGCCTGTACTATGAAGCCGGTTTAGCTGGCTAGCCAGGTAAGTTTCAGTTTAGTTTGCATCAATCCTGGGTTTTAGGTACCAAGAAAGTGGCTTGGCTTTTAGCTGCGTTCATTTCTATAGTAACTTACACTGCACAGCTAACCTGCTCCGGGGCAGGTTATGTTCTGAGTTAGAGATCTCAAACTGAAATTGGACCAATCAGATGTGAGCAAAGTGACACATGTCTGACACAAAAAAGTCACTCCCCCAGTCTCTCTTCCTACAAATGAAAGGTCACTATGAAGTACCTTTTAAAAAAAAAATTCCAACAAAATTGTCTGGCTTTAATGATAATTACAATTTGCATATGATTTATATAATTATAATATGATTTATATTATTATTACTCCATTACACACAAGCACTTTTAGTTTAACAATTAATATAAAGCATTTGTTTTAAATTAATATTAATATATACAGATCATATGTAATATAAATAAGTGGTAGAATCAATAGATAACACTTTAAAAATGGCTACATGTGACCTTACATGTTTGAGTCTCTATCACTATATATTATCAACTATATAAACAAACTTCACAAGTTTCACTTGTGACTGCACTGATAGAGCAAGATAATTTCCTTTATTTGTCCTCTTTCATGGATAAGTACTTCAGTGGAAATGTTTAAATTCCTCATATTCTTTAATCTCTTAACCTTTAACAAAATAGTTTTGAATCTCGCTGGCTCTCTCGCGAGAAGTGAGTCACACTTGCTCTGTGTTGTGATTGGCTGTTCGCCGCTGATGTCACACATTCATGTGCACGCGTTCCATTAACTCAGGATCAAGCCTGAGTTGACAGAGAAAGTTGATGATCAGCTTCATGGTACCAACAAAGCCAGATTGGAGTGGTTTGGTTTTGTCAACTCAAAACTTATCCTATAACTCTGAATTTGTTAATCTACCATCATGGTACAGGCCCCAGGTCCCGTTAATGACAAAATTGACACCACAAGCTAATTAGTGTTCGCGTGCTTGAAGTTTTCCGCCGCCTACCTTCTGTTGACCTGCTTTAACCTGGCGGGGTAGGATTTCACAAAAGAGGACGGTAAATGGAAAACAATTTTGACATGTCGTTCTCAAGTTCCACAAATGCCTGTTTCAATTGTTAAAGTTCTCCGCTAGTGATCTTCCCACAGGCAAAAATCTCAGCAACAGTAGCAGTAGTCAAATTAGAAGATAGCAGCAGGGAGAAAAGAGGAGAAGAAGAGTGAGGATTTTACTCCCAATGTCAGGATTAGTAACAAAGGTGGCAGCGCGGAGGCGCTGTTGAGTTGATGCACCTAGGGGTTTGGCTTTGCTAATTTTAGTAGGATAAACACACTGGCCTAAGCATTAAGAAAACCTTAATTTTTATTTTTTGGAGGTTTGCTACTTAGAAGGGTTTTCCTAATTAGAAAGTTCTTATACTCTAGGCTTCGTGAGGAATGTAAATTGCTCCAGTGGCGTTCAGCAGCAAGGCCTACCGCCCGAGCGCAGCAGGTGAGCTCCTGTAAGGGTCCTGCCGAACACTCTGCCCCCACCGTATTGCCGTGAGCCTCTCAGACAGCTGTGGCTTTGGCACAACCGGGCTGGGACTCGGGTGAGGCACATCACCGACTGCTGGCCTGAAGAGGGGCGGGGCTAGATCTCGGGAGCTATCCTGTCGGCGCGGACCCGGAGTCCGACGTACCTCAGTCAATAGCTAGCCGAGGTGGTATATCCACCCCTTCGCCTAGTCAGCCAGTGACTCCTCCTCCGATACCCGATTGCTATGCCTGCTGCAGACCGTCACTTGGCAACACTAGGACGGAAGTATTCGGGTTTCCCCCCCAGCCTGCACCAGGTCCAGTCGGAGCGGGTGACTCCACTTGCTGTAACTCACACTGAAGGCAATGTCACTTCACCAACCAAGCACTAGGGGGAGTCCTATCTACTATCAGGCCTAAGCAAAGGGGAAAGCCTATAAAAATTAATTAAATAACGGATGGAGACCAAACAGGTGGGAACCAAACTCAATTGCAACTGAAATTAGAATTTCAAATTAGAAATGGTTTCTAATTCAAATTTTATGATGTTATCATTTAAATTTGATAGGCTTGATTAGGATTAACTTAATCAATAAGGTATCCTTGAGGTAGGGACGCTCAGACCCTTATTAGCCAATGCTGGAATTAAAATTTCAGAGCAATGACTGATAGTTAAATATCTAACTTAATGTTTGTCATTAACATTAGAAGAGCACCTGTGATTTATAATAATCCGTAAATCTTGAAGCAGGGTAATCCAAACTATGAGTTGCAGATTAAATTAAAATTTCAGAGCATTATTGGCAGTCATGGATTAAAATCTTAATGATGTTTTCATTAACATTACAAGCGATTACATTTCATTGATCAGCCAATAGTGTTGCCATATGGAAACAGGAACTGTAATTAATTATTAAATTGAATTAGAATTTTTTTCTAATTTTTAGAATTTTTTTAACACTTTAGTTTAGGGACCAATTCTTACATTAACTAGTTGCTTTAAAGCATGTCTATTACTGTAATAATAAATTTGACTGTTTATTAATACCTGTGAAGCATATTATTGACTTATTCTGCATGGCCATATTTTAGATCCCTCAATCCTACCCCCACACCTAAACTTAACAAGTACCTTACTAACTATTAATAAACAGCAAATTGGCAGTTTATTAAGGCAACAGTTGTAGTTAATAGTTAGTTAAGAGTGAGAATTGGACCTTAATTTGTGACCAAAAAAATGAATTAAGGAATAAGTAAAATAGCAAAATCATGTTGTTGGAGATGACAGACGAAAGTGAGACACTATCGCTACACAAGAACAGTTAGCTTGTCTGTGTGTGAGTTTTTATTTTTATTTTTAATAAATAAATAAACAATGTTGAACACCCCAGTCTACAGGAAATGAGGAGTGGAATGTTGGGCCATCATAGAAATAGAAACTAAGAGGCCAACAAAATGTGCGCTTGATGTTGTCTTGGGTGTTAAAAACAGACTCACCATTTCAAAATAAAGGTCCATGCTTCAATTTGGAGTATTTGTAGAGGATTGTTTGCACATTTAGAAAGTCCAGGCAGAAGAGCATTGAAATAGTCCGGTATAGAAAAGACAAGGGTCTGGACGAGAAGTTGCGCTACACGCTCCGTTAGGAAGGATCAATGCTGTGCAATGCCAACCTGCATGACTGTGCTCTGGTGGTAATGACTTCTGCTCACATTTCTGCACCAGTGCACAAACTCCAATTACTTACAGGACACAATGTCCCTTTTTTTTTTGGTTGAATTAACCCTTTAAATCTTATTTTTTTTATTTCATTTTTTTATTTCTTTCACTACTAAAAATGCTTTGCAATGCAAGTTCTTGCATTTTATTTTTAGGGCTTGCATTTTTGGGGGCTGAAATTCAAAATGTTTGTGTATTTAAGCTATGAATATTTTAATTTTAAACATTTCACACAATTTAGTTTGTTCTTGTATGAAGATCAAAGTGTTTTGCAGAAATGGATGATCTGCTATTTCAAATAGTCTTAGCTTATTGTGCAAATTAACACAGTAAGTTGTGTGATGTTTTTCATGTTGGCTTGCAGTTGTCAGAGAGTTTGACAGAGGGTGCTGTGCCCTTTGATGCCACATCTGAGACTCCAGTGGATGAGCAGAGAACAGAAGCACTGGTCAGGATTCAAGACTGTATAATGTCTCGCACAGGACCTGAAGCTTTGAGTTTACTCCGTGCTGCACGGTAAGGCAACCACAACAAAACACCTATAGAGTGTATTTTTATGTTTCTCGCCATATTTTAAGGCAGCGGCTATTTGCACTAAGTGCAAATAGCATATTTTTTTAGCGATAGATGCTATTTACACTAAGTGCAAATAGCGATGGATGCCATTTACACTGTGCAAATAGCAATGGATTCTATTTACACCAAGTGAAAATAGCAGTATTTTTTAACGATATGCTATTTACACTGTTCAAATAGCTATAGATTATATTTACACTGTTAAAATAGCAAGATTTTCTGCTATTTATACTAATTGCAAATAAATAGCAATTATCTGCACCTCAGTATTGTAGTACATTATAAAACAATACGCAATAACGTATTGTGTAAATTATAGTTTTAATTCAAATTATTAAATGGATGCCACCTTATCGAGACAATAAAGCCCTCCCTACACATACCCTAACCCTACCCGATACTTTTTCAACTTTTTGATTATTTCCTTCATTTTTATTGAAAATAAATGCCTTTCTGATGCTATATGAGATTTGAAAAGGAAGAAAAAAAGTTTGGCAAAAGGCAGGCGCGAACTCGGGTCGACCGTGGCAAAATTCATGCGCCTTACCATCTACGCCACTGAAACTGATGCTGAACTATTGTCTTTTTTTAGTGTTGACTTACTCAATCACACGTTAGTGGGCGTAGTTAGTGTAAATAGCCTTTGCCAACAAGATGGGCTATTTGCACTGTGTAAATAGACACTCCGATATTTTAAACGCCTAACTTTGGCAGAGCTTCATTACAGCATGCCTGTTCTCCACACAGGAAAAGGTTAATGAAGCTGTCAGAGTTTTAATGAATTGATGGATTCACCTGGACTCCGAAAGATGTCCTTTATCCGAGTTATACCTTAAAGGGTTCAGAATAGATTTTCCATTTAAATTATTAATATAATTAACATCAACATAAGTACACGGGTACTTATATTCATCGTTTTTGAATCTGATTGCGATTCTGAGAATCTGAATCAGATCGGTTAAGAGGTGCCAAAAGAGTCCCAACCCTATATATAATAATGTAATATGTTTTTTGAATTGTAGAAAGAAACAATGTTACTTATTCTCTTCCAAAACTGTTGTTTTGAAACAGGGCAGTGTGGCCTGAAGGAGATGCATTTGGATCTGTTGAGGTGGAACCTGAGGAGGAACTAGAACTTCTGAAGCAGATACTTTTCACTAAACTCCCAAGTAAGCTCACACTACACATATTACTGTACTTGGTGCCTTCACATACTACGTATTACATTATATTTCTTTACCCAAGACCATTACAGATAAGACTGCAGTATACTGCTATTTCTGGCAGCATCATTAACAATACTCAATGCTCTACTTTTCTAGTGTTGTTCAACAACAATACGATCAGGTTTGGTAGAATGGTGTATATTATTAAACCTTATAGTATTGTTGTAGTTTGAAAACTAGAGCATGGCACTGGCAGTGCCAAGATCATGGGTTTGACTCCCAGAGGATATGTAAATAGATAAAATATATACCCTCAATGCAGTGTGTCATGCCTTTTTGCATAAATACACCTACCAACATTTCAGTTGTTATTGCCTACTATTGCTACTTGCTGAGTGCTGCAGTTCAGAATCCTAAATGCATCTTACCTGACAAATGGACCGGTCGGTCAAATAGCCAAGGTTATTTTTAAAGGGATAATAATAATAATAATACATTTTATTTGTAATGCGCCTTTCTTAAACTCAAAGCGCTACAATATATACAACAAAATAACAAATCAACCAAAACTACATAATATCAAAATAGAATCACAGTAAATAATCATACATTAAAAGCTTTACTAAAAAGGTGTGTCTTAAGAAGTTTCTTAAAACAATCCAAGGAAACCGCATTCCTAATAAACGCAGGTAATGCGTTCCATAGCTTAGGCCCATTATAAGAAAAAGCCCTCCCCCCCATAGTTTTTAATTTACAACGAGGCTGATACAAGGAGAGACAACCAGCAGAGCGGAGAGAGCGAGAAGGAGTGGAAAGAGTGACCAAGTTACAGATGTAATCTGGAGCCTGCCTATGCACTGCTTTATAGGTTAAAATCAGAGTTTTAAATTCAATACGTGATTGAACCGGGAGCCAATGAAGTTGCTGGAGCACTGGGGTAATGTGATGACGTGCAGATGTATGAGTCAAAACTCGGGCAGCTGAGTTTTGTATATATTGCAATCTCTTAACAGAATTTGCTGGTAGACCCCCGAAGAGAGAATTACAATAATCGAGCCGTGATGTGATGAAGGCATGAATAAGCCTCTCAGCATCGGGCCTGGAAAGAAAGGGTCTAATGCGAGCAATGTTACGGAGATGGAAAAAAGCAACTTTAGTTATATTTTTGAAATGAGAATTAAAAGTCAGCTGAGCATCAAATATCACACCTAAATTACGCACCTGGGCAGAAGGAGATATTTGAGTATTGTTAACTGAAAGTTTAAAATTACTGCACTTGTTAACATTAGATGGAGTACCAATTAATACAATTTCAGTTTTAGAACAATTTAACTTTAAAAATGAGTGTTTCATCCATGCCTTGATTTCCAGCAAACAGGCAGAAAGAGTCAAAGAGGAAGTAGTGGAATCAGGCTGAGTGCTAATATAAATTTGTGTGTCGTCCGCGTAACAATGATAACCCAGGCCATACTTTTGAATAATCTTCCCAAGAGGTAACATGTAAACACTAAATAAAACAGGACCCAGAACTGACCCCTGAGGGACACCCTGACACAAAGGCACAGTCTGAGATCTGTTAGTACCCAGGTAAACAAACTGAGAACGTTGTGAAAGATAAGATTTAAACCAGCTCAACACAGTTCCAGAAAGACCGATCCATCTATGTAATCTGTCCAGTAATATGCTGTGACATATCGTGTCGAATGCAGCACTAAGATCTAACAGAACCAAAATGCCACAAGCCCCAGAATCGGCTATAATGAGAAGGTCATTCAAGACCCTAACTAAAGCAGTCTCAGTGCTGTGTCCAGACCTAAACCCAGATTGAAAAGGCTCCAGTAGGCTGTTCGTGTAAAGATGAGTTTGGAGTTGGCTAACAACCACACGCTCAAGGACTTTTGCCAGGAATGGTAAATTAGAGATTGGCCGATAATTGGACATCTCCGCAATATCACTCCCAGGCTTTTTTAGAACCGGTGTAACTGCTGCCATTTTTAAAGCAGGAGAAACAATCCCTTCACTGAGTGAGGCATTGACAATTACAGTAATGTGGGGTAAAATAACAGACAAACAGTTTTTCAGTACAGTAGTAGGGAAAGGATCCAATATACAAGTAGTTGAATTCATTGACAAAACAAGTTTAGAAATGAAATCAGAATCAACAACCTTGAAGCTTGAGAGAACATGATCAGAGAGATTCGGAGGATGCAACTCAACAAATTCAGACGCATGATCACAGGCAATTGAATTATAGATATTTTCAATTTTAGATGAGAAATAATTAAGAAACTCATTACACTGCTCAGTAGTGGAACAGTTAATGTTACTAGGAGGTTTAATAAGATTGTTGACTGCTCTAAACAGGGCTCTGGGATTAGAGATGTCACTGCTAATAATTGTAGAATAATATGCCATTTTTGCAGCTTTGAGAGCATTGTGATAATCAATCTGATGCTGATCAAACATTGATCTATGAACTGTTAGACCAGATTTTTTGTATATCCGCTCCAGCTGCCTACCTTTAGCTTTCATTCGACGTAACTCAGATGTATACCATGGAGATGATCTCCTGAAAGAAACAACACGTTTCTTCAAAGGGGCAATCTCATCCAGAATACACTTAAAAACAGTGTTATACTGGTCAACAGAGGTCACAACTGGTAAGTCACCAATAGTAAGACTAAGATGGTCAAGATCAATATCACTGATTTTCCTAAAACAGATAACACGCTCTTTCACAGTCTGCAAGGATGGAGGAATCAGACTGAACGTGAGGAGCCTGTGGTCACTTATACATACAACAGTGCAATCAAGTTGTTCAATGATTACTCCTGAAGTGCAAACCAGATCTAATGTGTGACCGTGTTTATGCGTTGGAAAGTTAACATGCTGAGTGAAATTAAAACAATCTAAAATGTCCATAAAGCTCACCGTGTTAGCGCAATCCACGTTATCAACGTGAATATTTAAATCACCAGTTAAAAGAACAACTGGACAGATTGCACTGGCAAGCGTCAGAAACTCGGTAAATTCTGAGAAAAACACTGAGTTAGGTTTGGGAGGACGATAAATATTTAACACCAAAACTGGTGAGAGACCATTCAATTTAAATGCCAAGCATTCAAATGATGAAAAACAAGGCAATGAGACTTCAGTTAAAGCAACATCAGATCGATAAATGACAGCAAGACCGCCACCTCTACCAGTGGAACGTGGCCGGTCTATATAGGTGTAGCCAGGCGGAGCACATATATTTAGATTAAGATAGTCATTTGTCTGATGCCACGTTTCACACAAACAGAAAAAGTCCAATTCTTTGTCCACTACAATGTCACAGATTGAAGCCGCTTTATTGTTAATAGAGCGAGCATTGAGATGCGCAAACCTGATTGTGTCAAGGCGGACACCTCCACTGGATGCAGTAGACTTCTGAAGGTAGGAGAAGTTCGCAGGACAAACACGACGCGAAGATAGATGACGACGATCCAAGCGCTTCTGAGTCCAAACTGACGTTATACCGGCACCGCTAGCTTGCAAATTCCGGCGGGAGCCTCGATGAACGTATTTAGGCCGGCGAAGGAGATGTAACGAGCGCAGTGTGTCCAGAACACATGTAGCAGGAGGCGCGGAGTGATCAAACTGAAAAAGTTCCGAGGCAGAGTATTTTAGCATGATGAAGTCCGGGTGATCAAAGTAGATCTTGCCGTAAACTCCAAATAAAACCAGAATAAAAAGTAAAATCCAGGAAGGCCGCATATTACCAGCGGGTATATGCCAAAAGACGAATAGATAGAGATCCAAGCGTCAAGGGGCAGCAAAGTCACCACTCGAGAAACATCAGCCAGTCCAACATCAGAATTAAGACCACATTAAAACAAAGAAACAACTAATTTAACCCACTAATGGAGAAGCGGCAACCACATTGCGCCAGCGTCCTCTCCCGTGAGATCGATAATGAACAATTTTGAACATGAATTCAATTCATGAATTGGATCATGAATTGAGAAACCAAAATTCCCTTGATCTTTTGACATGTAGGAGGTCATTGTACTATAAAAACATCCTGCAATTTTCAGAACTCAAAACTTTCTCGTTAGTCTAAAAACAGCTTATATTGAAGCCAATATGCCAAAACGACAGGTTGTGGAATGTGCCACTCTGACGTAATAGTGTGGCTAAACACCACCTCCGCAGAAGATCAATGCCTGCTTCCACATTACTGCCTGTTTAGCCCCGCCCACCAATTCTACATCACGCCCAAGGATTCCAAGATGGCGCTGCTATGCTCTGATGCCGTCCAGGTCGCTCCGCTAAGACTGTGCTTTTATTTACTTTTTTACTTACTTTTGATTTCTCTTTTTACACACATAATGTCTGCACTGATCACCTATGACAAAGGTACACTTTTGGACATTGGAAACCGCTTCACTAACCTGGTTCAGGACACTATCACTGAATCCATCGTGGCCTCTTGAGATTCTTCGAAACGCGGAGAACAAAGGCCACGGGAGACGGATCAAGAAACACCGTGGAAAAAGCGCTGGTATTCGCAACAGACTGAGGAAAAGGGCTCACAGTCCTCCTTTACCGAGCATTCTGCTCGCTAACGTCCAATCCTTGGAGAATAAGATGGACTATCTTAGAGCCAGGATAAGTTTCCAACGGGACATAAGGGACTGTAACATCATCTGCTTGACTGAAACATGGCTCACGCCCGGACACTGCTGTAACGCCGTCTGACAACTTTTCTGTTTTACGGATGGACAGAACAGCCGAGGCCGGTAAATCCAAAGGTGGAGGAGTGCGTTTCATGATTAACAAGAAATGGTGTGACCCCCAGGAATCATCTCCTCTCTGTCACGCTCCTGTTCGCCTCATCTGGAACATCTATCCATTATTTGCCGCCCATTCTATCTACCCTGTGACTTCTCCGCGGTCATCGTTACTGCTGCTTACATTCCACCACAGGCAGACACCGGCTTGGCTTTGTCTAAACTTCACGATGTGCTCAGCGGCTACATTAACAAACATCCTGACGCTGCCTTTATCATCGCGGGGGATTTTAACAAAGCCAACCTCAGGCAGGTCATGCCGAACTTTCACCAACATGTATCCTGTCCAACTAGAGGACCGAATACACTGGATCATTGCTACTCTCAGTTTAAGAATGCCTACAAAGCCCGCTCACTACCGGCTTTTGGCAAATCGGACCATGCCGCCATTTTCCTCACACCGGAATATAAACAGGCTCGCACAGGAACCCCCGGTGAAGAGGGAAGTGACGCGTTGGTCCTCCCACTCAGAAGCTATGCTACAGGCGGCTCTTGATGACGTCGACTGGGACATGTTCAGGGCGAGTTCATCTGACGTCAGCGAGTTCACGGATGTAGCAGTGAGCTTTGTAAATACACTAACAGAACAAGCTACAGAAACGATAACTGTAAGGACCTTCCCAAATTAGAAACCGTGGGTGGACCGATCAATCCGTGATGCGGTTAACAAACGCACTGCCACATACAACAAGGCTCTTTTGTCTGGGAATATGAGCGAGTATAAAGCATCGTGTTATGCTCTCCGACGAGCAGTAAGTGCCGCCAAACATCGATACAAGGAGAGAATTGAGTCTCATTTTCAGCTCAATGACTCTCGACGCATGTGGCAGGGACTAAGGACCATCTGTGCCTTTGGAAACAAATCCTCCGCGGAGGTGAGAGCAGATCCGTTGCTGGCCGACGAGTTAAACACATTCTACGGCCGCTTTGAATGCAATGGCGGCAGCCAATGGCGTCAGGAAGCAGCAGGCAGAGAAGCGATAATCATGTGATCACCGTGTTGGAGGACAAGGTTCGGAAGGCACTAAAGAGAGTGAACATCAGGAAAGCGGCCGGACCTGACAGGATTACTGGCCGTGTTCTGAGGTCCTGCGCTGATCAGCTTGCTGGTTTGTTCACTTCAATCTTTAATGAGTCCCTTGCTACCTCTGTGGTTCCCACCTCCTTTAAAAAAATCCATCATCATCCCTGTGCCTAAGAACAATTATCCCTCTTGCCTGAATGACTATCGACCAGTGGCCCTCACATCAATAGTCATGAAGGTTTTTGAGAGACTTGTTAAGAGCCACATTAGCTCATCCATCCCTGTTACTTTGGACCCTCTTCAGTTTGCCGTCCCAATAGATCTACTGATGATGCCATCTCTCACATACTCCACTCCTCCCTCACACACATTGACAGCAGCAATGGGAACTTTGCAAGGCTGCTATTCATAGACTATAGCTCAGCTTTCAACACCATAGTCCCCATCAAACTCTAAATTCTAAACTCACAGGCCTCGGCCTAAACACTTCACTCTGCGACTGGATTCAAGATTTCCTCACCGGCAGACCTCAAGTGGTGAAGGTAGGCCAGTTCACCTCAAACTCCATCACCCTGAATGTAGGAGTCCCGCAGGGTTGTGTCCTGAGTCCCCTGCTCTACTCTCTCTACACACATGACTGCGTGTCCTCTCACAGATCCACATCTATTATCAAATTTGCTGATGATACTGTGGTTCTGGGCCTCATTTCCAACAATGATGAGACCGCATACTTGGATGAGGTTGAGAGACTCACATCATGGTGCCAGGACAACTGTCTCTCTCTGAATGTGAGCAAAACTAAAGAGCTGATTGTGGACTTCAGAAAGAGACACCTGCTGCCCTACACTCCTCTTATGATCAGTGGGACCCCTGTGGAGAGAGTAAGCAGCTTCAAGTACCTCGGTGTAAACATCTCCGAGGACCTGACTTGGACTACACGCATTCAAACACAGTTTAAGAAAGCCAGGCAAAGGCTGTACCATCTGCGACAGCTGAGGAAATTTAGGGTCTCACCAACAATCCTGAAAACTTTCTATTCAGGGACCATAGAAAGTGTATTGACTCAGTGTATCTCAGTGTGGTATGGAAACAGCTCCAGTCAAGACTGCAAAGCCTTGCAGAGAGTTGTGCGCTTAGCTGAGCGCATCTCAGGGTCTGCTCTCCCCGCTCTGCAGGACATCTACCTCAAACGCTGCAGAACCAGAGCTGTCAAAATCATCAAAGACTCAAATCACCCCGGTAACTGTCTTTTCACTCTGCTGCCATCTGGTAAGCGCTTCCGCTGCCTGATGGCAAAAACTGAGAGATTTAGGAGTTTCTTCCCCCAGGCCATCAGACTCCTTAACTCAAACTCAGCCTCTTAACATCATCATGACTTCACTTATTAATCACTAACAGTCAGTAAGATATTCACACTCATTATTCTCTACCTCATACTGACAGTGTCATTTGCACACATCACTTTCTGTGTTTTGGTATCTTATTTTTTTTTATTTAATTTTTTTGAGATTGCTGCTACATGTCAACCATGTACAACCTATTTGCACATTCCTCTCTAGTACAGTCATGCTTATCTTAATATTTAAGTCTACAGTATACTATCATGCACATTATTTTATACTTTATATTTTGTTCTTTATATCTTTTTTTTAATTCATTTCATTTCATGTATACTTGGTGTTGTTTTCTATAATATTGCACTGTCCATGGAGCGGACCTGACTCACATTTCACTGCTGGTTAATACCCTCTGTATAATCGTGTATGTGACAAATAAAACTTGAACTTGAACTTGGCCTGTTTAGCCCCGCCCACCGGTTTGCCAATATAGTGTAAATAACGAGAGAGGCGAATGCAGGTCTATGCAGAAACCATACGATTAAGATGGCTCCAAAGACAACAAGATGCTGTGCAGTGCCAAGCTGTCTTTGCATTGCCTTCCTTCTGATACTAACGTTAGGAAGGAGTGGATGAACTTTATTTTTAATAAAGTTCCAGACCACGTCAGTAAGTACTTGGTCCTTTGTTCACTTCATTTTACAGTGGATTCGTTTACAAACAAGGCACAATTCGACATGGGATTTTCAGAAAGATTGAAACTAAAAGACATGCTGTGCTGACTATATTGGACCCGACAGTAATGTCACAGCACACAAGTGTGAGTAACTGTTTTTATTACATAATCGCTATTGCTTTGTCTGTTATTACAGATCGTTTGATATGTACTGAGTATTTATGTGTCCATCTGTGAAGGATGTAGGCTCAAACATACACGACTGTTAGCCAATCATAGCAGTTTACTTCCAAGTCTACAACCCGCCATGCCTATTCAAACAGAGCGTTCCGATGAGAGGGGTCAAAACAGGACAGAAAATAGCCTATTACCTCTAAATTATGATCATTTTGATGTAAAAATAATTTTAAGTGGACATTAGAAGACCTCAGAGAACAGTACAAAATAATAAAAAAGGCAGTTCATGATCCCTTTAAATGCTGAATAATGTTCTTTCTTTATTTTATTTTACTTTATTTTAGTACGGAGCCCCACTCATGACATGCAGACAAAAATATATTTATTTTAGCCACAAATTAAGAATTGTTTAATGTGTCCACTTTTATTAATTTGTAGCCATGATATGCTAATATATTCTCTCATTTTGATTTAATTAAATTAAACTCATTTCTACAACATGGCCACGATTTAATAAAATGAGGGACCAAATTCTTAATTCATGGCTATAAAGAGTGAACAAATAAGCAGTGCAAATATATATATTTTTTTCCCACATGTAGGACTAGGAATCGTTTGGTACCTCACGATTTGATTAATATCGATTGTTGAGGTCACTATTTGATAAATTTGTTTCTCAATTTTGAATCAAATTTTGATTTGATTTATGCATAGATTTGATTCTAGTTTTGTTTGTTATTTTTCCTAGCAGACAGTTTAATAGGTCTTGAAGAAAAAAATTGAACCTTCAAATAAATTTTTCTTACTATTTTAGTCAACCCAATATTACAAAACAAATGCCATTTAAAGGCTGATTTATACTTGATGCGTCCTTAAGTTCACTTTGAGTGTGCGCGACCTCATTTCACGTGGCGGTGTGCACAGCATTTTTTTGTAACACACCACGCAGCTCCGCTTCTGAAGATGCACGACTTCAGAGCGACTCTAGCCAAACAGGCACGTCTTTAGCAGAAAGCTTTTTAGTGAAAGTAAAGCTCCCTGATTAATGAAAATGTTTATGAAATGAAATGATTAAATAATTTATTTTTTATTGTTGTTCAATTTAGTTTTATTAGTTTCATACATATTACAGGGCTTAAAGTTCTCCGGCACCGTGCCGGATCTCCGGTGTGCAGCGTTTGGCTGCGGAGAAAAATAATCCTACATTTAAAAAACCTTGTTGATATCACTTTAGAGTCCATGAGTTCGCCTACCAATGGAATGAAAGGAGCACAGCTTCCACTCTCAACCAAACTAACATTACTAGCCAATCAGAATTTTTTGCTCTTATAAACGAGACGCACATAACAGTATCTCATTGTAGAGTCGCAGCCCTGATGAATGGAGAAGCGCGACAAAAAGCTGCGAGGCGCAATAGTCAAAGATGTCCATCTAGCGCATAGGGCTGGGCAGTATATCGAGTTTGTACGATATATCGATATATTCTTTATAAGTGAATACGGTATGAAGCAATACCGTTAATATCGATATACAGTAGTTTGATACGAGCGCATCTGAAAAAATATCTTGGGAGGACAGACTGAACTGCTGCGGAGAAAGTGCATAATACAATTTGTTCTAAACATGTGAAAAGCTTTATATGAAGGGCTTTAAAAACCTCGTAAGATATAGTAGCCTATAGTTTAAAGTTTCGGTTTAAAGCGGCTCTGACAGAAAGACTGCGTGTGAGGCTGACAGAGATGCTACTCGCGCTGTTTAATGTGTTTGAGATGTGCTGTTTTCCTTAATGCATAACTTACATTTCACAGGTATATTCTCCATCTGTAAATGTTAGAAAGCCATGGAAATATTTCCATTTTGCTGTCAGAAGTGCATGAGCTTTTGCTTTGCGATTCTCCGCTAAACTTCACAGACTTCATTTAGAAAGAGCGCCGCCGCACGCATGCGTGCCAAACATACAGAGCGCAATGAAATGGGAGCACAATAACTCTGACTAAAATATACATTTTGCTGAAATATTTGTAGTTGGACAATGTGACATACAGGTGCATCTCAAAAAATTAGAATGTCGTGGAAAAGTTCATTCATTTCAGTAATTCAACTCAAATTGTGAAACTTGTGTATTAACCCTCTGGGGTCTGAGGTGATTTTGGGGCCCTTGAGATGTTTTGACATGCCCTGATATTTGTGCTTATTTCAGCTACTTATAACATACTATTGACCAACATGTATTTGTTTTTGTATTCAGCACAAACTGTGCTACAATAATATGTGACCAAGATGGATGTACATGTTTGCATTTTTTTAGAAAAAAAATATTATGCGTGGTTAGTAAGTTTTGGGAAAAAAAATGTAGCTGAAATAAGGCCATAAAACCCACACTAAATAGTCCTGAATAAGACTTTAGAGTAATCACTCTTGTCGGCTAGAATATTTACTTCACAATTAAGTGAGAAACATTCTGCTTACTCATTTACAGAAAACAATATATTGATTTAAATTTTTTAAGACATGTTTTGTGATTGAAAGCCTATATGCGATGGAGTGGCAATGGCCTTGAATATTAAGTGATTCTCACCTGAGACACAAAGGGCCCTCCCCTAAAGGCTGCTAATGGCCCATCAGTGTGACTGTGACTTTGAGGCAGGTAAGAGAGAATGTGAGGAGATTGAAAAAAATTTTTTTTTTTTATTTACAAGACAGTATAATCAAAACATACATAATGAAGGTCAAAGACACATTATTGTGCACACTGATCTAACCACAGAGATGTGAACAGACTTTGAGTCATTCCTGCAACAGATTCTGTTCAACAAGTGAAATAAATAAATCATACCAGATATTTGCGTGTTATTTAAGTGTTTCTGCTTATTTCCATGGATTCAAGAAGAAAAAACAATCAGTAGTCAAGGATCTTCTTTTACCATAGAATATCAGTGTAGTTGAACATCTGATGTCGGTACAGCGCTCTCAGAGGAAAACAGTTTGAAGAAAGTCATCAGGATTCATCATCTGTGGTGCAGGTATCTGATTCAATAAAATACAGACAACCAAAAAAAAAAAACATTTGTGAGCATGTTAATATCAGGAGCATCTTTTTATATATATATATATATATATATATATATATATATATATATATATATATATATATATATATATATATATATATATATATATATATATATATATGTTTTATAGACTCACGCATGCTTTGTACTGTCATCAGTGTTGGGCAGTAGCTAGTTACTGTAACTTAGTTACTGTAATATTACTTTTTGCAGTAACTAGTAGTGTAACTAGTTACTAATAAGATTTCAGTAATAATATTACAGTTACCATCCATAAAACAGCTTAGTTACTTAGTTACTTTTGATGCCTCAACCCCGCTGATTTAAAATCCAACAATCAAATCATTTCTAGATTTATTTTCATAATTTTCACGACTTGCATATGATCTGAGCACTGTTGTGTAAGTTGTGGCTTTACTTTACTCTGGCATTACATCCCTCTGATCAGAACGTGGTACATTATATTACTATAATTAAAAATCTTTTTGGAAAATTAAACCGTTTCTTACAAATTTATGTGATTTTATAAAATACATAATGAAATATAAACGTATTTGGGTAACGGAGCAATTACAATTAGCTTCAAGCTACACATGACAATTAATGAGATTAATACAACACTTCTACTTGAATGTCACTATTAATTATTGAGTGTTTGTAATAACTGTGGTCAAATGATGAGGCAGAAATATGTTATTAGTAACATTTATGTGGAAGATACACAGCTACAACTTCTGTGGTGCGTGAAGAAAAAGTAATGTAACTAGTAGTGTAACTAATTACTGTTGCCAGAAAGTAATAAGTAAAGTAACACTATTACTTTTGAAAGGAGTAACTAGTAATGAGTAATATATTACATTATTTGAGTAACTAGCCCAACACTGACTATCATAAACAAAAAAAGACATTTTATATCTGAGAAACGAATTATTATTGTTTAGCACTTTATTAAAATCTATTTTTGAACAATAGGCTATTTATAATAAACATGTTCTAAACATACTTCGACTCGTAGCATTCATCATGTTACAGTGTGCACTCATATTACTTTTATTGTTTTATATAGAGCATGAAAACATAATCGCGGGTAAGAAATTTAAATACAATGAATTGCCCATCAATTTCTACTACAAAAGGATGTACTTTGTACTATAAAAAAAGGATATTTTATATCTGAGAAACTAATTATTATTGTTTAGCACGCTATTAAATCTATCTTTGAACAGAGTATTAATTATAAACATGGTCTAAACATTCTTAGATGGTAGCATTCATCATTTTGTCGTTTGGGAAAAACCCAAATAAACGTGTTTGTCACAATAACACGTTAACTAATGCAAAAAAGAAACATTACTTACTCATTAGATCGAATCCAGCCTTTATCAGCTCCTCTTCTTCCAGAAAGAACAGTATGCTCTCCTCAGGCTTTGTTTGTTGTTGGGCGTCTCCTTGAGCACGCGGCTCACGTGGTTATTTACATATGAAATGCACGAGCCACGAGGGGGCGGGATCGCATTAGAAATAATGAGTTAGACTGGAAAGACTGAACATCGTGTTGGTTTCATACGGATTACTTCATCACAGAATGTTTGTTTTCGATAAGAGAACATCTTACTTCATTTGAAAGTAGACACTTCCAGCTTTCTATAGATATAACTCCCATGTCTGTGTGTTCAGTATTCGCTGAGTTAGTTCATTTTAGTGATGTATTTCAAAGAGCAGTTCGCGGAGACAGAAGACAGAGCGCATCCTGTTTTTCTTTTTTTTTTCAAAACCACAAAGTTTTGTTGTTATTGTGAGTGTACACAAAAAATAGACACTTCAAAGTTTAAATTGATGTATAACACTTATCTGTATGACCAAAATCAACGGAGTATTTTTAGTGTCTTTTGCACTGGTCTTAAAAAAAACGAGTTGGTATCGCGGGCGATACAGCCATCCCCTTAGGGTTAAATAAATTCAATTCACACAGACTGAAGCAGTTTAAGTCTTTGGTTATTTTAATTGTGATGATTTAGGCTCACATTTAACAAAAACCCACCAATTCACTATCTCAACAAATTAGAATACTTCATAAGACCAATAAAAAAAACATTTTTAGTGAATTGTTGGCCTTCTGGAAAGTATGTTCATTTACTGTATATGTACTCAATACTTGGTAGGGGCTCCTTTTGTTTTAATTACTGCCTCAATTCGGCATGGCATGGAGGTGATCAGTTTGTGGCACTGCTGAGGTGGTATGGAAGCCCAGGTTTCTTTGACAGTGGCTTTCAGGTCATCTGCATTGTTGGGTCTGGTGTCTCATCTTCCTCTTGACAATACCCCATAGATTCTCTATGGGGTTCAGGTCAGGTGAGTTTGCTGGCCAATCAAGCACAGTAACACAATGGTCATCGAACCAGCTTTTGGTACCTTTGGCAGTGTGGGCAGGTGCCAAGTCCTGCTGGAAAATGAAATCAGCATCTCCATAAAGCTTGTCAGCAGAAGGAAGCATGAAGTGCTCTAAAATTTCCTGGTAGATGGCTGCGTTGACTGTGGACTTCAGAAAACACAGTGGACCAACACCAGCAGATGACATGGCAGCCCAAATCATCACTGACTGTGGAAACTTCACACTGGACTTCAAGCAAAATGGATTCTGTGCCTCTCCACTCTTCCTACAGACTCTGGGACCTTGATTTCCAAATGAAATGCAACATTTACTTTCATCTGAAATGAGGACTTTGGACCACTGAGCAACAGTCCAGTTCTTTTTCTCCACAGCCCAGGTAAGATGCTTCTGACGTTGTCTCTGGTTCAGAAGTTGCTTGGTAGCCCTTTTCCTGAAGACGTCTGAGCGTGGTGACTTTTTTTTTATCAACATTTTTATTTATTTTTTCACACAACACATAGCATCCAAAATATAACAAATCAAAACAACAGACACATACTCAACATCTCAAGGTCCAATCAAAAGGGAGGGAGAGAGGGAAGGACAATAAAAACACAAAAGTCACTCCTTTATACAATCTCGTATATCAAAAAAAAACATTGCCAAGCATCAATGGTCGAAGGCCTGGCCCCACCGACTTGCGCCGTTGCACATTCACACATCACTATTTGCAGGAGGCTACGGATCCAATATGTTTTTCCACACATGTGTGGTGTAAACCAGTTCTGTATTGTCTTCGCAGCTGTAAAACCAGCAAACAACATTCTCTTTTGCATTGAACTAATACAGAGACCAGAATCATCATTAAGAAGACACAAACTTGGGTTAACAGACAAAACCAGGTTTACATTAGGGGTGTAAGAAAATATCGATACACGTGAGTATCACGATATTTTGTTTGGCGATACTGTATCGATTCTCAAAAACAGATTCATGTCGGTTGTTTCGTTTTGAGTTCATATCCCGACCGCTAGAGAGCAATCTTCATCTCTGAACTTAAACAATGACAGGAAATACTAGCATTAGAGCACACCCACTAATGTTAGCGTTAATATAGTTCGCTGCCAGTAATGGAGGATGAAAGAATTGTTCCAGCTCTCGTTTCGGTGTACAAAGCTGAAGTGTGGCGTCATTTGGGATTTTGTGGTAATGTCCGCCCCGGGATCACAGCACGGGCGTCACCTCGGTTCTGCCGCTTGCCACGCCCCGTGTGAAGAGCCTTCGCGCGGGGCGCGGCGTGCGGCAGGGTCGCTGCGCGGCTGCAGCTTTCTCTCGTGTTGGGGGTGTTTTGTGCAGTTAGGGCGGTGCTCATGTCGTGCTCTCGGCGATTCCACGCGGAACATAAATACAAACTGAAAAACCTGTGAAATCCATGTTGAAAGGTTCTGAGAATGTTCAACATCTGTATTTATTTTGTTTTACCTTTTTTTTTTTTCATTAGGAATCCAGCAAGCACTTTATTTTTCATTAATACTAAGCAGATGTAATTTTTTGTTCAAAAATAAAATAAATAAATGTTATGACATTGTATATTACAATTGTAAACTTTTAAAGCAGGGTCTAAAAATATATATGGTCTTTTTTATAAAATACATTTTATACATACATTTAACTAAAGAATCCTGCAAGCACTTTAATTTTTCCCCCTTGACTCGTACTGCACAAAAAGTGGTTCAATAATGTTGAATGTTACAGACACTGATTATTGCAAATGCAGGTCCCAGTGTGTTCTGGTTAAACAATTTTTATTTATTTATTGCTAAGGTTTGCATATAGTGGTGTGCTCTTAATGACAGCTTTCCTAAAAATATATCCTATTCCTAAAATAAGAAATATCCCAATATATCGCCTTGCATCGCAATATATCATATTGCAACCCCTGTATCGTGATATGTATGTATCTGATGACGACAGGACATTCCCAAAATATATGCAGAAAAGTGCCTGATGATGTAGTATTACATATATGGAAGCTCAAATTTGATTGTAGTTTAATTTTAAATCTTTTGTAAGGAGTTATGTATGCTCTATGAATGACTTTGAAGTGAATAAGATGATGAGCCAGATTTTTAGATGTTAAGCTGAGATTAGACCACACTCTCTCCCAGTCGACAGATAAATTAAGGTCAGATAATTCCCTATTCCAAATAGTTTTAATAGAAAGAGGTTTTGTAATGCAATCAATCATTTTATTATATATTAAGGAAACAGATGGCCAACTAACAGATGGTGCAATCCAGTCCCACATAGGATGAGAGGAAATAGAAGATGCCCACGGAACGCCATACGCTTTGAGAGCAGAACGTAATTGAAGAAAGACAAAATATGTGGATGCTGGTAGACAAAATTTGGTTCTTAATGTCTGAAATGAACAGAGGCCCTGGTTATCATATATATATCACCGCACGTGTTTACACCTAAAGAAGACCAAGAGGGTTGGACAAATGGACGATTTCCGCATACAAAATTAAAATTGTGCCAAAAAGGTGTATGTTGCAAAATTTGAAGGGTCCACCTATCCGACGTTCAACCGTTTTCCAGATTTTAATAGTTAGCCACAACCGGACCAAATTTATAATTATCCCCTTTTTTCCCTGTGCCAGTAAATAAAATATCTTGAAGTCTATTTGTTAAACCTTGTCAGCTTCAATCACCCTCCATGAAACTGTAGATTGAGGATCAACCCAATTATGAAGAGCCTTAAGCTGGAACGACCAATAATATAATTCAAAATTTGGTACAGCCAGTCCTTCTGTGCTATTAGGATGTTGTAATGTGGTAAGTTTAATTCTGGGGCATTTATCATTCCAGATAAACTTAGAAATTATGGAGTTGATCTCCTTAAAGTAACCTGGAGGGGGAGAAAGTGCTAGCATAGAGAAGAAAAAAATAAATCGAGGTAACAAATTCATCTTAACAGTGGAGATTCTTCCTTGGAGAGAGACTTTAAGATTCTTCCATCTTTGAATGTCATTTTTGACCTTAACTAAAATGTTATTAAAATTGTCTCTGGCAATCTTATGAATGTTTTTATGTATGGTAATGCCCAAATAGATGAAAGATTCCTTAATAGGGATACATGAGGGAATAGAAGAATTAACCTTAACATTGTTAATTGGCATTAAAGCAGATTTGCTCCAATTTATTTTATATCCTGATAAGCTACTAAAATTATCAAATTCCTTAATTATACTAGAGACTGAAACATCAAAGTGGTCTAAATATAGAATAATATCATCAGCGTACAATGAAATACTATGATTCTGATCATGAATCTTAATCGATACTTCAGATTTCCCAATGGCTTGCGCTAAGGGTTCAAGAGATAGACAAAACAATAAGGGGGAAAGCGGACACCCCTGCCTCGTTCCCTGCTGTAAAGGGAATGAGGGGGAAATAATATTACCAGTTATGACTGATGTTGCAGGTAAGTGGTATAATGTCTTAATCATAGAAACGAAGTGTTCACCGAAGCCGAAACATTGCAGAACTGCCCACATATAATTCCACTCTAGCCTGTCAAAGGCTTTTTCTGCATCCAATGAGAAAATCGCACAAGGGGTCGGGTGGGAGTCCGCAAAGTCAAGAATATGGAGTCGTCGACGCATATTGTCAGACACATTGCGCCCCTTGATGAAACCGGTTTGGTCCTCCTTGATCAGACTATGAATTACCTTTTCCATACGAGAAGCAAAAACTTTAGCATAGATTTTCAGATCACATGGGATAAGCGAAATCGGTCTGTAGCTGGAACAATCTAATGGATCTTTCCCTTTTTTAAGAAGTAATGATATCAATGAAGTTTTTTGATCTCTATGAAATACCCCACGTTCAATTGCAAAATTAAATGAATTAAGCATAAGTATCCCTCCCAAATTTCTAAATATAATTCAGGGGGGAGACCATCTAGACCCGGCGATCTGCCCTTTTGAAGGCTTTTTAGAGACACGTGGAGTTCCTCCAAACTTAATGGAGCCTCCAAAGATTTTTTTATCCATCTGTGAGATTCGAGGCAGTTCCAATTTATCTAAATACTGCTTACAAATTGGTTAATCAAAATCTGTTGACTCTGGTGTCAACTTTAACGCGTTAACGCATGTGATTAATCTAAACAAATTAACGCGTTAATATTTTTTTAAAGCAAATTAATCGTTTGATAAGGTTTGACCCCAACTGCTTCCCATCATCGCAGCGCGGAAGGTTATCTATCAGTGTGTGATGAGGGTACAGCGAACAGTGTTGTCAGGGTAGCGGCTGTGGCACAAGTGGGCTATTTTGAAAAATTACAGAGCCGTGGGTTGCGGTATTTCAGGCTACTTTTATAATCTACCGCGGCCGCCCAAATTGTATATAGACAAATAAAAATTAAAATAGATCCTTTTACTAATGTTTATCATACTTGGAATCACTGGTGTCAAAAGTATTCACATTCATTACTCAGGTAGAAGTATAGATACTAGGGTTTAAAAAGACTTCTGTAGAAGTTGAAGTATCAACTCAAGCTTTTTACTCAAGTAAAAGTGTAAAAGTACTGGTTTCAAAACTACTTAAAGTATAAAAGTAAAAGTAATGTAAGGAAAAAAATGCCATTAAGGACAAAAGCTTATGCCGTGCCACAGGGGCCTATTGTGCACTACCCCACCTCCTCAAAAAAACATTTTTCTAAAGGCCATAATGACTAATGTTATATTAAAATGTTAATGTTGAAAAATTTGGGATGCACTAGGCTACCTGTTTCAGCCACATATATGCCCATTGAAAATGAACGCATTTTAGTACAATGCAAATACACTAAAAAAAACATGTACTACTGAGCATTAACGTGTTTCATGGAGTGGAAGATATGATGACTAGTTGCCTATAAGTATTGTAATGGTGCAAAAAGTCAAACTTCAGAGGCATGTCATCAATAACCTTTATTGGAATGTAAATGTACATCCAAGCTTAGCTGCAGGAATCTGTGAGGGCAACGGACAAGAAAATTGGTGTACCCAGGGCAGGCTTAGTAACAATTACCCTTGTATGGTTGTCTACAGGGCCGCTGCTGGCCAAATGGGTGCCCTAAGCAGGATTGTATTGTTGTGCCCCCTTCCTCAAATATAATGGAAGTAAAAAAAATAAAATAAAAATAAAAATACTATAGGGGTGAAAATAGACATTTAATAAAATATAAAAGTAAATAAATTGTGATTAATTGTATTATTTACAAATTAAATACTGTTTTAACTTTATTGTTGTATGTCTGTATTTATGTAGCACCATGGTCCTGTGAGGCACGACATTTCGTTCCACTGTATGTCCCCATTTGTAGCGGAATGACAATAAAGCTCAACTTGAACTTGAACGAACTTGAAATTACAATTGTAGCTCTCTAGACAGTTACCTATGGCTATTATTTTATTAATACAGTTGTCTGATTAATTTTATGGTCTCAAGCATTTAGAAATCATGCAAAAAAAAATTAAGCAGTTTTACTACGAAAACCATGGTTAATATTTGTAAGGGTTGTGATGTCCACATGTTTTTTGTTGAAGAAATTATAGAGGCTGTGTCATCCATAGCAAAAAGGTGCCCAAAAATTAAAGATTAAGTGGATATTTGAATTAAATATTTGGACAGTAGCCTATTAAACAAGGATATGATCGTCCTGTAAGTGTAACAGCAGCAATTATCAGGCCTTTGGCTCCGTTTGCAGACAGATTTGTAATATGTAATGTTGAAAAAAAACAATAGACACCATCACAAAATTTGTAATGGTTTCACTGGTTATAATGGGACTTGTATTGGTTTTAATGGAAACTGTAATGGACCCTGTTGGTCTCTACTGGTAATTGGTCACCTTCTATTGGTGGCTTGTTAAAACTAATAAATCCTAATGGAATATGTCCCAAAACACTCTACAGAAAACCATTTTTTAATGGTTAAAAGTTGATGGTTTGTAATTTTTGTAATGGTATTTGTGATTTATTTGTGATGGTATTAGAATTTTCTGTGATGGTTCTATTGTTTTTTCAGCAGGGTTGTCTCATTGTTTTTATATAATGCATTTTAAGTCATTTTAAAGGCTGTTGTTGGCTTAGGTTTGTTTTTATAACCACAAAAAAATATTATCTTAATACTTTGTATAGCCTATTATTATTATTTGAAGTAACAAAACCTTGGTTCATTTGCGGTTACCATGGCTACAATAACCATGATTTAAAAAAATATATATAATATTCGTGTTAATGGTTAACTTTCGTAAGGGAGCATGGAAACTGGGAGAGAATATTAGATGCGTTGGTGGTGGTGAAATTATTACCGACATAAAAAAACACGTTATTAACCTCAACACCCAAAAAAGTTTTACATGATTATGAATGTAGCCTACCTGAAAGTGATGCACGGGCTTCGTTTTCACCTTTTTTGTTATTCCCTTTTCTCGGCGCCGGATTGCTGATGTCTTTTCACGGGCATAGTTGTCCATCAATTATGATCATTTGCATTCAGCCGCAAACATGTGCGAGCGGATGCGGGAATGGCGTGTCCCGTTTTTTTTTTTTTTTTTTTTGAGCAACTGGGATGGTGCCCCCCTGGGAGTTGGTGCCCTAAGCAAACTGCGTACTCTGCGTATAGGGAGCGGCGGTACTGGTTGTCTATATACAATAAACATTAGTGCTGTCAAAATGAATGATTAATCCAAGTGATTAATCAAAAAATAAAAAATAACTCATAATCCTGGTTGGGACATTTCGCTCGAGTTCTCTTCTTGAGTCTCTGCCATGGACATCTTCGTACTTGGCTACATACGTCTGCTATGTCCAGTGTTGGGGGTAACGAGTTACAAAGTTAGTATAGCCTACTTATCACAACATTATCAATTGCGTTGTCAATCGCAAATGCTAATTTATTCAAACGTCTCTCTACCGAACTACCTACTGTAGCTTAATTTGCGGAGGATGAAGAGAAAGCACCCGTTTGATAAATGAGCTAGTAGTGGAGAAATAATAACTTTTTAAGAAATAATCTTTTTTGAGTAAGGCCCCCAACACTGGCTATGTCCTTGCTGGAGTGTGACGTGATTTGTGTCATGTGCAGGTGCGATGGATCGCATACAAACCAATAGGGTGTCGGAATGGTGTTTATTCTTCTCATCCAACCACAATCAAATTCATTCGATGGCGCGATTTATCTGGATAGGTTTTTTTTTTTTTTTTTGAACGATGACAAGCCGGAATGAAAACAAGCCGAAATGAAATGGGAGTAACGAGGCTATTTTTAAAACGTAAGGAGTAGAATGTACAGATAATTGCGTGAAAATGTAAGGAGTAGAAGTAAAAAGTCGGCTGAAAAATAATTACTCCAGTAAAGTATAGATACCCAAAATTTCTACTTAAGTAAGGTATTTGTACTTCGTTACTTGACACCTCTGCTTGGAATGTATACCTGGCAACTTCAGAACTGAGAGGCGCTTGTAACATCACAAACAACGTGAGTTTCAGCCACAGCATACAACACAGCAGAAATAAACATGACAACAGCCACTATAGATTATATAAGATAATAAACACACGATTACGATAGGATATGGTTTCTATGTGATTTTCTTGAGATGAATGTGTAACTTACATCTGAAATGTTAATTTTTGCAGCGATATAAAAGGCTATAAAAAGCATATTTTAACAACAGTAAACAACCAAATTCCACATGTGATCGCAAAAGGAGGTTATTACAAACACTCGATGGTGGTTTGAAGTGAGTTCTGAGTAAAAGTGTACTATTAATCTCATAAATTGTCTTATGATGCTAATGTTAGCTCTAATGCACCAGAACAGGTCCAATTCTTCTTCATAATGCATTTTGTCATAATACTTCACGTAAGGTCGCAAGAAATGTTGTATTTATTTAGAAATACAAACCCGATTCCAAAAAAGTTGGGACACTGTACAAATTGTGAATAAAAAAGGAATGCAATAATTTACAAATCTCATAAACTTATATTTTATTCACAATAGAATATAGATATATCAAATGTTGAAAGTGAGACATTTTGAAATGTCATGCCAAATATTGGCTCATTTTTGATTTCATGAGAGCTACACATTCCAAAAAAGTTGGGACAGGTAGCAATAAGAGGCCGGAAAAGTTAAATGCACATATAAGGAACAGCTGGAGGACCAGTTTGCAACTTATTAGGTCAATTGGCAACATGATTGGATATAAAAAGAGCCTCTCAGAGTGGCAGTGTCTCTCAGAAGTCAAGATGGGAAGAGGATCACCAATTCCCCCAATGCTGCGGCGAAAAATAGTGGAGCAATATCAGAAAGGAGTTTCTCAGAGAAAAATTGCAAAGAGTTTGAAGTTATCATCATCTACAGTGCATAATATCATCCAAAGATTCAGAGAATCTGGAACAATCTCTGTGCGTAAGGGTCAAGGCCGGAAAACCATACTGGATGCCCGTGATCTTCGGGCCCTTAGACGGCACTGCATCACATACAGGAATGCTACTGTAATGGAAATCACAACATGGGCTCAGGAATACTTCCAGAAAACATTGTCGGTGAACACAATCCACCGTGCCATTCGCCGTTGCCGGCTAAAACTCTATAGGTCAAAAAAGAAGCCATATCTAAACATGATCCAGAAGCGCAGGCGTTTTCTCTGGGCCAAGGCTCATTTAAAATGGACTGTGGCAAAGTGGAAAACTGTTCTGTGGTCAGACGAATCAAAATTTGAAGTTCTTTTTGGAAAACTGGGACGCCATGTCATCCGGACTAAAGAGGACAAGGACAACCCAAGTTGTTATCAGCGCTCAGTTCAGAAGCCTGCATCTCTGATGGTATGGGGTTGCATGAGTGCGTGTGGCATGTGCAGCTTACACATCTGGAAAGGCACCATCAATGCTGAAAGGTATATCCAAGTTCTAGAACAACATATGCTCCCATCCAGACGTCGTCTCTTTCAGGGAAGACCTTGCATTTTCCAACATGACAATGCCAGACCACATACTGCATCAATTACAACATCATGGCTGCGTAGAAGGATCCAGGTACTGAAATGGCCAGCCTGCAGTCCAGATCTTTCACCCATAGAAAACATTTGGCGCATCATAAAGAGGAAGATGCGACAAAGAAGACCTAAGACAGTTGAGCAACTAGAAGCCTGTATTAGACAAGAATGGGACAACATTCTTATTCCTAAACTTGAGCAACTTGTCTCCTCAGTCCCCAGACGTTTGCAGACTGTTATAAAAAGAAGAGGGGATGCCACACAGTGGTAAACATGGCCTTGTCCCAACTTTTTTGAGATGTGTTGATGCCATGAAATTTAAAATCAACTTATTTTTCCTTTAAATTATACATTTTCTCAGTTTAAACATTTGATATGCCATCTATGTTGTATTCTGAATAAAATATTGAAATTTGAAACTTCCACATCATTGCATTCTGTTATTATTCACAATTTGTACAGTGTCCCAACTTTTTTGGAATCGGGTTTGTACTTTTGATAATAGTTGGGTAAATGTATCCTGGGATTGAAGCGATGTGGCTTGGTAAACGTTTTATTGCCAGTATAAAGACTGATAATGGCTGAATAAAAACATAAAAGAAAGAATAAGAATAATAAGGATTTAAGAATAATAAGGATTGTCTCATACCTGGCAGAAGTGTGAAAGGTTATGTTTCCTTAAACTAGTTTGTCATGCATTTGTTTATTTCAACACATTTACAGGTAAATCCTAGTATTTTAAATTTGTGATTAATCATGATTAATCATGACCTGCAGCATACGTCTTCTGCTGAGACAGGGAGCTGATAAAATTCTCCACTTTCTGAGGAGAATCGAAGCTTTTCTGCTCCCCTTTGTGCCGTAGTTTAATTACCGCCGGATAGATGAGGAAGGGTTGTAGACCAAGCGCTGTCATCTTCTTCAAAACCGGACCAAACGCCTTTATCCTGATCGCTGTAGCTGGCCTAAAGTCGGGAAAAAATAGAAGTGTGACATTGTCCTGTGCGCATTTCACCGTATAAGCCTGCCGGGCACCTTTCAGGATTTCCGATCTGTCATGCCATCTTAGTACACGGAAGATGAGAGTGCGCGGCCGATCGGAGCCCCCCCCTCCGTCATACACGCGATGCGCCCTGTCAATCTCAATGTCACGGCCCCTCAAGGAAGGAATCCACTTGGAAAGATTAACTCTGAGGAAACCAGCTGCGTCAGGACCCTAAGCCCCCTCTGGCAGCCCCACCAGTCGAACGTTGTTCCTTCTGCTCCTATCCTCAATATCCGTCATCTTCTCGGTGAGTCGCTCCAGCTGATTTATTAAGTCTGTGACTGCCCTCCTATCCTCACGCACAGCTGTTTGAACAGAATCAACGCAGTCACGTGTCTGCTTCGCCGCGGAAGCTATGGCCTCAAACTCCTCTCTTAGCTCTTTAACAGACTTGTTGGTTGCTTGTATGTCCTCACGCAGTTCGCGCAATGCTGGAATCAGCACAGAGTCCATCGCATCTCTTACTGCTGAATTCACAACCGAATTCAAAGTGCTTTGCTGCTCTTTAAGTGCTAATTTAATGCTGTTAGCAATAGCATCGTCGAGGTGCTCTCTGAAGATGGTGGAATCTCAGAATTTTTTCTTCATTGGCGATTGCTCAATCTCTCTTTTCCGATCGCTTTTGTCTGCCTTAGCACTCATGATGGGTCCAATGCAGAGTGGTTTAAAATTTACTGACGGGATCATACAATATGTGGCAAAGTGAGCAGAGCGAAAGACTAAGCCTGCATCGCCGTCAAAGGGCATGTGTTCCCCAGCGTGGTGACTGTTGATGCACTGACTCCAGCTTCAGTCCACTCCTTGTGAAGCTCTCCCAAGTGTTTGAATCAGCTTTGCTTGACTGTATTCTCAAGCTTGCGGTCATCGCTGTTGCTTTTGCACCTTTTCCTACCCAAATTCTTCCTTCCAGTCAACTTTGCATTTAATATGCTTTGACACAGCACTCTGTAAACAGCCACACCTTTCAGTAATGACCCTCTGTGACTTACCCTCTTTGTGGAGGGTGTCAATGTTCGTCTTCTGGATCATTGCCAAGTCAGCAGTCTTCCCCATTATTGTGGTTTCAAAGAACAAGAGAGACCCAGAATTTATACTGTATGGATGGTCATTTATTGAAACTCAAATGTAAATATTCTAATATTTTGAGATATTGATTTTTGACTTTCATGAGCTGTAAACTCTAATCATCAAAATTAAAACAAAAAAAACAACTTTTGAAATGTTTTTTTTACATGTAATGAATCTAAAATATATGAAAGTTTCACTTTTTGAAATAAGTTACAAGAAAAAAATAACTTTTTCATGACATTCTAATTTATTGAGATGCACCTGTATGTAGAATTTTAAACCTACAAGTAAGTGTATGTGTATGATAGCACTAACTGTAAAGTGTAATGGGGTAATCAAAATTGCCCTTTTACTCAATTAGTCTGTGCTTTTTTTATTATTTTTTAGTAAATTTAACTTCTGCTTTAAAAGGATTATTTTTGTTTTAAGATTGCAATGTTACAGTGTTAGAATGTTATGCGATTTTAACCCTTTTTTGCACATAATGTATGCCTACATGCTTACATTTCACTTATTTGTTTAATCCAAATACAAAATACCGAGCTATATACCGTATACCGCAAATCAGCCAAAAAATACCGAGATATGAATTTTTGCTCATATCGCCCAGCCCTACTAGCGAATATTTACATAGAAAAACGAATTAAAAAGCAGCGGAGCTTTGTAAACAGCTTGGAGTAATCACATCATCTCCATAAGAACGATATGATTGCCAGAACAAATTTATCGGGATTTTTGAAAAGGTCCTGTTCTCACATGATCTCTTAATGGTAACTTACCAGTAATTTACCAGTAAAGACTGTATGTGTGAAAGGGGCTAAACTCTTCCTCCTGCATATGCTGTGAATTTGAATTGCTTAATGTTCATCTGGGAAAACAGTGTGCATTATCTCACTAGATTTGTAACGTAAATTATTTATAAACCTTTGCCAACACAGGAGAATACATCAACCCGTTTATGCCATATGCCATTTACATTGCGATTTCAAAATAAATGTTTCTGAGTTTGCATGTGGCCAAATATTAAAATTTAATGCATTTAAACATTGTTTAATCAACTGTAAAGTGAAACGTCACCGTTTGGCATCTGCAGGTATTTGTTATAATACATAATGTACTTAAGTTGGTTATGTTCAAATTTTGTATAGGCATATTACATTATGTATTTTAACAAGTGTTGTTCAATAAAATGTTCTTGGTTTTGATATTTTATTTGAGCCAATTATTATTGCCTCATCGTTAGTTTATTTTATAAATAGTCATACTAAAGCCTGTTTTTTTAATTAGGTCTATTTGTGTTACTAAAAATATCAGATTACTCAATTGTCAAAATAATTAGTAGATTACTTGATTACCAAAATAATCATTAGTTACAGCCCTAGATTAGTTAAAATATTTCAAAATACAACTGCATTGTTTTACTTTTTATAATTAAAAGACAAATATTTTGGCAATGAAAATTTCTTAAAAATAGTATAAAAATAATGTCTTCTAGTGAACCAAGTATCTGTATTTTGTCTAATTTCGTGAGCTAAGTGTATTATCACACCCCTAGTGTCTACGAGCATGATATAGCTCATAACTTTCCAATTGTATGATATAGCTTTCATTCTTCAGGTCAACCATATATTCACAAAAAAGAAAATCTGGAAAGCAATAACTTTGCCATAGTATCCTTTCAAATGTTAAAGTTGCCACAGTATTTGCAGTATTTCATTTATTCATTCATCCACTCTACGTGAGAGACAAAGTTTGCTGCTACTTCTCACCGCTGTTTCCTGAGTTTTAGATGTCAATTACTGAGTCGCCCCCTGTCGTTTCAAATAATAGTACAACAGCGAGCATGACAAGTATAAATGCCTCGTCCATTTGGGGAGGTGCGCACGCAGTCAGCAGTGGCTCGCACTGCAGAGCCAGGCGAAAGTATACATCCCACTTAAGGCTTGCACACTCAACTGTGTGCAAGACAGAGTGGAACGCAAACAAAATGAGATGAGGAAGAAATTTCTCACTCTGTTTTCTGAATATTTTTTGGTCATTTGCCAAGTGTCTATTTTTGTTAATTCCTGTTAATATCTGACTTTGCAGATTCTAACAAATGTCCAAAAATCTGCTATCACAATTCACACTGATTTTGAGGCTTAGCTCCCTCTGATTGTGCTGCATCCTTACTTAAACAGTTAGATGCGTGTCAGTAGGAATGCTTAGACCCCCTTCCTGTTCCACACTTTATAAATCCTGTACAATTGTAACTAGTTTGCGGTTTCCTCACATCTTTTTCAGTTTTTTTTTTTGTTTTTTTATTTCACTGGGTTCCCAGAGACCACCTTTTTGCACTGATTTTATATAATCAAGTAGTGTTTGACTGGAGATGTCATTTTTTTAGATTAGATTTTATGTAGTGCTTATTTCTCTTTTACAGCATCTTTAATTTTTTAATTATGTATTTTTTTTTTTTTTTTTACCATAGTGGCTGACCTTTATTGTCAGAAGTTAATTGATAGGACTTTGTGATCTGTCCTCTTTTTCAACTGCTGCCTGAAAGGTTAAAACATCTAAACATGTAATTTGGTGTTTAGTGATCTCTATATGTGACCCTGGACCTCAAAACCAGTCATAAGTAGCACGGGTATATTTGTAGCAATAGCCAACAAACGATTGTATGGGTCAAAATTATCTACTTTTCTTTTGTGCCAAAAATCATTAGGATATTAAGTAAAGATCATGTTCCATGAAGATATTTTGTAAGTTTCCTACCATAAATATATCACAACTTTGCAAACATGCGATTTTCTCATTGTTTTGATTTTTTTTTGCACCCTCAGATTCCAGATATATTCTGCTCAAATTAAAATAGTACAGCAAATCTTTCACTTGGTTGTGTGCTCTTTTTTTCAGAGATAATTGTGATTAATAATATTTTTTTTTTTTTTTTTTGACAAATTATCATGATAAAACGGTATAACATTATTTTGCAGCACCATTTTCCAGTATCAGTTGTTTTTACTGAAGTGTCAGTTTCAGTGTTGGGGAAAGTTACTTTTAAAAGTAATGCATTACAATATTGCGTTACTCCCTAAAAAAGTAACTAATTGCGTTACTTAGTTACTTTTTATGGAAAGTAATGCGTTACGTTACTTTTGCGTTACTTTTTAAATATGAGCAGGGCTTGATTGTTTTTAATACAATAAGTTCTAATTATAGCAAATGTAATGAATAAACCTCAGCCTGACGGAAAAGTAAATTCACGTCTGTAAAATAGAACGCAGGAGAAGAAGGTTCAACACTCTTCAGCAATAAAAAACAATGAAGCACAATTGTTAGTTTATCTAAAGTCATTTTTGCTTATTAGTATGGTTGAACTGGATCATCAAAGGTCAGCAGCAAAGACATTGGTTAATAAAATGGGATTAGATACATTTGTGTTGTTTAACATTTAATTATTGCAGGTTTGCGTCATATTCTGAGTTTGCATTTCACTGTTTTAATTCATTTTGATGAATACTACATCTGTTTTTTGTGAATGGGATGAATTAATGCACATTCACATTTAGTCTAGAACTACAGTAACAGCATGTTCACACAGCACACTGTCAGTCAATAAATGTGACCCTGGAGCACAAAACCAGTCTTAAGTCGCTGGGGTGTATTTGTAGCAATAGCCAAAAATACATTGTATGGGTCAAAATTATCCATTTTTCTTTAATGCCAAAAATCATTAGGATATTAAGTAAAGATCATGTTCCATGAAGATATTTTGTAAATTTCTTACCGTAAATATATCAAAACTTAATTTGATTAGTAATATGCATTGCTAAGAACTTCATTTGAACAACTTTAAAGGTGATTTTCTCAATATTTAGATTTTTTTGCACCCTCAGATTCCAGATTTTCAAATAGTTGTATCTCAGCCAAATATTGTCCTATCATAACAAACCATACATCAATGGAAAGCTTATTTATTCCTTTTCCTTTATTTATAGTTTTCAGATTATGTATAAATCTCAATTTAAAAAAAAATGACACTAAATAAGGGGCCGTTCACATATCGCGTCTTTTGCGCGCTCAAGTTCATTATTTCAAATGTAGACGCGCGGTATGCACGCTCATAATGGAAGCGACGCGGTCGCGGTGCGACGCGCTCGTTTTTTCCAGGCGCGTCTGCGCCGCATCGAGATAAATACATCTAAACTTTTCAGAATGCCGCAAACGCACAGCAGGTCATGTGACAAGAACCAACCAATCAGCTTCATCCTTTCACGTAACAACATTGAAAGCTCAGCCAAGATGAAGGAACAGCTGATCATAGCTGTACGTGGATAGTCATTTTTAAATAAATATAGTAGCAGAGCTACTGCAATCGATTTTTAGTGCTGGAAATCCATTTTATTCTTTGCTGAAACTTCCACATCTTCAAGGAGAGCGCAGTTCATGGTTGCTTAGCAATGGCAGACGCCACGGGAGCGCAAGCTACAGAGCGCTTTGGAAAGAAGGAGAAAGCGCCGCGCCTAGCGTTTTCCACGCGTTTTTAGGCGCGACATGTGAACAGCCCCTAAGAGTGGTTTTGTGGTCCAGGGTCACAAATGGGAAAAAGTAACTGGCGTTACTTTTTTGAAAAGGTAACTCAGATATTTTCTTGTAAATTAAAAAGTAATGCGTTACTTTACTAGTTACTTGAAAAAAGTAATATTACGTAACTCGCGTTACTTGTAATGCGTTACCCCCAACACTGGTCAGTTTTAAAGGGGTGGTTGACTGTTTTTTTTCTAGGCTTGATTGTGTTTATGGGGTGCAGTCTAGCATGTTCATGCTTGTTTTTTTTAAAAACGCATTATTTTTCACATAATTTACCTTTATTCCACACCTCTCTGTCCCTTCTCTGACAAACGCCTCGATTTATTTCCTGGTTTTATGAAGCTCCTCCTTCAGAAATACGCGATGGGCTGAGATTGGTTAGCTGGCTCAGTGTGTTGTGATTCGCTAAACCGCCTCTACTGCACGTCTGAACGTCCCGCCCCTCTCCTCAGTGGCATGTGCTCCGGTTGAATTGTAAACAGTGGCGTTGTCTATAATGCTTATCAATTTGAGCCTGATTGAGACCAAGAGGATATTAGTGAAGAGGATCGTGCAGAACCTGTGCAAGCACGGCTCTTAATGGTATGTTTGGTTGTTGTTGTCTCATACTTTTAAATACGTTGCTATTTGTAAGTGCTACTGCTTCTGTTAGCTTTTAATATACGGTTTTATCCTGATTAAAGCTTTAATACAGCACAGCAACCACACGCGTGTCCATTTATAATGCTTCTCATTGCTGTGTGAAAAGTGTATAATTGGAACAGTTTGTTGGAGCTTATCTGACGATCTGAATGAGAGAGAGAGAGCGAGAGAGAGAGAGCTGCAGAGCAGGGCGACAGAGTAACAGTATTAAGAACCGCTGCTTTAATGATTTTGAAACTTGTGAATCCAATAGAATCGTTAGAAGACAGAATCGCGATTCATATGAATAGATTTTAACGTACATCCCTAGTTTTCTCTTCCTCTTCTCTAAAGCAGCGCAGCATGGCCTCGCCCCCTTTGCTGCGTGTTCCCGGGGGCGGGGTTTATCTGGGTCCGTGACGTATCAGACCCGGGAAGTAACTCGTTGTAGTCCCTTACCTGTCGTTTTTTGTAGGCATTAAACTGCCAGAATTTTAAGAGACGATATCTCCGTTTGCATTGAACTTTCAGCGCCGCAACTCTGCAGATATTGTTTATGCTCAAACAGCAACATTACACACTAACTAATGTTAAAAAAGTGAAATCGCAATCAACCACCCCTTTAATTGATAATCCTGGTTACTGGTTTTACTTGTATTGGTGCAGACTCCTGAAATGTTGGTATTCTAACAATAACACGATATCATTACAAACAATACTACATTTTACTGTTATACCCAATACTGGAGCGGTATGGTGATGTATTGACTTTGTTTTCTTGATGTATAGAGTCGATTCCTTTAGATTCTGCTCTTGAGGAAGAGGATGGAGTTGAGTTGGAGGAAGAGGAAGAGCTGGAGTCTGTTGCTGTGTCTGAGACGGAGTTCAACTTCTTAGATTTCATTAAGAGGTGCGTGGAGAATTATTTATTCTTAAAGTAGATGTAAATGGAGTTCATTTTAATTCTAGAATGAGAGTTATTCAATATAAAATGTTCTGGACTGTTTAACAACATCACACAATTGGTCTATCTCCTCCAAGCTGGATGTAAGCACAGGTAGGAATACTTGCAAGGCATTTCTGCCTGACACACCTCCGATAGTGCCATTTAGGCTGGCTGCTGAGTCGTCACTAGGGCTGCCACTAACGACAATTTTTATTTAGATTAATCTAAACGATTAATTTCACACACAAAAATCAACAATTTTACTTAAGAATATTTTATTAAACCAAATTAAATCCAAATTTCTATGAAATCCTTTTTTAAAGCAAAAGTAAAGTGCAACATAGTGCAAGAAGCAAGTGTTCATCTCATAGTCCAAATCACTGAAATCAAAGTTCAGTATTATAGTGTAAGAAAGACAACATATCCACGTGTTCTAGTCTAATAATAAAATTATAATCAGTATTTTAAATAAAGGAGTATTTACCAGAAATATTATTTACCAGAATTTATTTAGGAGAAAAATGTAAATGTGCAGTATTTCTGAAAAAGAAAAAGAAATAAATTAATGGAACCATTAAAATGGAATCCAGAAAATAATGGAAAACAGAATTTGGTAAAGGTAAAATTGTAAAACTCAATTAATTAGACAGGCTTTTTGATTAATAAAATTTAATTTAACCATTAAAACAGAGTATAGAAAAATGAAAAAAACTGAATTTGGAAATAAAATGGATTTCATAGGGCCCTATAATTATAATATTTTTTTTGTGGTTATAAAAATAGATGTAAGTGAACAATAGCTTTTAAAATGACTTAAAATACATATATAATAGCAATGATGCAATAATAACTAGTTCAAATAAAGTATCAAAAGCAAGAAATCATGTGGTTTTTTATTGAACAAAACTGTTAAAATACATAATGTATTAAACAATAGAGCTAATGTAGATTACGCATTACAACAAAGGCCTGCAGGGGGCGCCGACAGCCTGATGATTATTTTTAAACATTACTGCGCGATCTAATCCTCGTTTAATATTGACCAAGCACCATTTAATTAAAATGTCCACTTAATCTTTAACATTTGGCCATTTCTTTAGGACAGAAATGCTATAGCCACTGTAATTAAATGAATATGTGGACATCAAAACGTGTAAACTCAGAGTGAGGGTTTGAGCTTTTATTTTGAAATCGCAATATATTCTCCTGTTTGCACAGGTTTATAAATGATTTACCTTACAAATCTGATGAAATGGCGCACATTGTGTTCCCAGATGAATGTTATAATAAACCCAAACTCACAACAACATGCAGAGATGGAGTTTGAGATGCTCCACACATGTAAATAAGTTTCTGTGGAACTACTGTGAACGGAGCAGCTGTGAGACGCACGTGCTTAACCTACACGCATGTAAATAAAGCGAATATACTATGTTAGAACTGCATCGCATATAATTATTTAATTAAATCATAGCGTTTGTGAATTCACAATTATGCTTAATTATGATTTTTAAATGGGTTTAATGTCATGCAGCCTTGGAAAATAGTCTAATAATGTGTTTTATGGATTCTCGTCCGTGAAATGCGGCACTTCCGGTATTTTGCGGTTAGTCGACACGAGCAAAATGAAGTCGATGATTTTTCAAAATCGACTTGTCGACTAAAATCGACGGATTGCGACAGCTCTAGTCGTCACCTAGGAGCCACCCATCGTTAATGTTTCGCTCCTTTAATCCCGGAACATATCCGGGTGGTGGAGCAGCAGCAGGGACGTCTCCCTACCGCCCCTGCAGCCAGCCCTAGGATCCTTCTCTCCCCCACGTCTTGTCCTTTCTCTGAAGCCAGAGCCAGAAGTTCCCTTGCTCTGCCTTCTCTGCCAGATCTTTTAGTGCCTTTGACAACTTGGTTCCTCCGACATGAGAGACGTCAGGAGCCCTTAAGTGGTGTGCAGCATCCCGTTCTCTCCTCCAGTACTTAAAAGGGTCACAGAAGAAGCTTGACCTTGCTTTTTCTTTCCAGATTCTATTTCCTGATCCTTTCCGCCGCTTGCCTCACCTTTTTGAGTGTAGCTTTAATTTGACCCCACAGGTTCTTCAAGCCCTCCTTCTTGTGGACTGTGTGTAGGCTCTGGTCAGTGCTCATTCCTGTTTGTTGTTGGCTTTTGGCCATTTTACTTTGGTTTTCCGGATTGGTTTCCAAGGTGTGTCTCCTGTGGATTCCCTGCTTGGTGTTTTGTTTTGTTGAAAACAGTGGGGGAGTCTTGCTCCTCCTCTCATAGATGCAAACTCCTCACCTTTCGGTCAAAACTCACCTTTTTGAGATCAAAATGGGTCACCTACGAGATTTATGTAGATCCAATGAGAAAGTATTTTTGGTGGAGGTGGGGGGGGGTCTTTTTTACAGTACCATTAGCACCAATTCATATCTGTACCCGCTTGTAGTCAACCACTTTTAAACACTCCTGTGTGTTTTTGCGGGCACGCTGTTCACTTTAATTTTCAATTTTACGATCATGTGCACTGTGTAAAGGGAGCACATCTTACAAGATATTTGTCAATGAGCTCAGGTTCTGCAGAGCAACAAATCATTCTACATGGTCCTGTCAGTTATCTTTCCTTACTCTCAACCCATGATCAGTCAAATCTGACTGCAGCTTGTGTTGGATGCAGGATGGCCAAGTCACACATTGGTTTTCCAGCTGAATTAAATTATTTCTATCTAAAAAGAAAAACGACAGTGGGGGGCTGTGCCATGGAGGGCAAGTAACTCTTGCTAAAAACCAGAGATGAAGCATTCAGTTCAGGAGATAAAGCAGCCCTCAAAACAGCAAGAGCCAATCTGTCCTGTGGCGTCAAAAATGCAAAACGGTCATATGCTCAAAAAATTAACAATCACTTCACGGACAGCAGAGACACACGGAGCCTGTGACGAAGCCATTCAGACCATCACTGACTACAAGCCCCCACCACAGGCCTGTGATGATGATCCATCCCTCCCCGATACACTCAACCACTTTTATTCATGGTTTGAAATGCAGAATGACACACCTGCACAAAAACTGCGCACACCTCCCACCGACCAGGCGCTCTGTCTGTCTGTAGCCAACGTAAGGTAATCATGTATGACCAAACACCATGTAAACACCTCAGAATCAGAATGAGCTTTATTGGCCAGGTATGTTTACACATACGAGGAATTTGTTATAGTGACAGAAGCTCCACAGTGCAACAGAATGACAGCAGCAGGACAGAACACAGATAATAAAATAATAATATACAATATACAAATAGGCAATGTACAAAATAGCAAAAACACAATATATAATATAGACAATTATGTGTGTACAGGTCTGATATGTGCAAATTTGAAATGAAAAAGAATGTGTGATGAATAAATAGTGTTGTGTGTTCCACGTTTTAATGTCAAGTGTCAAGTGTTCATGAGATGGATTGCCTGGGGGAAGAAACTGTTCCTGTGTCTGGTCGTTCTGGTGCTCAGAGCTCTGTAGTGTCGACCAGACAGTAACAGTTCAAAGAGGGAGTGTGCTGGGTGTGAGGAGTCCAGAGTGATTTTGCCAGCCCTTTTGCTTACTCTGGATAAGTACAGTTCTTGGAGAGTGGGGAGGGTTGTACCAATGATTCGCTCAGCAGTCCGGACTACCCTCCGTATTCTTCTGAGGTCAGATTTGGTAGCTTGACTGAGGGGTCTTTAGATGTGCAGTCGTTTGTGTAGAGGGAGAAGAGCAGTGGGGAGAGAGATGCAGCCCTAAGGAGCACCAGTGCTGATGGTGCGAGTGCTGGATGAGAATTTTCCCAGCCTCACTAGCTTCTGCCTGTCTGCCAGGAAGCTGGTGATCCACTGACAGATGGAGGTGGGGACGGAGAGCTGTGTCAGTTTATTCTGAAGGGTGTCCGGGATGATGGTGTTAAAAGCGGAGCTGAAGTCTACAAACAGGATCCTCACATAAGTCCCAGGTCTGTCCAGATGTTGCAGGATGTAGTGCAGTCCCATGTTGACTGCATCATCCACAGACCTGTTTGCTCTGTAGGCAAACTGCAGGGAGTCCAGTAAGGGTCCAGTGGAGGCCTACAGATAAGCCCAAAACCAGTTTTTCAAATGATTTCATGGCCACAGACGTTAGAGCCACAGGTCTGTAGTCATTAAGTCCAGTAATTTTGGGTTTCTTTGGGACGGGGATGATGGTGGAGCGTTTGAAGCATGAGGGGACTTCGCACAGCTCCAGTGATCTGTTGAAGATCTGTGTGAAGATGGGTGCCAGCTGGTCAGCACAGGTTTTTAGGCAGGCTGGTGACACACCGTCTGGGCCTGGTGCTTTCCTTCTTTTGTTCTTTTTGAAGACCTGGCGCACATTATCTTCGCTTATCTGCAGTGCAGGTGTTGGGGAGAGGGGAGTTGCAGGAAGTGTGAATGGTGTTTTTTCAAACCTGCAGTAAAACTCATTCAGCTCATCTGCCAGTTGTTGATTCTCCAGAGTGCTGGGGGATGGTGTCTTGTAACTGGTGATGTCTTTAATTCCTTTCCACACTGAAGCAGAATCACTGGAAGAGAATTTGTTCCTTAGCTTGCCAGAATAATTCATCTTTGCCACTCTGATCTCCTTTTCCAGTGTGTATTTTGCCTGTTTATACAAGACTTTATCCCCCTTTCTGTAAGCATCTTCTTTGGCCTGACGGAGCTGAGTTTTGCAGTCAACCATGGTTTGTCGTTGTTGTAGGCTAAATGAGTCTTGGTAGGAATACACATCTTCACAGAAACTGATATATGATGTTACAGTCTCTGTGAACTCGTCTAGATCGGTGGCAGCAGCTTCAAAAACAGTCCAATCAGTGAGGTCAAAACAAGCTTTTAAATCTTGCTCTGCTTCATTAGTCCATCTTTTAACAGTTCTTTTTACAGGCTTAGCTGATTTCAGTTTCTGCCTGTAGGACGGTATAAGATGAACCAAGCAGTGATCAGAGAGTCCCAGAGCTGCCTGTGGGGACAGAGTGATATGCGTCCTTTATCGCTGTGTAACAGTGATCCAATATATTACTGTCTCTGGTGGGACATGTGATGTGCTGTCTGTATTTTGGCAGTTCACGGGAGAGATTTGCTTTATTAAAGTCCCCGAGAATGATTAAAACAGAGTCCGGGTGTTTTTGTTCTGTGTCTGTGATCAGATCAGCGAGTTTCTGTACAGCTGATCTTGCGTTCGCTTGCGGAGGAATGTAGACACTCATGAGAATGAATGAAAGAGAATAAACACCTGTTTATGTAACTCCATTCTTGGTATGAGACAAATCATGGGATGGCGGGACCCGCACTACATTTTTTGACTGCCCATTCCCGCCCGCAGTAAAGGTAAAAGCCCGCTCCTACGAGATTCAGGGATGTGATTTTTCCGTATAAATACAGATTTCTGTATTTTCCGACCTCTGAGGGACGACCCATGTGATTCGTGTAGATCCGATTTTTTTTTTTTTTTTTTTTGGGGGGGGGGGTAGGTTGGTTACTGCATGATGATTGAAATCGTGCAAATGGCTTTAAGCTATTACCTAAATAAACTGCGAAAAGAAACATCATTGATGGAATGGCTCTGAGAGCGCTGCACGAGCTTCATCTGCAGGACAGTTAAAGCGTTCAAATGATTCAAAGTGCCGAACGCAAGTAGATTCAGCGCTGAAGCGTGTTACTCGACCCGGTGACTTTCTATGAATGGCGGTGAAAGTTTGAGATTGCTAGTGCTGTCATAAAATTCGCAACGGTTGTGTTGTAATTGGCTAGTCTGACATGCTGCATGTCTGCTGTTACAGTACTGTGTTTACTTTCGATTCGCATTTAGGAACACAACATTCGTCATTAGAAACGTTTATAAATCTGTTATGTGACACTGAAGTTTCAGTGTCACATAATCCTTCAGAAATCATTCTAATATGCTGATTTGCTGCTCAAGAAACATTTATCATTATTAATGTTAAAAACAGTTTTGCTGCTTAACATTTTTGTGGAAACAATGATACGACTCAAACATTTGTATAAGATTTAAAAAAGAGAAATTAATAATTTTACTCATGCATGAAAGTGATAAAGTGAGTGAAGACATTTAAAATTATTTCTATTTAATGCATTTACAAATTTAATTAATATATTTGATAAATGCAAATAAATGCTGTTCATTAAACTTTATATTTATCAAAAAATCCTGAAAAATAGTGTATCACCATTTCCACACAAAATATGAAGCAGCACAATTCTTTTCAACATTGATAATAATCAGAAATGTTTCTTGAGTCAAATAAATTGTAATGATTTCTAAAAGATCATGTAACACTGAAAACTGGAGTAATGAAGAAAATTCTGCTTAACATTAAAATAAATTCAGCCTTGATGAGCAGAAGATATTTCAAAATCATTAATAATTGTAATGTTCCCAAACTTTTGGCAGGTACTTTAATAATAATAGCAATTCTATATACTTTACTATAATATATTATAGTACTTTATTATAATATATTATATTATATTGTTATCATGATTATTAAATGCTGCTTTTTATTTTTTTACAGGACAATATGTATGTTTACAATATAAGATATATCTTTTAATGTGCTAAAATATGTATTTTTAATAATAAGTTCTGGGAGCGTGGCCTGTGGGCATGGCTTGGGGTGTGGTCAGATTTTCCTTTTTTGTCTCTAGCTGATCACATTGCCTGGCGATTAGCTTTGGGTCCCACGGGATCCCAATCCCAATGCAGCCCTCTTAGTCTATACATGTTTTGTCTCCGTTAGGTAGTCACATGGTCAGAGAGTTTTGGTATAAAATTTGGCTTTTCTCAAATCGATCATACAGGGAAAATTTATTGGCAATGGTGATAATTAATAAAATCAGCCAATTTAGCTGCCTTGTTAACAGTGTTGGGCAGTAGCGCATTACTTAGTAACATACAGGTGCATCTCAATAAATTAGAATGTCGTGGAAAAGTTAATTTCAGTAATTCAACTCAAATTGTGAAACTTGTGTATTAAATAAATTCAATGCACACAGAAGTAGTTTAAGTCTTTGGTAGGGCTCCACGATATTTTGCATGCAATAGTAATGCGCATCTCATCAGTAAAGCCAGTTCCTTGATTAGCGCTAAATCTCCATCACCTGTTTTCAAATGGAGTGTCATTTAATACACAGAGCCGTAGTTCACCGACAAGCTACGCAATTCGCGCTCAGAATCGCAGATGAATTGCCTGCGATATTGAACGTGATATTGCGGCGCTTGTCAGTGATCTACGGCTCTGTGTATTAAATGCCGCTCCATTTGAAAACAGGTGATGGAGATTTAGCGCTAATCACGGAACCGGCTTTACTGACTAGATGCGCATTACTATCCCATGCAATATATCGTGCAACCCTAGTCTTTGGTTCTTTTAATTGTGATGATTTAGGCTCACATTTAACAAAAACCCACCAATTCACTATCTCAACAAATTAGAATATGGTGACATGCCAATCAGCTAATCAACTCAAAACACCTGCAAAGGTTTCCTGAGCCTTCAAAATGGTCTCTCAGTTTGGTTCACTAGGCTACACAATCATGGGGAAGACTGCTGATCTGACAGTTGTCCAGAAGACACTCGTTGACACCCTTCACAAGGAGGGTAAGCCACAAACATTCATTGCCAAAGAAGCTGGCTGTTCACAGAGTGCTGTATCCAAGCATGTTAACAGAAAGTTGAGTGGAAGGAAAAAGTGTGGAAGAAAAAGATGCACAACCAACCGAGAGAATCGCAGCCTTATGAGGATTGTCAAGCAAAATCGATTCAAGAATTTGGGTGAACTTCACAAGGAATGGGCTGGGGTCAAGGCATCAAGAGCCACCGCACACAGACGTGTCAAGGAATTTGGCTACAGTTGTCGTATTCCTCTTGTTAAGCAACTCCTGAACCACAGACAACGTCAGAGGCGTCTTACCTGGGCTAAGGAGAAGAACTGGACTGTTGCCCAGTGGTCCAAAGTCCTCTTTTCAGATGAGAGCAAGTTTTGTATTTCATTTGGAAACCAAGGTCCTAGAGTCTGGAGGAAGGGTGGAGAAGATCATAGCCCAAGTTGCATGAAGTCCAGTGTTAAGTTTCCACAGTCTGTGATGATTTGGGGTGCAATGTCATCTGTTTGTGTTGATCCATTGTGTTTTTTGAAAACCAACGTCACTGCACCAGTTTACCAAGAAATTTTGGAGCACTTCATGCTTTTTAAAGATGCTGATTTCATTTTCCTGCAGGATTTGGCACCTGCCCACACTGCCAAAAGCACCAAAAGTTGGTTAAATGACCATGGTGCTGGTGTGCTTGACTGGCCAGCAAACTCACCAGACCTGAACCCTATAGAGAATCTATGGGGTATTGTCAAGAGGAAACTGAGAAACAAGAGACCAAAAAATGCAGATGAGCTGAAGGTCAATGGCAAAGAAACCTGGGCTTCCATACCACCTCAGCAGTGCCACAAACTGATCACCTCCATGCCACGCCTGAATTGAGGCAGTAATTAAAGCAAAAGGAGCCCCTACCAAGTATTAAGTACATATACAGTAAATGAACATACTTTCCAGAAGGCCAACAATTCACTAAAAACTTTTTTTTTTTATTGGTCTTATGAAGTATTCTAATTTGTTGAGATAGTGAATTGGTGGGTTTTTGTTAAATGTGAGCCTAAATCATCACAATTAAAAGAACCAAAGACTTAAACTACTTCAGTCTGTGTGCATTGAATTTATTTAATACACGAGTTTCCCAATTTGAGTTGAATTACTGAAATAAATGAACTTTTCCACGACATTCTAATTTATTGAGATGCACCTGTATTCATTGTGTTATAACAGAGCTTTGTGAGATTGCGATGAACTGAGATGCAGCGCTACTTGCTGGCATTCTGCCATGCCAGACCATGTACACAGCAGCCTATGCTTGCTTTAGTTAAACAATAACAGTGTTTTGTGAATGTTGATGCTTTAATAACAAATATTTATCGGGAGCGTTTATGCTGGGATTTCATGTGAATTTCATGGATGTAGCCACAGAAAAAAGCGTGACTAGTAATGTAACTAATTACTTTTGAAATAAAGTAATCAGAACAGTAACGTGATTACTTTTAAATTGAATAATCAGTAATTTAATGACATTTTCAGAGTAACTTGCCCAACACTGCTTGTGCCACCACTACTGATAATTTACTGTTTATTTTGTAATAAGCAGAAACAACTGTTATCAAAATGTAGGCATACTGTTCATAATTGCATTTTATATTGATTTGAAGTAAGGCTAAATAAATGTTTCTCTTGTTTTGTTCAAATATGTTCAGTAACACACTATAAGTACAATTTTTGATTCACAGGTTTGCCAGTCCAAATGTTGTGCGTCCATACATTATCCTGCTGCACTCGTACTCCCAGAACTCCGTTCACACCAATCACTGCATCACACGAATGCTGCATAGACTGGCTGTGGATCTAAAGATGGAGGAATTACTCTATCAGTTGTCCATATTTTCCCAGTTTAATAAGATCTTGGGAGACCCAGCGGCGACCGCCTATCAGGTAACACATTGATGCTTTCCATTAATATTCCATTATTATAGTGTAGTTCTGCATTTTTTTGTAACCATGTGGTGCATGTAGCTTGACTGGTAAAACATAGCGCTAATGATGCCAAGGTCATTGGTTTTGATGCTTGAAAAAGTATTTCAAAGCTTTTAATCTCACACCTCTGCATATCTAACTGTTACAATTTGTAATAATCAGTTATTTAATTTAGTTTTTGATTAACTCATTTTTTTTGTGTGTGTGTCTTTACAGGAGCTTGTTACATTTGCAAAATATGTTCTGAACCGGTTCTTTGTATTTACTACTAAAAACAACAAAGCGTTTGTGGAGCTGCTGTTCTGGAAGAATGTAGGTGCTGTAAGAGAAATGACAGAGGGATATAATAAAGACGGGTAATTGCACGTGTTTTGACCTTTTTGATATTGAGGTTGTTGAGAGCTCATATCTTTGAACTTCACTACAGTGCTCAAAAGTTAGTGATATGTTTTATTCACATGTTCATATATATTAGGGAAGGCAAGAAAAAAGGCAAGTGGACTCCTGAGGAAGAGGAACAGCTTCAGCGATTGCATGAAGAATACAAGGACTCTGGAGGTGGAGTTCCAGTCATTCACAGTGTCTGTTGTTTGGTTTTTGAGTGTTGACCAGTCTTCTAAATCATCTTTTTTGTTGTTGTTGTTTTGGTTCTTTTTGTTCTTAAGTGCCAGATATTGTTGAGACGATATTACCGTTGCTGAGCAGCAGCCACACTAGACGTGATGTGGTGTCTCACATGGTGTCCATGGGTTTAGTGGACAGTGTGAAGGATTTAAAGAAAGAAAGGTATGATTCTTTTGTAAAACCTGTAGTTGGAAAGTAAAGTCTGGTAGCAAAGTAGAGACATTTTGCTGCATCCCTTTTCTCTCTACCTCTTTTTCTTCTCTGTAATATATTTAAATTCAACTGAAACTTAACAATGCCCTTATTTTTACTTAAGGATTTTGTTAGTTTCAGTTTCATTATTTTTACTGTTCTAGTCCAATTTTGCTGCAAACTTCAGCTTTAACTTGGCTAGTGGTTATGGTATAAGTTTTCTTTGCCCCAAAAAGGTGAATTCAAATTGTGTAATACACACCTAGCACACATAGCAGGATTTTACAGTAGGGCTGCAACTGCTAATAAAAAATGATTGATAATGAAATTAAACCATGAATTTCATTGTTTCATAAAGTCATGAAGAAACTCTGTTATTACAATATCTGCCAGTCACAAAATTAAATCTTAAAACAATAGTTCACCGAAAAATTAAAATTTGCTATTAATTTACTCATCGGGGCTCTAGACTCATTCTTCCCACTGGTCGCACTTGTGCGACTAACTTTCTCAGTTGGTCGCACGAGCACATCATTTGGTCGCAATTATTATTTTTATTTTGATACATTTGATTAATCAATGCATGCTGATGAACTTTTATCATAGTTTATAGTTATATGGTAACGAAAGTGTTCAACATTCAACCCGTTCTTTTTCATCAGTATTATTTGTGATTTAAATTTTGTGAACAGGAATTCCTCTTTTCGTGTGCTTTCACTTTCAAATTCGTGATCTTGGTGTCACGCTTTACAAGAAAAGATAATTGTCTGTTTTGCTTATGCTTATACACCTTTCACTTTTTAAGACTAAAACAAAAGATGGATTCATTGTTATTCTTAATTAAAAAGCACAACAACAATAAAACAGTAGGCTACAATGCCAAACTAGCTTACATAACATTTATTAACAAAAACGAATAAGACGAGGCATGGCATAGGACACATCACATACTGTATTATACCGACTAATAAATTACAGAATGTTTAGCAAACACTGAGGAATCAAATAATAATAATATAAAAAAAAGGAAAGCCTCTATAGTGTAACGTGAGGTAAACAGCAAAGATAACAAGCTTTTCAAAACGAAAACAAAAATAAAAGTAAAACTAAACTGGCTGTCGCTGACAGGACTTGCATGTTTTCTCTACAAGAATACACGTGATCAGTGAAATATTTCTCCTGCTACAATGTGCTGCAGCTGGCAGCACGCGCTGTATGAAGCAGACGCTTTGGAGCAGCGCAGGCCATGCACTCGCACAAGTGCGACCACGTCAAATTTTTACTCACACACTCTCAAAAAATTGGTCGCAGTCTAGAGCCCTGCTCATCTTCAAGCCATCCAAGATGTAGGTGATTTTCTTTCCTCAGTAGAGGAAGGAAGGTTAAAGATGTTTTTTTTTAGCTGAATCCATGGTCCTTGGTGATTCATAAAATACAAGTCACTGGGTTCTGTCAAAAGCAGGTACAGGAAATACAAAGTTAATCCCTGAGGCTCTGATGTCTTATGAAGCGAAATGATCAGTCTCTGCAAGAAACTGAAACGTATGTAAACTAGCATCAGTTCACACATTTGTCGTTATTTGACTGAAAGCTTGAGGTCCAGGACCATTAACCTGAGACTATGGATCACAGGTATTAATGTTGTAAATTGTTAATTCTCTTGTACTGAACGATTGTTTCATAAGACCTCAATTTATATTGTCAAGAGCCACAGGGATTAATATTGTATTTCCTGTGCCTGCTTTTCTGACTCTCAAAGTGACATAACTTATCGACTTGCATTTTATGAATCACCAAGGACCATGGATTCATCTAAAAAGCATTTTCAATGCTCTACTAAAGAAAGAAAGCCACCTACATCTTGGATAACCTGAAGGTGAGTAAATTAACAGCAAATTTCCATTTTTGGGTGAACTATTACTTCAATGAAGCTTGATAGAATGGGTGCTTAAAAAGAGGTGAAATTAAGTTTTACATGTTTTCTGTGATGAAAACAAGTTCTAACACACATGAAATATCAAACAAATAAATCAGCTAGAATACCCACCATCAGTTAATAGAATTTTAGCAACTAATAACTAGGTTGTATGTGGCTTTTAATAAGTTAGCATATATTGGTTTATTTTATTGGGATATATTTTGGTTTTTGTCATAATGACCAGTTGGCCTATATCTTGAGTGCAGCATACAAACTTCATTAAACTTGGTACACATTCTGAACAGTTTCATCAATTGCAGATGCTAGGTGGCATTGTTAACTACAAAAAATGGCCATTCAATATTGTATTTAATTATGCTTTGCTTTGTGATTGGCATTACTTTATATGAGTAATTTCTTGCATTATATAATCACTTTCTGGTTTAGGAGAAACTGTCTTTTTTTTTCTCCCCCTCATTTGATCAGGAAAGGTACTCGTATCGTGCTCTGGACTGAAGAACAGGAACAAGAGCTCCAGGTGCTCTTTGAGGAGTTTAGAGACTCTGATGGTTAGTCTAAATTAAATAAATTTTAATTATATTATATGACAGTTATTTTATAATCAAGTAAAAATGCTATGATGATTTTTTTGTTGTTGATTTCATTGCTTTTACTATAATAACCAAAATTAAATGATGAGATAATGAGATAAAAATAAATGACTGTGAAGCAGTCTTTAAAAGTCCCCCCCCGAAAAACTAAAATTTGAATGTCTAATAAAACTTACAAACTCACTAAATCATTCAGTTGTTCCTGAACTAACCTTTGATTATTAGAGAAACATCTGAAGTTATCACTATTTTCAGTGATGTCCATTTTGAAATGAAGCATGTTTTGAACGGTTAAGGTTCATAAAATCTTTTAAAAGAAATTCATGAAATCAGTGTAATTGCTCTCTGGCTTAATAAAACTGTCCCTTCAACATAAGTACAAATAATAAGAAAAAGTACTTTATTTCTGTTTTCTCTGTTATTTTCATAGATGTGCTTGGAAATATTCTAAAGCGGATCACAGCCAAGCGTTCAAGGGCACGAATAGTTGACAAGATCCTCAGCATGGGTCTAGTGTCCGATCGCAGAGATCTTTACAAGAAGAGAAAACGCAGTGCTCCTGGGAGGAGTACAGGAATGGTGCGTCCATCAACATATAAGTTATATGGTGCAACATAAAGCTGGGATAGGGCAGTCATCCTAAAATAATTATTGTTATTATTATTATTTTTTTTCATGACTGGCATATTTTAACCCTCTACACCTTATTGGTGTAATGCAAAATTGATGCACTATGTTGTACAGTATGTACAATGGTAATAATTAGATTTATTCTGAACTAAAAGAAACATGCCTGAACCAGGGTTGAAAATTAACACCCACCAAGCACCGAATGTGAGTAATTGTTTGCCTGTGAAATTTATAGTTTTGCAAGGTGGTCATTTAATTAGCATTTATTTAGTTCATAGACCATAAATACATGCAGTGTCCTGAGAGCCCTTGCAGGTGGTTGGAGGCCCTAGCCATATCTTAGCAATAAAATGTATAAATGTTTATACCAGAATGTCATGGAGACTAGGGCTGGGCCATGTTTACCAAATTGGCAACATACAATATCTGCAGTGAAACATTGCGATAGACGATGAAATCGAGAGATATCAGTTCACTAGATGCCATCTGCAAAAATGTTGAAAACAATTATATCATTAAAAGCATAACATTCTCATTTTCCACAAGATATTTTCATCTCATCAGCTATTTCAATTTTGTCAAGCTCTGCAGCAGCTGACCATTAAGGCCCAGGTTTACTTCACTTTACGCGCTCTGTTCCGTCTCGTGCACAGCCGTATCCACAAAGCTTTCAAAGTACACTCAACTGTGGATGAGTGCAGACGGATGAGCTCGACACTTGCCCAGTATCACCTATTTGACGCGCTTTGTCTCAACATCCACTTCGCGCCTGATTGGGAACAACTTCATTGTTATTACCTAATCTGAAAAAAAAATTATATATATATATATATATATATATATATATACACACACACACATATTAAAGGGGTCATATGACGTTGTTAAAATATTGTTATTTTTGAGTATTTGGTGTAATGCAATGTGTTTATGTGGTTTAAAGTAAAAAAAAAACACATTTTCTACATACTGTACATTATTGTTGCTCCTCTATGCCCCGCCTTTCTGAAACGGGTCGATTTTTACAGAGCTCATCGTTCTAAGAAGCGAGGCGTGCTCTGATTGGCCAGCTATCCAGTGCGTTGTGATTGGCCGAATACCTCAAGCATGAGAAGGAAATGTTACGCCCCTCACCATATCGCGACGAGACTAAAACAATAAAACCCATTACAAACGAGGCATTTATTGCATCCAGTGGGGACATAATTACTGATTATAATGACTTAGACTGTCATTTGACATGTGGGGGTGTGTTTGAATGCGCCGTTTTAGGGGGGCGTGGCAGAGTCTTAACTTTGATAAAGAATATCTCTTTGGTTTTGAGACTTTAGTCTTTGCAACTTCAGGGATCATATCTATGCATGAACAGCTTGTAACACTCCAAAGAGAGAGAAAAACTTGAAATGGCATCATATGACCCCTTTAATTATTTGAAGTAAAGGTAGTGTTGTTTTTGGCGGCCTGTTTTCATTTTAGTTTTAGTCTAGTCTTTGTGTGAATTCATTTTAGTTTTTAAGTTTTAGCATACTCTTTTTATCTAGTCAAGTTTTATCAACGAAAAGTCTGATTTTAGTCTAGTTTTATCAGAATTTTTTTTTTCTAGTTTTAGGACGAAAACTGGTGTATTTTCGTAGTTTTATCAATGAAAATTGTATTTTAGTCTCTTTTTAGAATGCTTCAATTTAACCCAGCTTAGTAATACCTACTCAGACAAATGTTCTTTTAGCAAACCCATTTCAAACAAGGTTATCTTAATATTATTGTACAGTAGAATACTCCAAAGCTGTTTGAATTTACAACATATTTTACCAACCAAACATGTTAGAAGTACACACACATAAATTTAAATAAATAAAAACAATAAATAAAATAAAATAGATATACATGCCAGAAAAAAATTATAACGTTTTCAAGTTTAACAAAGAGAAACAAGGTGTATGCTCGATTTATAAAAAGTGCATGTCAGGATTGTAAACAGCCGGTCAGGTCCCTTTCTCTGTCAACTTAACTTTGTTTGTTGTCATCTTCTAAATAATGTGGAGCTTGAGGAAGTGACTCGCCTTGTGCAGACTTTGAAGTCCCCAAATATTTAGACCCTGGAACTTTACCTGAACCCCCTCGAAATCATTGGGCTGTTTGAGAAATTGGGCGGGTTTTGTTGCGAACTGGACCCTGACAGCCCCTAGAGTTAAGAAGAAGAAGAAATACTGAACATAATAACGGATAAACGAGACGAAATATTATAACTTTCGTTTCGTCTCGTTTTGGTCAACGAAAATGAAGAGACATTTTAGATAGTTTTTATTTTGTAAACAATTTAGTCTCGTTTTTATTCTAACGATATTGATTATACATTTAATTATCGATCGCATGACCAGCATTTACGTCTCGTCTCGTCTCGTTTTCGTCACGTGATAAAGGTTCGTTGACGACGATATTTCGTCATAATTTTCGTTGACGAAAGCAACACTAAGTAAAGGCATGAAAATTGAAAGCATACATGGATGATATAGTGATTTTTTTTTTGTGGTGGTGTATGTAATTCAGACTGCTTTAATAACTCCAAACCAATTGAAATGTACAGTAGCTGCTGTTCTATCGGCAGATATACATTTATATTTGTGTGTATATTTATACATGTCAGGCAGAGGAAGAGTTCTTTGATTTGACTGAAGAGTCACTGGAGAAGGAACTGGACATAGAGGAAGAAGAAGAAGAGGATATATCTGATCAAGATGAAGATGAGCAAGACTATGAAGAGCATGTTGGCAACTCAGCCAAAGAAGGACAAAAGAGTATGAGTAGAGAGAATGCTTTGGAGAAAATTCATAGTCTGAGAAACATGGTCCAGACTTTACAGCAACAAGGTAGGTACCATCAGGCATAATTTTGAGATTCTTTCTAAGTAAAGGCTGAGATAATTCCTAATATTTTGTGCGATATACAGGTCTGTCAGGGCCTGTCCTGTGGCTACAGAATTCCCTTAACAGAACTGCTGATGACCGCGAGGAGGATGGTGAGTGCATAAAACATTAGTGATTAAAGCCTTTCCGTTACTTCTGCTTGCAATTCACATATACCCTCTGTCACAAACAAATTTGTAATTATTATTGAAAAAAAAAATCTTACATTAAGAGAACCTCAAAGAACGTACTGAAATACTTGAAATAAAGTGTTCTTTCTCTCTCTAACTCTAGTGATTCAGATAATTACGTAAAATAATGCTTTGAGGGACGCATGAGTAATCCTACTGTACACTCTCAAACCATAAAAATAATTGTGCAGATCTGTGAATACTATTAATCTGTGATAGGATTCACAGATCTCCACAAATATAATATGTACAGTAGGATTACTCAACATGTGTCCCGCAAAGCATTTTTTATGGTCTGCATGAGCAAAAACAAGTGTATGAATAATGAGGTGTCCGTTTTTAGAAGTATTTATGGTAATTCTCTGAATCTCTAGAGTTAGAGAGAAAGAAGCCTTTTTATTTTTAGTATTCCAATGTTCTTTTAAATAAAAATAAAAAAATTAACTCTGCATTTAATTGTGCCTGATTTACAAAACGGTCTGCAGTGTCCCAAAATTGAGAGCTTTGTCCCATGTCCTGCAAGGTATAAGCAATGTCCCACATTTCAATTATTTTTGTGTTTATATATTAAATTACAATACCACATTAAACAAAAACAGGAATACGATACAGACAAATGTGATTATTAAATATTAAAGGCTATGATTTAATTAAATAGAGCGCGCTGCACCTTTCAAAGTAAAAATGTGGCTCTGTTCTACAGGCTCATGGTTTTAGAGTACAATCAGTAAATATTTATTTATGCCCATGCTTGTGATCTACTGTTGATGATTTATGACAATGTTTGCTTTGTGGTGTTTACATTGTAATATGATGTAGTAGAGGGTTGAAGGAGTGCGGAGATAAAATATGTTGGTTATTTGGCAGCTGCACAAAAGGATTTTTTTTTTATTATTTCATTTCTTAAGACCTCTTAAAATGATAATTAAGATGTTTGTTATACAATTTATAATTTATGACCTCAAATTTCATAAAACTTTTTTTATTCAAACATATGCTCCTAAATAAATTTTACAGTTCACACCAGAGCATGTGAGCGAAGCGGAGCGGCGTGACACTCCGCTGAAAATTCCGCTTTGTGGGCGTGCGCTCCGCTCAGTCGCTCACGGCCAAAGCAAACGCTCCGCTAATGTTCCGTTCCGCTCACGCTCACTGGTAAACCAAATCCCGCTCAGATCACGCTCTGACATTACATTTCTCTGGTAGGCCTAATTGTGTTTTTTTTTACCGTTTATAGTGAAATTCGTACCAGTTATGTTTCAGGGTGATGATCAGCTTGCACTTTTTCTAATTAATTCTATTAATTTAAATGTAATGTATGTCTTGTTTTTGAAGCCACTTGGCAAACCTCCCTAAAAAATTAAATAACTGAAAACGTAGGCTATATTTGATTTTCATTAGGCCAACTTTATTTCCATGAAAACACAGCTTCAATTATTGTGCAACAGAACATTCAAAACAAGCACACAAGATGAAATAAATGCACATAGAATTTCACAAAATACACCTTGCTTATCAGGCCCATGAAAAGCACACACAAGATGAAATGCACCTAAAGAATTATTTAGTGGCGTTAATAAAAGAAACACTTTCTAAAAGACCAAAACTGCGGGGAAATGCGGTCTATTAAAATGTCTGTCAATCTTTACAGGATTTTAGAATTTACTTTTAGAAACATTAGACAAACTATTGCTTATTCCACAGATTCTCGAACTAGCAAATTACCAAAGGGCATTTTGGGTTGAGCGAGCGGTGCTGAGCGTATTGAGCGAGCGGAGCGGAATCTTCAGAAAGGCGCTCTCCGCTCCAAAGGAAATATGACCGCTACGCTCCCACTCCACTCCGCTCACATGCTCTGGTTCACACACATCGATTTTTAGTCAAGTCACCTTTATTTATATAGCGCTTTTAACAATACAAATTGTGTCAAAGCAACTGCACAATATCAAAATAGGAAAATAGTGAGTCAATAATGTAAAATGACAAGATTAAACTCAATTTTCAGTTAAAGGCATTTCATTATTGAATTCATTGATGGCATCGTCCAGCTCAGTTCAGTTCAAAAAGTTTCTGTTCAATCAAGTCGACGATATTGCTGGAAATGAAGTGTCCCCAACTAAGCAAGCCAGAGGCGACAGCGGCAAGGAACCAAAACTCCATTGGTGACAGAACGGAGAAAAAAACCTTGGGAGAAACCAGGCTCAGTCGGGGGCCATTTCTCCTCTGGCCAGACGACCCAGCAGTTAAATTCCAACTGCTGCAAAGTCAGATTGTAAGGGCTCAACTGGTTCCAGTGGTCTTTTCCCGATGGTTGTCTAGGTGACGGGGTCCTCACTGGGGATCTGTCTCTGGGGCTCATCTAGGTGTCCTGGTCTCCGCTGACGTTAAGGGCTGTAGAGGTAGTCTCTAGGTGCTGATCCACCATCTGATCTGGTGACTGCAGTGACCTCGGAATAAGAAAGAAACGGACTAATATTAGCATACATTGTGTGTTATGGGAAGTGTTCCCGGTTCCGGTTGACCTAATTAATGCAGCCTAACAATCCTTTAACGGATTTGAATATTAGAAGTGTATTAGTGTTATGTGTACGCCAGGTTAAAAAGATGGGTCTTTAATCTAGATTTAAACTGACAGAGTGTGTCTGCCTCCCGAACAGTGTTTGGTAGATTGTTCCAGAGTTTGGGCGCTAAATAGGAAAAAGATCTGCCGCCCGCAGTTGATTTTGATATTATAGGTATTATCAAATGGCCAGAGTTTTGAGAATGCAGTGGACGTGGAGGACTACAGGTGCATCTCAATAAATTAGAATGTCGTGAAAAAGTAATTTTTTTTCTTGTAAGTTATTTCAAAAAGTGAAACTTTCATATATTTTAGATTCATTACATGTAAAGTAAAACATTTCAAAAGTTTTTTTTTTTGTTTTAATTTTGATGATTAGAGCTTACAGCTCATGAAAGTCAAAAATCAGTATCTCAAAATATTAGAATATTTACATTTGAGTTTCAATAAATGACCATCCATACAGTATACATTCCGGGTATCTCTTGTTCTTTGAAACCACAATAATGGAGAAGACTGCTGACTTGGCAATGGTCCAGAAGACGAACATTGTGACCCTCCACAAAGAGGGTAAGTCACAGAAGGTCATTACTGAAAGGTGTGGCTGTTCACAGAGTGCTGTATTAAATATTAAATGCAAAGTTGACTGGAAGGAAGAATTTGGGTAGGAAAAGGTGCACAAGCAACAGGGATGACTGCAAGCTTGAGAATACTGTCAAGCAAAGCGGATTCAAACACTTGTGAGAGCTTCACAAGGAGTGGACTGAAGCTGGAGTCAGTGCATCAAGAGTCACCACGCTCAGACGTCTTCAGGAAAAGGGCTACCAAGCCACTTCTAAACCAGAGACAACATCAGAAGCGTCTTACCTGGGCTGTGGAGAAGAAGAACTCAGTGATCCAAAGTCCTCTTTTCAGATGAAAGTAAATTTTGCATTTCATTTGGAAATCAAGGTCCCAGAGTCTGGAGGAAGAGTGGAGAGGCACAGAATCCATGTTGCTTGAAGTCCAGTGTGAAGTTTCCACAGTCAGTGATGATTTGGGCTGCCATGTCATCTGCTGATGTTGGTCCACTCTGTTTTCTGAAGTCCACAGTCAACGCAGCCATCTACCAGGAGATTTTAGAGCACTTCATGCTTCCTTCTGCTGACAAGCTTTATGGAGATGCTGATTTCATTTTCCAGCAGGACTTGGCACCTGTCCACACTGCCAAAGGTACCAAAAGCTGGTTTAATGACCATGGTGTTACTGTGCTTGATTGGCCAGCAAACTCGCCTGACCTGAACCCCATAGAGAATCTATGGGGTATTGTCAAGAGGAAGATGAGACACCAGACCCAACAATGCAGATGAGCTGAAGGCCACTGTCAAAGAAACCTGGGCTTCCATACCACCTCAGCAGTGCCACAAACTGATCACCTCCATGCCACGCCAAATTGAGGCAGTAATTAAAGCAAAAGGAGCCCCTACCAAGTATTGAGTACATATACAGTAAATGAACACTTTCCAGAAGGCCAACAATTCACTAAAAATGTTTTTTTTTTTATTGGTCTTATGAAGTATACTAATTTGTTGAGATAGTGAATTGGTGGGTTTTTGTTAAATGTGAGCCTAAATCATCACAATTAAAAGAACCAAAGACTTAAACTACTTCAGTCTGTGTGCATTGAATTTATTTAATACACGAGTTTCACAATTTGAGTTGAATTACTGAAATTAACTTTTCCACGACATTCAATTTTTTTTAAATGCACCTGTATAATGCGATAAGAGCTCGCTCAAGTACCGAGGAGCTAAACCATTCAGGGCTTTATAAGTAATTAACAAGATTTTAAAATCTATACGATGTTTAGTAGGGAAGCCAGTGCAGTGTTGACCGAACCGGGCTAATGTAAATACTTCCTGGTTCTAGTAAGAACTCTAGCTGCTGCATTTTGAACCATCTGTAATTTGTTTATTAAGCGTGCAGAACAACCACCCAATAAAGCATTACAATAATCTAACCTTGAGGTCATAAACGCATGAATTAATATTTCTGCATTTGACATTGAGAGCATAGGTCTCAGTTTAGATATATTTTTAAGATGAAAAAATGCAGTTTTACAAATGCTAGAAACGTGGCTGTCAAAGGAGAGATTGCTATCAAATAGCACACCTAGGTTCCTGACTGATGACGAAGAATCGACAGAGCAGCCATCAAGTGTTAGACAGTGTTCTAGGTTAATACTTGTGGGGGTTTTAGGTCCGATAATTAACACCTAATGATATTTCCCAAGGGTAACATATAAAGTGTGAAAAGTAACGGCCCTAGTACTGAGCCTTGAGGTACTCCATACTGCACTTGTGATCGATATGATACCTCTTCATTCACTGCTATGAATTGATGGCGGTCAGATAAGTACGATTTGAACCATGCTAATGCACTTCCACTAATGCCAACAAAGTTTTCTAGTCTATTCAAAAGAATGTTGTGATCGATAGTGTTGAACGCAGCGCTAAGATCCAGTAGCACTAATAGAGAGATACAACCACGATCAGATGATAAGAGCAGGTCATTTGTCACTCTAATGAGAGCAGTCTCAGTACTATGATACGGTCTAAATCCTGACTGGAAATCCTCACAGATATCAATTTTTCTCTAAGACGGAATATGATTGTGAGGATACAACCTTTTCTAGTATCTTTGAGAGAAAAGGGAGATTCGAGATCGGTCTGTAATTAGCTAGATCTTTGGGGTCAAGTTGTGGTTTTTTAACCTGTTAACCTGCACCCCCCGTATTGGGAATCACAGCTGAAAATGACTAACTAACTTAAAATGGTAACAGCTCCTGACTTCAGTGTGCCACACACACAATTTTGGTGTCTTTGGAAAGAAGACCCTTTGGGCTTTACTATCCATCATCCAGAGTTGATAATGCTCAAAAATATAAAAAGTTATAGACACTGAAGTGCCTTGATAAAAATTGTACCACACTGAATTTTTTTTTAATTTCATATAAAAATACATGAAATCAGTCCTGGAGCAATCCAGAAAAGTAATGGGTTGAAAGTCACATGTCTCATGAGTTTATATTTCAAATCTGAAGAAGATACCATGAAGAATGAGATTCATGCAGCCATTTTTCTAGTCCCCCCCCCCCCCCCCCCTCTGTTTGAGGAAAAATATTTACCAAATTATTGAAGGGTTCTACTACAAACTATTTAGTCTTTATACATGCCACTGCAGTTTTTCAATTATAAAACAGTAGACAGAATCTTAGACATCGTATAAGTGATTTATTTGAGCACTAGAAAAATACAATAATAATAATTTTTGAGTGATGAAAAAAAAAAAAATAATAATAAAAAATAATAACTTAAGTACATACTGATTTCCTGACATTCAGATGCTCTCCTGCTCATACATTAGGTAATCACATGCTGACGATCATTCATACAGATGCTAATCATACTGATGGCTGCCCAATATTGTCAATATTCACATTATAATGGCCTTTTATATAGACTGCATTCACACTGATATCTGTGAACAGTCAGTAATTACATGCTGATTATCAGCCATAGAGATGTTAATCACACAGATACAGGCACATTCTCCACAAAACACGCAAACATATATGAAAACTGCTGAAGAAGAAAAAAAAGAAATGTTTATTTGTGCTAAAAAGATCGCTAAGTTACGCCCCCATCAGATGACAGGTGCGTCACGCGCCGTCGCGAGGGAGCGCCAGAATTCAAATAAACAATCTTCCGTGTATCTTTGACTTTTTTTTTTTTTTGGATGATTTCATTCTGTTTGGGACATTGTCTGCTACAAAATCATGCTGTTTTTTTACCACCAAGACGCTGTTTTTGAGCGTAATCTGTTCCATAACGGACACAAACAATAACTCTCCCTCAAGAGATGAGACGTAAACAAAGGATTAACGATCTAAATTACAACGTTGTTGTTTCTTTGGACTAAAATTGCTCGATGGAATGTTGTTCAGTGGACCCTTATCTTTCAAACTAAACCAGGATTTACAGCAGTGGATACATTTGAGAGTCGTTATCAGGATGAATATGGTATGTACTGCGGGGTTTTTTCTACATGTTTTGATGTGTACTGCTTACACAAATTTAGCAAATACATTCCGTATAAGCTTTCTATCGAAAAACAGCGTTCTGTCGTCGATGCTAGAGGCTTAGACCTTCAAAATGATATATAGTTTGTCAAGATTCATTTTGTCCTGTTTTACTTTATCTGTTTGAAAACAATGACATGTGCAAACAAAGAGCTTTCAGTGCGCTGGCGTCCTGGTGCATGTTAACAGGTTAATGAGAGGCTTAATAACAGCCAATTTTAAGTTTTTGGGGACATATCCTAATGACAATGAGGAATTAATAATAGGAAAAAAAGAGGATCTATGACTTCTGGAAGCACCTCTTTTAGTAGTTTAGATGGAATAGGGTCTAACATGCATGTCGTTGGTTTAGAATGAGTGGAATTGTTCCTCAGGGGATCTATAGTGCACTATTTGATGTGATACTGTAGCTGACGGCTGCATGGTTACAATTTGATCTCTAATAGTATTAATTTTGGAAGTAAAATAGTTAATTAAGTCATTACTGCTGTTGGGAAATGTCAACACCAGTTGATGCTTTATTTTTTGTTAATTTTGCCACTGTATTGAATAAATACCTGGGGTTGTGTTTGTTTTCTTCTAAAAGAGACGAAAAGTAATCAGATCTAGCAGTTTTTAAAGCTTTTCTGTAGGATAGGGTACTTTCCCGCCAAGCTATACGAAATACCTCTAGTTTTGTTTTCCTCCAGCTGTGCTCCATTTTCCATTCTCCATTTCCCTAACCCTAACACTAAGTGTGCTCATTATACCACGGTGTTGGACTCTTTTCCTTAATCTTCCTTAAGCGTAAAGGAGCAACCGTATCTAAAGTGCTAGAAAAGAGAGAGTCCATAGTTTCTGTTACATCAAGTTGTTCTGAGCTGTTGGATATGCTGAGGAATTGAGATACATCAGGAAGATTACTTACAAAGCAGTCTTTTGTGGTAGAAGTGATGGTTCTACCATATTTGTAAGAAGGAGTTGAATTTACAGCTTTAACTATATGAAGTTTACACAAGACTAGATAATGATCTGATATATCATCGCTTTGCTGTAGAATTTCAACACCATTAACATCAATTCCATGTGACAGTATTAAATCTAGAGTATGATTTCGACTATGAGTAGGTCCTGAAACGTGTTGTCTAACCCCAATAGACTTCAGAATGTCTATGAATGCTGATCCTAATGCATCTTTTTCATTATCAACGTGGATATTAAAATCACCCACAATTAAGACTTTATCTGCAGCCAGCACTAACTCTGATAGAAAATCAGCAAATTATTTAATAAAGTCTGTATGGTGCCCTGGTGGCCTGTATACAGTAGCCAGTACAAACATCACGGGGGATTTATCATTAATACTTTTTTCTGTAGATAATGTTATATTGAAGCACCATTACTTCAAAGGAGTTATACTTAAAGCCTGTCTTCTGAGAAATACTGAGAATATTGTTATAAATTGTAGCAACACCTCCCCCTTTGCCTTTTGAATGCGGCTCAATTTTGTAACAGTAATCTTGGGGGGTAGACTCGTTTAAAATGTATTCATCTGGTTTTAGCCATGTTTCTGTCAAACAGAGCAAATCTAGGTTATGATCATTAATCAAATCATTTACAAAAAGTGCTTTTGTAGAAAGGGACCTGATATTCAGTAAGCCAAGTTTTATCAATTGTTTCTGTGTATTGTAAACATTTATTTGTTGAACATCAATTAAATGGTTACTCATAAATTGGTTTTGACGTTTTCTGTATTTTGTTGTTCGGGGAACAGACACAGTCTCTATAGTGTGATAGGTGAAGGAGTCTCTATGTGCTGAGAATTAACTTCTGTGACGTGAGGCGGCTAGCAGACGGTCGGTTTAGCCAGTCTGTCTGCTTCCTGACCTGGGCCCCAGTTAGTCAAGTATGAACTCTAAGACTATGTGCCATATTTCTAGAGAGAAGAGCGGCACCGCCCCAGGAGGGATGGACACCATCTCTTTTCAACAGGTCAGGTCTGCCCCAAAAACTCGTCCAATTGTCTATAAAACCTATGTTATTCTGTGGGCACCACTAGACATCCAGCCATTGAGTGACGACAGTCTGCTATGAATCTCATCACCCCGTTAAGCAGGGAGGGGGCCAGAGCATATTACAGTGTCTGACATCGTACTTGCAAGTTCACACACCTCTTTGACATTATTTTTAGTGATCTCCGACTGGCGAAGTCGAACATCATTAGCGCCGGCGTGGATAACAATCTTACTGAATTTGTTTAGCATTAGCCAGCACTTTTAAATTTGCCAAGATGTCAGGTGTAGGGATGTTCATTTTAACCGTTAACCGACCGATAATAAATTTGACCGATTAATACAATCAGTTAAACGGTTTAAAGTCAGTTTTTTTTTTTTTTTCAGTAATTTATCAAAATATTTTAAAAGGGTTGCTGCATGGTTAAAATAAGCTACGTGTATAAAAAAAAAAAAAATTTTTTTAGAGAGAGAAAAAAAAAAAAAAAATTGCATTTTATTTCATTCAGAAATAGGCTGACGTGAATTACAAACATTATAATAAACACTGTAACCATAGCTAGGCTATTTTAGTTTCCCTCACTCCACAACAAATCCTTTCAATTAACAGTAGGCTATTTAGAAAAGAACAATAATTAAAAATGTAAGAAGCTATAGCTATATAAACGACAAACCAAAACAAATTAATTTAGGCTAAAATGAAACTGAAACCAATTTTGGGTCTCTCGTTCGACACAAAATCAAATGTTTCCGTATTCGCGATGTATTTGAATGCCAAAATATTATTTACCTTTTATGTAGGCCTGCTTCACTCGCGTTCCAATATCCACGTAAAACAAAATGTTTTGCATAACTTCACGGCGGTACGGTGATAACGCTGAACGGCACAGATTTTACTACATGTATATTTAAACTGAGCAGTGTTTTTTTCCCATATGTTTTTATAATGATAATGAACAGGCTGCATTGTCAAGGTAGAATGCTTAACTGCATGCGGCGCTGGAGCAATCACTTGACTTTTTTTTTCCTTCTAACAGTGGAAGCAACTACTCCTTTTAGTCATGAAGATAATCGGAATTGTAAAAGGTTTGCTTTTATTTGTGTACATTCACAATAAAAACAAATTTTTGCGCTTTTGTAAATTAAGCCTAAAAAAAATAGGATTCCGCTTTCTGCCGTCTGGTTTCTTTCGTTTTCTTAAATTATTTAAGTGAAAATATATTTCTCGTATAGGCATATTTATTTGTTATTATATATATGTATATGTACATGTATGTGTATATATGTGTATATATATATATATATATATATATATATATATATATACGTATTAGTGCTGTCAATCGATTAAAAAAAAATTAACTAATTAATCACACATTTTTCTAAAATTAATCGCGATTAATCCTGCCTAACATTAAAGTTTTTAAATATACTTTTATTGCAATAATTTCACATTCAATCTTCAAATGTACAATGTACAAACAACATAAAGACAGTATATTTTTTATATTTCTTTAATGGCATTTTTTTTTATGATTGAAGGCCAGCATCACTGATATCAATACTACTGATGTCTCTATAAAATCGTTTTTCCCTCTTAATATTTAACCATTGACTGTAGCCATTCAGCATTATAGTATAATTGACAGCTATCAATTTTAACATTTATTAGACTTAACTTCCAATTTAAGTAGGGCTGCCAATAACGACTATTTTTATTTCGATTAATCTATCAACTAATTTATCGATTAATCTAAATGTTCAATTTACCACCAAAAAACAACAATTTTACTTAAGAATATTTTATTAAATCCAAATTTCTATGAAATCCTTTTTTAAAGCAAAAGTAAAGTGCAATAGAGTGCAAGAAGCAAGTGTCCATCTCATAGACCAAATCACTGAAATCAGTTCAGTATTATAGTGTAAGAATGACAACATATCCACGTGTTCTAGTCTACTAATAAAATTATAATCAGTATTTTAAATAAAGGAGTATTTACCAGAAATATTATTTACCAGAATTTATTTAGGAGAAAAAATGTAAATGTGCAGTATTTCTAGAAAGAAAGAAAACATTTTTTTAACATAAAATCAATTAATTGGAGATGCTTTTGATTATTAATTTAATGGAACCATTAAAATGGAATCCAGAAAATAATGGAAAACAGAATTTGGTAAAGATAAAACTGTAAAATTCAATTAATTAGACAGGCTTTTTGATTAATAAAATTTAATTTAACCATTAAAACAGAGTATAGAAAAATTAAAATGGAAAAAACTGAATTTGGAAATAAAACGGATTTCATGGGGCCCTATAATTATAATATTTTTTTTGTGGTAAAAAAATAGATGCAAGTGAACAATAGCTTTTAAAATGACTTAAAATACATATATAATAGCAATGATGCAATAATAATTAGTTCAAATAAAGTATCAAAAGCAAGAAATCATATGATTTTATTGAACAAAACTGTTAAAATACATAATGTATTATAAACAATAGCGCTAATGTACATTACGCATTACAACAAAGGCCTGCAGGGGGCGCCGACGGGCTGATTATTATATTTTCACATTACTGCGCGATCTAATCCTTGTTTAATATTGAACAAGCACCAATTAATTCAAATGTCCACTTAATCTTTAATATTTGGCCATTTCTTTAGGACAGAAATGCTATAGCCACTGTAATTAAATGAATATGTGGACATCAAAACGTGTAAACTAAGAGTGAGGGTTTGAGCTTTTATTTTGAAATCGCGATGTATTCTCCTGTGTTTGCATAGGTTTATAAATGATTTACCTTACAAATCTGATGAAATGGCGCACGTTGCGTTCCCAGATGAACGTTATAATAAACCCAAACTCACAACAACATGCAGAGATGGAGTTTGAGATGCTCCACACATGTAAATGATAACAGTTCCTGTGGAACTACTGTGAACTGAGCCGCACATACTTAACCTACACGCATGTAAATAATTAAAGCGCATATACTGTGTTAGAACTGCATGGCATATAATTAATTAAATCATAGCGCTTGTGAATTCACAATAATGCTTAATTGTGATTTTTAAATGGGTTTAATATCATGCAGCCTTGGAAAATAGTCTAATAATGTGTTTTATGGATTCTCGTCAGTGAAATGCGGCACTTCCGGTATTTTGCCATCATTGGTAATTTGATGTTTTTTCAAAATCGACTAGTCGACTAAAATCGACGAATCGCGACAGCTCTAAATTTAAGTGAACTTAAAACAATCTTGACACGAACCCATTATAATAAATGACATATTTAGCTACCTGTGCCCTTCAGCAGAAATATACAGAAAATGAATAGTAACCAAACACTAAATTCTAAATTAAATATGAACCCCTTAAAGCTATAAAAGTTATTGATTTCCTCTTTTTTTTTTTTTTTTTGTTCTTGGATTAATAGACATCACAGCAGCTGGTTATTATTATTTGCCTGCTATTGCTTTAAAAGCTGCTGCTGCTTTCTGACCCATTTCAGGTCTTAAAGTCTCTACTAATGAGCGGACGAGTTGAATCGGGTGTGTTAGATGAGGGAGACAGTGCTGGGCTGCCTCAGGACAGTTTTTAAAACCATTTCAGAGACATGTTCTTAAATATGACGCATATATAACACATTGCATGCATGCACACAGTTTTAAGGCAGCTTTAATCGCCTTTTTGGTAACTTCATGCCTTAACTGACGGCATAACTAGGACATTGCATGCACGTAGTTTCTTTCGCTGTTTGATATGAAATGATACAGGCTACAGCATGTGCTGGCACCTTTGTGCGTGTATTTGAAGAGCGCGCGCTACGAGCACAGTGTCTTTTCCGCACTCGTTTTACTTGCGCCTGGTGCAGAGGCGATGTTATGCTCGCGTCTGAAACGTCTCCCGTTTGATGTGGTCATAAAGACGTTCTGCATCTGCTGTCAATGTCCTGGACTGTGATTAATCATGATTAATCACAAATTTAAAATATTAGGATTTACCTGTAAATGTGTTGAAATAAAGAAATGCATGACAAACTAGTTTAAAAAAACATAACCTTTCACACTTCCGCAAGGTATGAGACATAATCCTTATTATTCTTTTATCATTATTCTTTTGTTTTTATTTAGCCATTATCAGTCTTTATACTGGCAATAAAACGTTTACCAAACCACAACACTTCAATCCCAGGATACATTTACCCAACTATTATCAAAAGTATTTCTAAATAAATACAACAAAACATTTCTTGCGACCTTACGTGAAGTATTATGACAAAATGCATTATGAAGAAGAATTGGACCTGTTCTGGTGCATTAGAGCTAACATTAGCATCATAAGACAATTTATGAGATTAATAGTACACTTTTACTCAGAACTCACTTCAAACCACCATTGAGTGTTTGTAATAACTTCCTTTTGCGATCACATGTGGAATTTGGTTGTTTACTGTTGTTAAAATATGCTCTTTATAGCCTTTTATATCGCTGCAAAAATGAGCATTTCAGATGTAAGTTACGCATTCATCTCAAGAAAATCACATAGAAACCATATCCTATCGTAATCGTGTGTTTATTATTTTATATTGTCTATAGTGGCTGTTGTCATGTTTATTTCTGCTGTGTTGTATGCTGTGGCTGAAACTCACGTTGTGATGTTACAAGCGCGCGCCTCTCCGTTCTGAAGTTGCCAGGTATACATTCCAAGTATGATACACATTAGTAAAAGGATCTATTTTCATTTTTATTTGTCTATATACACTTTGGGCGGCCGCGGTAGATTATAAAAGTAGCCCGAAAACCCGCAACCCACGGCTCTGTAATTTTTCCCGCGACTGTATTTTCAAAATAGCCCACGGCCACTTGTGCCTGTGTGTGTGCCACAGCCGCTACCCTGGCAACACTGGTTCACTCTACGCTCATCACACACTGACAGATAACCTTCCGCGCTGCGACGACAGGAAGAAGTTGGGGTCAAACCTTATCAAACGATTAATTCGCGTTAAAAAAATATTAACGCGTTAATTTTTTTAGATTAATCACATGCGTTAACGCGTTAAAGTTGACACCCCTAAAATAAACAATTCTTTTCAAGAAAAAAGAGACCGAGGCAGCAGTCGTGAATAGGGTGGCCAACCCTAGCCCCGCCCCTGCGTTAACGGCGTTAAATATTTTTAACGCGTTAATCTGAAAAAATTAATCTCCCGCGTTAACGCGCTAATTTTGACACCACTAATATATATATATATTAGGGGTGTAACGATATGCGTATTCGTATTGAACCGTTTGGTATGAGGCTTTCGGTTCGGTGCGCATTACAAACCGAACGATTCGTTGGACTAATCCTATTACGTTTGGAAAATAAAAGAGCTTAAAGTGTGTGAAAAATCAGTGCCACTGCGCTCAACAACGCAGCCCAAACGACGTAACAGGCAACGTGCTGTCTGCCCCGTGATAACCTCCCCTTGCTGGGGAGAATCTTCACTTCAACTGAATTGCTAAAATATTTAATTATAACTGCAATACGCTGTTATACAGCAGTGAATTATATTATTTTATATGGAGCACAAACGTCCGTCTGTGTAACAAACTATGTGCATATTTACAGACGAACTACACTCATGTTCATATGCCCAGACAGTCAACAGTGATAGGTTTTTGGAAAGGCTGTTTTGTACTCATTCATTCACAAGTCTGCTGCGGTTCGGTGCGGAGAGAAATGAAAACGGAGCGAGAAAAAAGAAAACAATAATAGGCGCGAATAGCAACGCAAATGGACAAGCTAACCGGCGAGTGACAAGCTAACCGGCTAACGAATGCTTACGCGTGGTTTTAGAAGCGAGCGATCAAATTAGTTTGATAGATAATACCAGAAATATGGTGGGAATTAAGTTATATATTATCATTTTAAACAACAGAGACAAAAGTCACAAAAGTGTGTAAAATGCTCACACTGTTGAGGTCTAGACCAGTAAGTAGGGCCAGTGGGGTGTGATAACATAAAAGCAGGCATCATTGTCTTGCTTAAGAGGCAGTGTCATGTGACATGAGATTGACCTAATATATCGCCAAAACCCACAACATCCACACAAGCAAATAAGGAATTGTACGCTCGGAGGGAAAGTTTACAATTCTTTGTCTTTTAGCCAGGTACTTTGCATGTGAAATTGGTGTTATAGACATAGCTGAATCATTGTCATTTAGGAATAAGATCACGTGGGTATATGAATTGAAATCTTTGAGTAATATTGCATTTCTACCTTTATGCGCATATTACACTTTTGTCATGATTCACACTTCAAAATTAGATTGTTGCATTTGTCTGACTCCTGGTTGGGTGGAGCTAAAGACTATACATTTTAAAAGTTGTGCAGCTTGATTAAAAAAATAAATAAAACATACAAAATATGTGTATTGGTGTCTGTAGGAAAAATGAATGCCACCACTTTAGTCAAAAGGTGGTGCTACAGACCCTCCTCCATGCCCATTTCTTAGTATTTGCTTATGCCTAATTGTCAGCAACTCTGATGTGTGCATGTTAAGATGATATTAAGCATGTTAAGAGCCACAAAAACACCTAAAAAGAGTTAATGTTTAATGCGTAACCAAAGTCCCTTTAAGGCAAGTGATTACACTTGACATCTTTGAAAGGCCTTTTTGGCAGCTATTTCTGTCTTGCAAGTACAGCTCCTATTTTGTTGAATGGTGAAACATCAAATTATCCGAAGCTGTTCACCAAGCTTATGATTAAATTTCATATTTTAATTCACCAATGAAATCTGGCAACAACTGTCTCATAGAGGTTGTTTCTAATGCTCAAATAGCATTTAAAAAAAGCATGTTTGGTTTATGCAGGACCAGTCAATGAAGCGTGCATCTCAGAACACTGTGTTTCTGTATCAGCCAGAGCTATCAATGGCAGCTGCGATAATGTGATGACTTAGTCATTTGCTCTTTTATTTAGAAGGCGGGACTATTCCACCATAATGTGCATTGTTTTCTCCCATTCATAAGTAAAATGAGTCTTTGTATATCTTTAGATTTGGTGTTACTATGGCAAGTCTATAGAGACAGCAAAGCCTGCACTGTGCTTTAGTGGAAGCACAGATTTTCTATTTGATGGTTTGTTTTCTATATACTTTGTTAAAACTGAGTTTAACCATGACACAAATGAAAAGATAAATTCAGAAAAGATAAATCACTCTCCGGCCAACTTTTATTTGGCTATTGAGATTTTAAGTAGTACTTCAGAACCCTGTAAGTGTGAATAAATATGAGTCTACTGTCTTTGTCATGTTTAACATTCTGTGCCCCTGAATTACAGTTTTAAGAAATGTTCACAAATCCCTTTTGCTACGTGGTTACAGATTTTTCCACATATGCAAAAATATTTCAGTTTAAAATATGACCCCTTTTTCTCCAGGTGTTTCTCATCCTGTGGCACTGGTTCCTCTGACAGAAGAGAATGAGGATGCCATGGAGAACAAGACCTTCCAAAAACTTCTACGCACAGTCGGCGTCCGTGCACCCGCAGATGGACAGGTTGGTTTGAGCTTCAGAAGCTTCCATATTGCAATAAAAGTGATTATTTGAAGATGTATCTATGCTATTATCTTATCCAATATGTCATTCATCAGGAGTCTTTCTGGAGAATTTCTTCCAGCCTGAGCGTGAATCAGCTGAGGTCATTAGCAGCATCTCTTGACCTGGTTGAGGAGACTGCAGCTGAAGGGGATTCTGAGGGAAACAAGGAGAGCAGTCTGACTGTTGAGATGGAGGATGATAATCAAGACATGAGAGCTCAGGCACTGAGAGCTTTGCTGTTGTCACGCCAGAGGAAATATGCCTCTTCCAAATCAAAGGGTAGGCATGCAACATTTTTGGTGATGCCAATGTTGATCATTTTATTAGAGGCCAAGCAGTGAAAGTGTAGATGCAATTATCTGTTAGTTTGTTCTTTGTCTTTTACTCTTCAAGTCTGTGGCAACCCCATAGAAGATGATAGCACACAGATAGAGGACAATTGGAGCATTCACAATAGCAAATCCTTGTAAATCCTCTAGTGCAGGGCTCGCAAAATCGCTAGCCCGACGTCCCGGGGCTATTGTGTTTTCCAGTCGGGCTACCAAAATGTATCACTGCCCTGCCCGACGGGCTACCTCCCCGCGGGTTCTTAAAAACTCCTAAAGTGAGTTGTATCAAACGTAAGGCCATAAAAAGTTTTAAATACGTTAAATGGTATAAGAAATGTAATTATATTTTCAAGAGTTCTACAGTTGGGGACTGAAAGACAAGAGTCACGATACTGGATTCAACTTCAAAAGGCAATGATGTCATTGAATAAATATAAGCTGCACTTTTCAAGTCAAAACGCAGCACGGATGTCTTTATTTGAATGTATCTGAAGGGAACTGACTGTCCTCAGAAATGTGTCGTTGGCAATTTAATTTCATTTTAGTTATAATTCCTGATTAAGCAGCTTTTATGAGCGCGGAGCTGCTTTGTGTCCAATCGTTACCGGGGAAACCGCAATATTTCAGCTCTCCTAAAGCACCACCTCATGGCAGAGAATGAATTCCATATATGGTCAGATCAATGAAAATATCAACTCCGCAAACACAGAGTTCTAAATGAGAAAGAAGTTAATGTGCCTTCTAAACAATTAAGAATTAAATTAAATTAACAATTTATATGCTTGATTTATCCCTTTTCATAAAAATGGTCTAAAGGCTGAAATGCTGTTGTAGAATATTTTTGTTTTTGTGAAAACCTGTTTCTGAACTGTAAATCATGTAATTTTATGGCTCAATACTCTGTTACCATAGACATTGTCCAACCCCGCTCGCACTGTTCATTTTACTTGTGCAGCTCTTAAAATGGGTCATAAATTGCCTTAAATTTATTTTTAAAAATTCTGCAGATACCCTGTAAATAGTGAAATAAAATTCCTTCCTTCATATTTGTTGATATTTGTGTATTGAATATATATATATATATTTTATTCAAATGTTATAGCATTGGTGTGCTTGGCCTCATGATTGCTGCTTGTACATGTACTAAGTGAACGAAGTACTTACTTACTTGGTAATTACCAATTAAATTATTTTCTGTCTTTTTAAGACTCTCTATCATGTGAGGGCAGTGCTGATACTGTGGAACAAAGGTTAGTGCCAGTATCGATGTATTTCTTTAAGTGACCAAAATTTCTGAAGGTTCATGCTAAACATGACTTTCTTTACATTTCTACTAAATGTGATTTTGATTATTTGTGTTTCAGTGATCATATAGAGGAGCAAATATCAAAGAAGAGAAGAAGAGTGTTGGATGATGACGATGATGATGATGATCAAAGAGGTAATGAACAGCATCTTAAAAGCTCATCTTGAATTTCCATCAAACAACTCAAAATGAGGTACATGCTACTTCCATCGTAGGCGTGTTTTAATCTGGTATTATAATTTTATTTTGAAGTTGTGACGTACAATTAGCATATTTCGAAAGAATGTATTCTTCTGTGCTGGCACAGGTTTATAAATGAGTCGCCTTATAAATCTGATAGAATTAGTGCACAATTTTCCCAGCTGAACATTATAAGCAACTCAGGCTCACAGCATATGCTAAGATGGAGTTTGAGACAGTCCGCGTATGTAAATGATAACTGTTTGTGTGGAGCAGCATTTACCGTGAATGGAGCCACTCTGAGATGCACGTAACCCACGCATATAAAAAAGGGCATATTAAACCCGAAGAGCATATTTAATTGAATCGCAGCACAAAAAGAGAAAAGATTTGATGGAGAAAATCCTGAGTAGTGATGACCAAGTAGACTTCTTGGCTGTAGAGCGCTCTCTAACAGAAGCTGGTTTACCATTTTGGGGGCCCAAAGCAAAGTCAAGACTAGAGGTCGACCGATAGTGGATTTTACCGATACCGATAGCTAGGTTGGGCCACACTGGCCGATACCGATTAATCAACCGATAGTTTTTAAAATAGTACTGAATGAAAACAAATAGAGCTTACTTTTAAAAAAAAACAGAACAGTACTGAACATACTTTATAAATGAATAAAAATTTAGTATTAATATTTATTACTATATTGATTATAAAGTTATTTCATAGTTTACAAATGTTAAAAGAAGAAACTTTAAAATTTAAAATGAAGCTATATAAATTAAATGAAATGAACACACTTAACAAGGAACAATACTTCTACAGCTTTGAATGTTACAAATGGACTCTTATAAGTATTACATTTCATTTCAAACTGTAGATGGCCACTTGAATACCTCAAAAGGCCATATTAAAATTACATGATATTGTATGTGCACCATGGGCGGCGCTAGGGAGGGGCAGCAGGTCTCCAGCCCCCCAAGAAAAACCAAAGCACCCCCATAGCACCCACATAAAAAATGAAATAAAATAAAAACTTTGACATTAAACAAATGTAAATACTGCAATGAAATAACATGTTCAGTGGCACGTAACGTAGCATTTTATTTTAGAAATGGATGGTTCCTTGTGCCATACTGTTGGCCTGCCCGAAAATATTTTTCTAGCAACTATTCGCACGTTTATATTAAATTGTATATAATAACCATTTAGGTTATTATTTATGCAATTGGCGTATTATTCCGCGCTCAAACGCACGCATGACACTTGCCGCAAAGCACTGACTAAAGTTGATTATGAATGCTCGGGGAAAAATACATTTATTATTTATTAATAAACAGTGCTTTCTCAACTCGCCACTCCAAGTGGACGTGCCTTTAATAGAGAAATGCACCTATACGGACTACATAATCAGAGAAGATTTGTTTTTTTATTATAATTGTTTTTCAAAGCTTTCTGCAATATTTATTATGTCTGTGACTGGTTCAGTTGTGACACCCTCCATTCACGGAGACTAATGACAGAAAGCACATCCAAAAGTGACAGGAGTTAAGCTCTTTCCGCAGGAAAAAATAAATAAATAAAAATAATTGCGTGCGCGCCCACATGCAGAGGCTAAGCGCGAAATACTCCCACATTCCTCATAAACATTTGAAATGCGCCTATATAGTGATTTTATTATTCATATAAAAATAATAATAATAACAACCTGTTTTGGTCATATTTACTATTAATTGCCCAGCTCCCCCCGTCATTGATCTGCCCCCCTCAGCACCTGCGTTCAACATTCTCTGGCGCCGCCCCTGAGTGCACTCTTTATTTGCTGCTATTTTAAACACTGCATGATTATCTAATTAAAATATAAACAAATATGAAGTGAGTGACACACTGTGCAAAAGCACAGCGCTGCGTCTTGGAGAAGTCAGGGTGTACTCACACACACACACACACACACACACACACACCAGACGCGTCACGTTCAATTTAAGCAGCGGTTAAAACTGTTTATTTAATCACCAAACGGACATAAGTTTGCTTCAAATGATTATGTATCATAAATGAGTTTGAAGTTCGGTGTTTAAATAACAGAGCAAACGGAAAGAGAAAGCGCGATCTGTATTACAGCTCTCTATATGAAGCATACAACTGTATAGATAAGAAAGACAAACGTTTTGCTGAAAAATGCACAATACATAATTTATAGCCTAGGGCGAAGTCATTATGTACATTAACAATGATTTGGGACAAATAGGCTATATGTTATTTAATGGGAAACATGTGAATGGCGCTCTGTTCCGCGGCAGGATTTTCTGTCGGCTGTATTTAAATGCCGTTAGAAGTTTCCCGCGCTGTGCACGAGCAGTGTCAATGCCAAAACAAACAACATGTGCTGTCAGTGATTTCCGCCTCCAGAGGCCGCTTCGTACTGTATAATATACAGACCATTCTCAACCACTCCAGCAACAGACGCAACACGAAGAAAAAAAAAAAAAAAAAAAAAAAAAAAAAAAAAACACCGAAAACTATCGGCATGGATTTTTGCCGATAACCGATTGTTCTGCAAATCAACTATCGGTGCCGATTAATCGGCAAAACCGATGAATCGGTCGACCTCTAGTCAAGACCCACATGCTCCACCTGAACATTACCTTTGTAACATATTACTTCGAATTGCACAGAAGTATTGAATAGAATTGTGACATTTAAAATCTATATTTACTTTGCTTTGAAATGCATACAAAAACTGTAGAACAATATCTACAATCTAACATCAGCCTTTTACTCAGTAGCAGTTCTGGCTTATTTGGTGCCTATAAAAGCTATAAGTATGATCAATTGTCAATTTTTTTCTATTTTATCACCAAACAACACTATGCTTCTAGCATCAATACACAGGTGACAGCTAATGTGCTTTACCAGCAGAGACAACAGGACAACAGTTCCAAAAGAACTGCCAAAGGAGCTGAAAAGATCTGAAGTCAGAATACAGACGACTGACAGTTAGACACCATACAAATATTGTTTAACCACAAAACTACATCATCCAAATAATAACAAATAGCTGCCTTGTAGCAAAGGATATTTACACTAACTCTGCCCACCAAATTGAGCTTTAATTATACAGGCAAGTTGATATTCTGATGTTCAGGAAAAAACAGGTGGAAAAGAAAAGACATGTTAACTGCAAAATAATTAAAAGTTACAGTGATGAATTAGGTGTGAAACCAACAGGAACCATTTAGTCTCTAGTGCCACCATTTTCCAAAACTGCAACCTACCGGGAGTCTCCAGAAGTGCAATATGTCAGGTTTTCAGAGACTTGGGGTAAAAAAAAAATCTTAAAAATGGCCCTCATTTAATAAGAATCACAAGCTGAATTGTTGTGAAAAGATAGATTTTTATAGGCTTTGTAGACAGATAAGTTGAGAGTGACCCTTGAAGGACCAGCACCACATCCTTTTGTACCACTCTTTCAAGAATTTATCTTCCAGAATCTGGCAGTAAGTTTTGGGAGTTCATTTTTAGTCCATCTCTGCAAGACAGAATTTTCAGGATAGGAGATGGACTAAAGATTATTATCTGTGTTTGGGTGCAGGGCAGGGCTCTTATGCTAGTAAACCTATACACTTAGTATCCTACAGTGGAAAAAATAATGCAGTGACTGGATTGGACTTAACATTTTTTAATTTTAATACATTTAAACAAAATTGAATATGATTAATTTAAGGGCTTCGTGAAATTTTGAAGTGTATATCAAATAGAGACATCTAGAACCATTTTCATTGCGGTGGTTGATTGGTAACAGTAGATATATTTTATAATCAGTGTATGATGCTGAAGGATATTGATAAAAGTGAAATGAATTCCTATATTTATCTAGGTGACTTTTTTTTCTTCTTTTCTCTCCCACAGATATTTCAGATGTGGATCCTTTATCCAGGAATAACTTTGAAAGAAGCATTGATTCAGACCACGAGAGTCCTGCTGCCCCAGCTAAGCGCAGATATAAGAGAGTGTTAAGTGATGAAGAGGAAAATAACTAGAAATATTAATACAGCATAATGCAATAATAAAATGACCCCCCCCCCCTTTTTATTTTAAGTGAATTATTACTAAGTCATCAATCTACATTTAACTTTTGTAGTTACCCAGGAAAATAACTGTTGGCCATATTTGTGGTATTTTACTATTTTGGGAAATCTTTGCGAATGTAGTTTCAAACGTCTTGTTCTACATGCTTTTTGGTTTAGTGTTGATACACCAGCATTCTCACTTCAGTGTCAGCAAAACAATAATTGCTCTTTGTTATCTCACATTTCTATAGGCTTTGGCTCAGTGTTTACTGTATAATTCTTATACATTGAAACATTTTGCTCTTATGAGGTAACTGGCTGTGCTTTTTGTATGTTAATAAAATGTACTGTATGAAATTATCAGGTTTGTTGTAATATTTAAACGACATGTATATTTGGCGGTCATAATTTTGTTGCAGTAAGCCAATTTTAGAAAGTAGTGTGATCATTGCTCTATACAACTCTTGCAACTGCTGTTTGGTCAGCTAAATGACAGCTTAGATATGATGTCTATAATATATATAATAATGTCTCAAACTAACAGAAATAAGGTAATTTAATTTCATCTTCTGTCATTCAGTCAGCTTGGCATTTGCCCCCATTTTAAGCAACATAATTATAGGCTACTCTAGCAAGCATTCAGTTTAAACTATGTAACTAACTCCATTTTAGCTAAACTTATATACTGTTGTCTCATGAATTCAAAAGCAATTTGATTAAATTGTGGTTATGACAGTATTAGCCTTGCTAATATTATCCTAGCTTAAAAAAATGAAACCATCTCAGGCTAATAGTCAAACTTATGTTGCAATCGTCTGCAGAGTTATACTGTTAAACCTATAGTTACAGTATACAAGTGGAATTTGAAATAACTAGTATGCTAACTAACATCACACTTTATGTAAATAAGGTCGACACCTAACAGTACATCAAAATTGTGATGACTGCCTAATGCTGTTTTGAATGCCAAACAGTCCCACCCTTGACATATCATATAAGTCAATTAAGGTTATCATAATGCTACTGTAAAAGATTTTTACCTTTAGGCATGCAAGAAATCAAAAACTAACCTCCCAGAGAAGGAGCATAGGGGGTAGAGTGGTGGTTCATTTGGTTTATTTTCTTTCCATATTTAGTTAAGTCAGCATCTGAAACAGAACGCCTTTTTTAAATAACAGTAAAAAAAAGAAAAAGTTATTTCATTGCGAGAAAGTAGACTACTCGTAATATGAAGCTTTACCTGTAAATTTCTGTAGCACTGACTGTTTGGCCACCCCTGAAATGAGCCATGCTTTCAGGGCCGGCCCCAAGAAGATTTTCTAAAACCCCCCTCCCTAGTTTCGTCTAAACACCCCCCAACATACACATCCTTTAAGATACAAATGTGAAGATATATTTACTTAAGCAAACTTCTAAAATTGTAAAAGTTCAACCATTGATTTCAGAAAAAATTGTAATATCTTATATACTAATAAAGGCTCAGAAAACAGTCTTATGTCTTGATGGTGTCTTAACTAATGACACATCTCAGCAGCATTCAACATACACAAGTGCCATTCACTGCACTCTAGATTTTCTCTGCTTTTAACAGTGCAACATAACTAAAACCAAGAGTGCGCAATAGATGTCAGTGGCCATAATGTTAAGACACTATGCGCCACTGACATCTATTGGGCATTCTTGGTTTTACAATACATATGCAACATTCCCCCACTTTGATGACTCCCTTAATAAACAAACTCTAGCTGGTCCAAATGCAGCAGCTAGAGTTCTTACTAGAACCTGGGGCCTGTTTCATAAAACAGGTTTACCAAATAAGCCAGGTTTATGTCAGTTAGTCTGACTTATTTTCAATTGATTTGGTTCAAAATAAGTCAGACTAACTGAAATAAGCCTGGCTTATTTGATAAACCTGTTTTATGGAACAGACCCCAGGAAGTGTGACCATATTAGCTTGGTTCTGTCAACACTGCACTGACTCCCCACTGTATACATTTATACATAATCTTGTGTGTTGTGTTTCAGCCTGGAATTAAACCACGCCCACGCCATGCCAGTTTTGCCTGTCATCTTTAGCTTGCTTAGTTGGGGACACTTACCCCCGGTTTCACAGACAAGGCTTAAGCCTAGTCCCAGACTAAAATGTAAGTCAGAGCTGTTTCAACTGAAAGCAATTTGCACTGACTGATCTTAAAATATATCAGTGCCAAGATGGACACCAGTAATGTTTTTTTCTAAGGCAATTTTATAAAAAAAAAAATACTTAAATGTCTTAATTGATCTATGGCCTAATCCTGGCTTAGTCTAAGCCCTGTCTGTGAAACCAGGCCTTAATTTCTGACAATATTGTCAATTGATTGCACAGATACTATTTGAACTGAAATGACCAGGACAACGACAGCACTGAATCAATGATGAACTGACTTTAACTAAAAAGCTGAGTGTTTACTATTGTCCTCTTGCATTATCTATACACTATTTTTTATATTGTACTATTTATGCTGTAAAGCTGCTTTGACACAATCTGTATTGTATAAAGCGCTATATAAGTAAAGGTGACTTGTCTTCAGAGAGTGTGTCAAAAAAATGTGTCATGATCTGAAAAGAACTCGGTGCTTTCATCTGTGCTGTGTGTCCCTTTGGTTTAAGGATATATTTCCACTCTCCCTTAAAGAACAAGCTGTGCTACACTTGATTGATCTTGCAGAGGATGAACATAAGGGCTCTTGTAGTATAGGACTAGGGCAAATATCACCGTATTTGTTTTTGGCTGAATTTTGATGACAATTAGAATATTGTTGGCTGCTGTATTTCATATATTCTCTCGTGCCAACTCATCTTTTTTTATCCATTTTTAAATTTAAAACAATGTCATTTTAATAAAGCCATATGATTGTTTACAAGAAAAGATGTAAAATAATGTATCATGTTGAGTAAAGAAAAAACATATTCAAATAATTGCTTTATTCCAACACTAGCAACGATTTTGCACCCAAACATCCTTGTGACCAATCAAAATACCAATTTAGACTAACAGATTTTGTTTTTACATGATTATAATGTTGACTGCATAATGTGACCTGTTACCAGTGGTGTATAAAGTACCTGAAAGCCAAACTCAAGTAAAAGTACAGATATCTTACCAGAAAGTGATTTTGGTAGAAGTTGAAGTCACGATTTAGAATATTACTTAAGTACAATAAATATCACATATTTAAGACTTTAAGTATGAAAGGTATTTATAAAAAAAAATTAAAAAAAATGTACAAACCCGATTCCAAAAAAGTTGGGACACTGTACAAATTGTGAATAAAAACAATGCAATGATGTGGAAGTTTCAAATTTCAATATTTTATTCAGAATACAACATAGAATGTTATCTACATTTCAAACATATCAAATGTTTAAACTGAGAAAATGTATCATTTTAAGGGAAAAATAAGTTGATTTTAAATTTCATGGCATCAACACATCTCAAAAAACACATCTCTTTTTAAAATAGTCTGCAAACGTCTGGGGACTGAGGAGACAAGTTGCTCAAGTTTAGGAATAGGAATGTTGTCCCATTCTTGTCTAATACAGGCTTCTAGTTGCTCAACTGTCTTAGGTCTTCTTTGTCGCGTCTTCCTCTTTATGATGCGCCAAATGTTTTCTATGGGTGAAAGATCTGGACTGCAGGTTGGCCATTTCAGTACCCGGATCCTTCTTCTACGCAGCCATGATGTTGTAATTGATGCAGTATGTGGTCTGGCATTGTCATGTTGGAAAATGCAAGGTCTTCCCTGAAAGAGACGACGTCTGGATGGGAGCATATGTTGTTCTAGAACTTGGATATACCTTTCAGCATTGATGGTGCCTTTCCAGATGTGTAAGCTGCCCATGCCACACGCACTCATGCAACCCCATACCATCAGAGATGCAGGCTTCTGAACTGAGCGCTGATAACAACTTGGGTTGTCCTTGTCCTCTTTAGTCCGGATGACATGGCGTCCCAGTTTTCCAAAAAGAACTTCAAATTTTGATTCGTCTGACCACAGAACAGTTTTCCACTTTGCCACAGTCCATTTTAAATGAGCCTTGGCCCAGAGAAAACGCCTGCGCTTCTGGATCATGTTTAGATATGGCTTCTTTTTTGACCTATAGAGTTTTAGCCGGCAACGGCGAATGGCACGGTGGATTGTGTTCACCGACAATGTTTTCTGGAAGTATTCCTGAGCCCATGTTGTGATTTTCCATTACAGTAGCATTCCTGTATGTGATGCAGTGCCGTCTAAGGGCCTGAAGATCACGGGCATCCAGTATGGTTTTCCGGCCTTGACCCTTACGCACAGAGATTGTTCCAGATTCTCTGAATCTTTGGATGATATTATGCACTGTAGATGATGATAACTTCAAACTCTTTGCAATTTTTCTCTGAGAAACTCCTTTCTGATATTGCTCCACTATTTTTCGCCGCAGCATTGGGGGAATTGGTGATCCTCTTCCCATCTTGACTTCTGAGAGACACTGCCACTCTGAGAGGCTCTTTTTATACCCAATCATGTTGCCAATTGACCTAATAAGTTGCAAATTGGTCCTCCAGCTGTTCCTTATATGTACATTTAACTTTTCCGGCCTCTTATTGCTACCTGTCCCAACTTTTTTGGAATGTGTAGCTCTCATGAAATCCAAAATGAGCCAATATTTGGCATGACATTTCAAAATGTCTCACTTTCAACATTTGATATGTTATCTATATTCTATTGTGAATAAAATATAAGTTTATGAGATTTGTAAATTATTGCATTCCTTTTTTATTCACAATTTGTACAGTGTCCCAACTTTTTTTGGAATCGGGTTTGTACTTAAGTATTGAAAGTAAAAGTACAAGTAAATGCAAAATGAAAAGGAGCAAATAAATATATATAAAAATGTTACAGATGCATAAATAGGCATAATATTTTGTTTTTAACATAAAACGTTGAATACTGATATGTGAAATAATTTAAAACATGAAAATAAAAGTGGAAATGTGAAATTAAAACCGCCAGTAAGTGGCAGCAAGTGACTGTTAATGAGTGAGTCATTGAGATTCAACCGATACATTCAAAAAGCTGATTCATTCAATGAGTAAACACCGTCCATTGCTCAGAGACGCAAAACAGTGCTGAGATCTTTGTTTGGAACCATTTTCGTTGGCAAAATTGAACAAAACAGCAATAGGCCTATTGTGTCTAAAAAGTTTCTTAATGCTAACTTTATTAAACTTGTATAAAATGATTACATTTGTTATGTTGATATCTGGGGGGAAAAGGCACTATTTGTGTGATATAGATTAACTATATTAAATTATATTAATATAAAAATCATACAGAAGCATTTTTGCAGTCTGCAATTTAGAATGTCTTGAGTTTTGAATTTTAATAGGCTAATAAATCACATGTGTAGTGAGGGCAAATTAAGTCTGGTCATATTACATAGAGAATTGGGGGCTGGTAGTGGTTTGCAAGACATTATTGGTCATTCAGTGTTTCTGTAAAAACAAACAAACTAACAATAATACTTATAATAATACTACTGCTAATTATACTCCTAATAGCAATATATACGCTAATGTCTGATGACCAGCTGGGTTAATAAATATGTATCATGTTATTTGCGTTTGTTGTCAGTCTAACTGATTTACTGAAATCAAAACATGAACAGTAACAGGTGAGCACTACAATTGAGACTTGCACATTAGTTCTGCCCACTAACGCTTGTTCTTAATGTCTGAATAACTCTGAATGATCTGTTATTTTGAGAGGGGGAAAAAAACACAAATATATATATATATAATTTACATGTGTCAATTCTATGTAGTATGGCTCTCTCACGAGAGTTTGACATAGTATGTACATTGTTGTACAGAGGTTGTCCAGATGCCCTAAGCACAACCTTAAGCTATGGCCCTGAACAGTGGTCAAATGGCAACTTTGTGACAGTGCTGTAGCAACCTACCACATACAATGAAGGAATGGCAACCTTTTGGCCACGTTAAAACATTTTTAGAAGGTTGGATGCTTTGTGGCAACATTCTGTGTATCTGAGGAAGTTTAACCTGCCACAGGAGCTGCTGAAACAGTTCTAATGCCATCATTGAATCCGTCCTCTGCACTTAAATAACTGTCTGGTTCAGCTCAGCTACCAAATCTGACCTCAGAAGACTACGTAGGATAGTCTGGACTGCTGAGCGAATCACTGGAACCACCAGTGTGCAGCATCCACCTGGATGATGTGACAGGAGCCATAGTGCACCAGAACACACACCAGCTTACTGGTGGAGAGGAGACAGTGATGAAGCCAATCAGCAGATAAGGGGATTGTTAGGAGGCCATGATATGTGTTCTGGTGCACTATGGCTCCTGTCACATCATCCAGGTGGATGCTGCACACTGGTGGTGGATGAGGAGATCCCCTCACAATGTAAAGCACTTTGTGTTTTTGTTTTTTTGTACATTGTCTAGTTAAATAATAATAATTCATTATATTTATATAGCCAATGAGCAAATTTGGCCAGGATGCCGAGTTCACACCTCTACTCTTTTCGAAAAACATCCTGGGATTTATAATGACCACAGAGAGTCAGAACCTCGGTTTAACGTCTCATCTAAAGGACGGTGCTTGTTGACAGTATAGTGTCCCCATCACTATACTGGGGTGTTAGGACCCACACAGACCTCAGGGTGAGCACCCCCTGCTGACCTCAATAACACCTCTTCCAGCAGCAACCTAGTTTTCCCCAGATGTCTCCCATACAGGTACTGACCATGCTCAACCCTGCTTAGCTTCAGTGGGTGACCTGTCTTGGGCTACAGCAACCCAGGCTCATTGGAAATACGTGTCTCTACATACATTTCTGCAACACCGTAATTATGTACCTTGCAGCACGTTTCGCGGCAGTTTCAAAGTGAAATGTCCAGAGAGTGGCGCTAAAACACACGTTTAATACGTGACCGTGACACGTTTTTATTACTTGGTACAGGCACGTATTGCAGTGTTTTTATTATGCTGCTTGAGGTACGTTTTGCCGCCATTCATAATTCAAATATCCGGTGAGTGTCGCTAAAGATTAAGCTCTATGAAGTTGGAAGTATCCCCTACACCAAACCTAAACCTACCCGAAAGTGTTAACAAATGCAAAAGTAATATAAAAACGTATTTGCTGATGCAGCCATGCTATTTTAACTTCCTTATGCAGATTTGAGCTGTTTTGTTGAACTGTAGTTTGACGGAGCTTTTCTTCACCTAAGTGCAACGCTGTATCGCGTGAGCTACCGAGTAAACTTACTGAGTTAGTAAACTCATACATATGAAGCTATATATGTGACGACAACGTTCAAAAGTATCAGTTTTCAAATCGTGCAGGATGTTTAAAATTGTTTAGAAGTCATAACATACCATTCTGCAAGTAACTGTGAGAAAATAATCAAAACTTTTCCTGTAAGTCATACTTCGTGTGAAAAGGAATAAAAGTTGTCAGTTTTACTGCCTCTAGTGTTGATTTCAACTGGAAACTGCAGTGAATCGTACATATAGGTACGTTTTTTCAGTTTTGCAGAAATTTATGTAGAGACACGTATTTCCAATGAGCCTAGGTTGGGCTACAGGGTGATATGGCAGCATTTTGTATATTTGTATATTATTTTTTTATTATCTGTGTCTTGTCTTATCTCTGTCATTCTGTTGCACTGTGGAGCTTCTGTCACTAAAACTAATTCCTTGTATGTGTCAACTTACCTGGCAATAAAGCTCATTCTGATTCTGAGTATAACAGTTTGTGCACTCTGAATCACCATCAATAAGGGGGTGATCTCTGGTCATGGGTCTCATCACCCCACCTCAAGCTACCACCGTGTTTGAGCAAGAAAACATAAAAAATGTGAGAGAAATATGCTAATTAGTGGGGAGCTGAAGTCTATAGGAAACTGGACTAATTTGCATCACAATTTTGAATGGACCAACGTATCTTGGACTTAACTTTTTGCATGGCAGGTGGAGCCGAAATTCTCAGGTAGATAGTCAGAATTGGTAATTAGGGTTTAGTCGGTGATGACAATCATCCTTTACTTTCCTGCGACGCATCCAGTCATCCACAGCTGGTACATCTCATGGTTCATCAGACCATGGGAATAATGGAGGTTGGAAGCCCAGAACAATAACATGCATTTTGTATGATCCCTCTTATTTTGGTGAAATAATTAACATTTTGCAGATTCTGCAAGGTGTATGTAAACTTTTGACTTCAGCTGTATATATATTATAGTGAGTGTAATCGTTTTTTACAGCTCCTTGATGCAACCCATCGAAAGGCTTATATAAACGCCACAAAATAAGCCTTGAAAGTTATTAGAGGTGCAACAGCACGTTCATATATTTTCGATGCAGAGTGCAGATGCAAATTGTTGTGCATTTATTTGTGTTTTTAACTTGATGGGAGCTAAATGAAACTGTTTAAACCCGAAGCTTTGTGTGTTGTCTGTCTCCCCTTTTTCCCCTCCACGCCTACTTTTGTAGCATTTTTCAAAACTGTGGTGAGACCAAACCAGTGCTGAAACAGTGGATTTCATGACCCTTTAACAAAAGCTTGGAATACTGAAGGAGAGTTGCCAGTCCAAACAGCAACACCTGATACTCATAGTGCTTGTAGACAAGTACATTTTCGTCCCCTTCCCGGATGTGGATGAAATTGTGGTTGAGTAAGTTGCTGTACTTGACTGATTCCCAAGGGGCACCCATCTAATGCAATGAAGGATCACAGAAAACAGCAGGTAAATTGTTATGGTCTATGATATTACCAGCAGCTCTAGAATCATTCAAAGCAGATAAATGTAATTTCACATTATCAATGGAGAGGGTGATGGGAATAATAATTTCACTGCTGTGTAATAGAACTTGTCACACTCACTGCCAACCTTCTGTGGGTTTCAGGACAAATAAGACAGGCAATGAAATGACTAGATCGTCTACAGGAAAGGCAGAGCCTAATGTTGAAGTGATGGGATCTTTCTTCCTGAGATGTCTGACCTGTTTGCATTGGCTCGAGGAAAGCGGTGACTAAGTGTGACAGGAGAGCGTGGAGCATTTTAACAGGGTGACTGGATTGAATGAGATTGTCCAGACAAATTACTTAATTAATGTAATGGTTAAAATTTAAGCCCTCGTCTGGGCAAGCAACTGTAATTGTGACTGCAATTCAGTGTTGAGTCCATGAATGAACAAGCATTTCAGCATGTTGTCCACCCAGTTTATTTGTGCTTCAAGCATATGGAATGAAAGTGCATAATTGACAACAGGGTCTCTTCCCTGCTTTAATGTTAACAGCCCTTCTCTGGCATCTTTTCCTCCCTCAGGATGCTCAAAAACATCTTGAAATTGCACTTTGAAATGTGTGAAAGTTAAAAGTAGACAGCTGTAGTCTAGTTTAATGCTCAACCTGTTAGAGTGGACATAACAAATACATTTTGGATTCTTCGTGGGGCAAAGCTGTGATTGCTGAGACATGAATGACACTGCATGGGAAATCTGTCGCACTTCCATTTGCAGTATGTGAAGATCTGCCACTTGATATGCAGCAGAGATCAACACAAGGCGATCAGGCAGAGGTCAGCAAACAAAACAGGGCAATAATCCAAAAAATGAGGGGAATACGCATACCCTGTTGAAAAAAAACAGCATATGCTGGTTAGGTGTGTTTTGAAGCATGACTGCTGGTTTGAGGTGATTTAAGCTGGTACTTAGCTGGTCATGAGCAGGAGCTAGTTGCTTAGGACCAGCACATGACCAGCTTAAACCAACAGTCATGCTTCAAAACATACATAGCATATGCTGTTTTTTTTCAACAGGGATCTCCAGGAACAGGGCTGGAATCCCCTGGTTTAAAGGTAAAAAAGGTTAATCCTCAATAATCCACATCAATCTATGTCAGGGCTGAGGGCAATTCTGGCCCTCGAGATCCACTTCCTGCAGTGTTTAGCTCCATCAAACATACCTGCCTATAGCATTCTATTAATCTTGAAGACATTCATTAGTTTGTTCAGATGTGTTTGATTAGGTTTAGTTTTTTGTTTGTTTGTTTGTTTGTTTTTCATGGAGGGCTACCATCCTGAAGACTTTAACTCCAACCCTAATCAAATATACCTATATATTCTATCTATAGTGCCATGAAAAGGTTTTTGCCCCCTTCCTGTTTTTTTAATTTTTTGCATATTTGTCACACTTAAAAGATTCAGATCAAACAAATTTTAATATTACACAAAGATAACCCGAACAAATACAAAATGCAGTTTTAAAATGATGATTTCATTTATTAATACAAGTTCTTTAGATGTTGTTCTGGGTTCTTTTATGACCTCCTGGATGAGTTGTCGTTGTGCTCTTGGAGTAATTTGCAACCTAGGCTCATTGGAAATACATGTCTCTACATACATTTTGGCAAAACTGAAAAAAACGTACCTATATGTACGATTCACTGCAGTTTCCAGTTGAAATGAACACTAGAAGGCAGTAAAACTCTGACAACTTTTATTCCTTTTCACACGAAGTGCGACTTACAGGAACAGTTTTGATTATTTTCTCACAGTTACTTGCAGAATGGTATGTTATGGCTTCTAAACAATTTTAACATCCTGCACGATTTGAAAACTGATACTTTTGAACGTTGTCGTCACATATACAGCTTCATATATATGAGTTTTTAGTAAGTTTACTCAGTAGCTCACGCGATACAGCGTTGCACTTAGGTGAAGAAGAACTCTGGTACGAATCCCGTCAAACTACAGTTCAACAAAACAGCTCAAATCTGCATAAGGAAGTTAAAATAGCATGGCTGCATCAGCGAATACGTTTTTATATTACTTTTGCATTTGTTAACACTTTCGGGTAGGTTTAGGTTTGGGTTTGGGTTTGATGTAGGGGATACTTCCAACTTCATAGAGCTTAATCTTTAGCGACACTCACCGGATATTTGAATTATGAATGGCCGCAAAACGTACCATTACGTACCTGTACCAACGTAATAAAAACGTGTCACGGTCACGTTTTAAACGTGTGTTTTAGCGCCACTCTCTGGACATTTCACTTTGAGACTGCCGCGAAACGTGCTGCAAGGTACATAATTACGGTGTTGCAGGTAGGCCAGCCACTCCTGGGAAGGTTCACCACTGTTACAAGTTTTCTCCATTTGTGGGTAATGGCTCTGACCGTGGTTCGCTGGAGTCCCAAAGCCTTCCAGACTGATAGATGTCAACTATTTTGTTTTTAGATCGCGGCATGATGTGTTGCTCTTTAAGCATGCTTTACTTTGTCAGACAGGTTTTATTTAAGTGATTTCTTGATTCAACAGGTCTGGCAGTAATCAGGTTTGGGTTTGGCTAGAGAAATTTAACTCAGCTTTATAAAATAATGTGGTTAATCACAGTTCTTTCATTATTTAACAGGAGGGGACAATTAATTTTTCAGTTTTTCCCTTAATAAATGAAATCATCATTTAAAAACTGCATTTGTATTTAATTGCATTATCTTTGTGTAATATTAAAATTAGTTTGATGATCTGAATCGTTTAAGTGTGATAAATATGCAAAACATTTAAAATAAAAAACGGGAAGGGGGCAAAAACCTTTTCACGGCACTCTATATAGTTATATATTATATTATAATGGTCACCAAATAAAACAGAGAAATAGTGATGTCTTTATATGCAGTTCTCAGCAATTAGTTATAAAACTAATTATATGTCTAAAACTTGACTTATAACATGACTATACAGTACTGTTGGTAAAGAGAATATCACATCCCACCATCTGATATCAAACCAGACATGATCACTTCTTTGTATCTTTTACATTTGTTCTGCAAAGTTTTTACATTTAACTGCAATCAAAAAGTCTATATCCTAAATTATAATTCCTTTGAAAAGATACCTCCAAGAATAACAATAAATAGATTGTTACTTTAACACTAATACCAACCCAAGAATGCTAAGAATGAACAAGAAAAATACATGAAGGTAAAGACATGAGGAGAAAGAGAACAATAATGAAAGAACATCATTGACTGGGCTGTGCGTATACTCTCATCTTGTGACTCTCCATCAATGCAGCTCTGGGTCATATTAACAGATATGACCCAACAAGCACGATTCTCAGACAGCCATGATCCAAGAATATCTCCCTCTTTCTTGTCTTCATTTGTAGATAATGAATGGTCATTTATTCTCACAGGATCCACATATGATCACAAGATCATGAGCTGCAGAAGCGGGATTCGCATTTACAAATCCATCATTTTTAAATAATATTTCTGTACAGTTGTGAATTCAATGTAAAACTTGGCAGTGATGTTGACTGAAGATAATCTCAATACAAAAGAATCTAAGGAAAAACAAAAGAAAAATAAAAGTCTTTAAATGACCCCTCAACTAATACAGGTGCATCTCAATAAATTAGAATGTCGTGGAAAAGTTCATTTATTTCAGTAATTCAACTCAAATTGTGAAACTCGTGTATTAAATAAATTCAATGCACACAGACTGAAGTAGTTTAAATCTTTGGTTCTTTTAATTGTGATGATTTAGGCTCACATTTAACACAAACCCACCAATTCACTATCTCGACAAATTAGAATACTTCATAAGACCAATAAAAAAACATTTTTAGTGAATTGTTAGCCTTCTGGAAAGTATGTTCATTTACTGTATATGTACTCAATACTTGGTAGGGGCTCCTTTTGCTTTAATTACTGCCTCAATTCGGCGTGGCATGGAGGTGATCAGTTTGTGGCACTGCTGAGGTGGTATGGAAGCCCAGGTTGCTTTGATAGAGGCCTTCAGGTCATCTGCATTGTTGGGTCTGGTGTCTCTCATCTTCCTCTTGACAATACCTCATAGATTCTCTATGGGGTTCAGGTCAGGCGAGTTTGCTGGCCAATCAAGCACAGTAACACCATGGTCATTGAACCAGCTTTTGGTACCTTTGGCAGTGTGGGCAGGTGCCAAGTCCTGCTGGAAAATGAAATCAGCATCTCCATAAAGCTTGTCAGCAGAAGGAAGCATGAAAGTGCTCTAAAATTTCCTGGTAGATGGCTGCGTTGACTGTGGACTTCAGAAAACACAGTGGACCAACACTAGCAGATGACATGGCAGCCCAAATCATCATTGACTGTGGAAACTTCACACTGGATTTCAAGCAACATGGATTCTGTGCCTTTCCACTCTTCCTCCAGACTCTGGGACCTTGTTTCCAAATGAAATGCAAAATTTACTTTCATCTGAAAAGAGGACTTTGGACCATTGAGTTCTTTCTCTCCACAGCCCAGGTAAGACGCTTCTGAAGTTGTCTCTGGTTCAGAAGTGGCTTGGTAGCCCTTTTCCTGAAGACGTCTGAGCATGGAGACTCTTGATGACTCCAGCTTCAGTCCACTCCTTGTGAAGCTCTCACAGGTGTTTGAATCAGCTTTGCTTGACAGTATTATCAAGCTTGCAGTCATCCCTGTTGCTTGTGCACCTTTTCCTACCCAAATTCTTCCTTCCAGTCAACTTTGCATTTAATATGCTTTGATACAGCACTCTGTAAACAGCCACACCTTTCAGTAATGACCCTCTGTGACTTACCCTCTTTGTGGAGGGTGTCAATGTTCGTCTTCTGGATCATTGCCAAGTCAGCAGTCTTCTCCGTTATTGTGGTTTCAAAGAACAAGAGATACCCTGAATTTATACTGTAGGGATGGTCATTAATTGAAACTCAAATGTAAATATTCTAATATTTTGAGATACTGATTTTTGACTTTCATGAGCTGTAAGCTCTAAACATCAAAATTAAAACAAAAAAACTTTTGAGATGTTTTACTTTACATGCAATGAATCTAAAATATATGAAAGTTTCACTTTTTGAAATAACTTACAAGAAAAAATGAACTTTTTCACGACATTCTAATTTATTGAGATGCACCTGTACTTAGTTGAAAAAACCTTTTGCTTTTAATGAAGCAGACAGTATTTTTTGTCACCTTGTTTTGTCAGGTTTATTACTCTTCCTTTTCAAAGAGCTTCAGACTATTCAAATTGTCAGGGGATCTTTTGAGTATAGCCCTCTTCAAGTCAACTCAAAAGTTTATTTGATTAGATTTGGGTGTGGGCTCTGACTGGGCCTTTCCAAAATGATGTTCTTCTTATGAAGTCATTCCTTTTTCGATTTTGATTTGTGTTTGAGGTTTTTATTGTGCTGAAAGATGAAATCCCTCTTCATCTTAAAATTTTCATGGAGGCCTGCAGGTCTTGTGCCAAAAAAGGTTAGGTATTTGGCACTATCCATGATTTCTTCTATTGTGACAAATGACAAGTTTTCATTATTGTAGTTTTCCATAAATTTTTGACAGATGACCTGTTTATTTTTCCTATATCTTTTTGGATGTCATTGTGGTGTCACATTGTCTCCCCTTGTTGATGAAGGCCTGCATGGTATTCAGGGGCACCTGTAATGTTTTGGGAGTTTTTGTTCAGGGTTAAGTAGCGTTATGTAAACTCTTACTTTTCAGTAAGAGTTTGAATGTGATTAGTAAATTTTTCCATCTCCCAAAATTAAAGGGTGTGCACACATACTAGGTAATTTTAGATTTCCTGTATTCAATAAAGGATTATACATGTACATATATATACATATATATATATATATATATATCTATATATATATATATATATATATATATATATATATATATATATACATATATATATATATATATACATTTGTGTATAACCTGTTGTAAAACACACAAGTAGCCTACAGATAATGATAATTAATTGTGTAAACTTGTGAAACTGGTAAAATGACAAAAAAAATCATGTTACAGTCATAGTAACATAAATGAAATCAATAATATTATAAAAGGATAATCATTTCATTAATCCTCATTTATACTTTTTCTCTGCAGTTTCAACGAAAGCTTTTTTTTTTTTTGGTTAACATTCTATGTTCTCTTATGTAATCAGAAAATCCCAGCAAGATCCCAAGGAAGAGAGGCTGCATAACAGTTATGCATTGTAAGAATTTTCCTAAACATTCCTAAACTACAACCCTCTAGGATTACTTGAGGGTGTGGGAGGAACCTAATATGCACACGTCTATGAGGTCATACATTGGGGTTTGGTTTTGGGTGCTGATATTGAAGAATGTGCAAGACACTTCTTGGGTCTCTAGAGTAAAGCTGGATCAGTGACTGGTGTTGTAGCTATCAATGCATACCCTGATGATGTGGAGGGCTCTCATCTTTCTAATTCTTACGTTCTCAACAGGAGCACTTTCACGTGAGTATTTCTGTACTTTATATATTGGAAACCATTAATAAGAATCACCGATTGTACAGAATTTGAAAGTATAAAGCAGATACATTAAATTCCTCATAGTAAATAAAATTACTCAAGATTTGTAAAACTTTTTGTCATATATATTTCTTCTTTTAGAATCTTTGGGTTAAATCCACAGCTGATGAATAGTTGCATTATTTTAAATACCAGCACTTTAAACAATTCAGTTTCTTACAATTTTATCTAAATGAATTGCATGATAAATGCTTTAAAGGGGCTTGTTGCAAGGCTAACTTTTAAAGTGATAATTGGCCATTCTTTGATTTTATTAAGTATAGTGTTGCTGCATGATGCCAGATGTTAAATAATTGTGCTGGAAACACCAGGTTATGGCTTTGATATTCTGGAAATGCATTGCTTTGGATAAAAAAACATATGCCAAATAAACAATGTTAATGTAAGTAATGAGTCTTAAAACATATAATAAATCACATATTGCTTACACAGATACACAAACATTAAGATTCACACATATATACAATGTGAAAAATGAAAGGTTGACTGTGTCAGAGCTCTGTGGGATCTTACCTCATTACAGCAGTGGGGATTAGAGTGGTAACCTCAGCTGAAAGTCACATGAAAAGGATTGAATGGGATTGTGGAGGTCGTGTGACTCTATTTGCCAATCCTCACATTCTCTTGATTTTTTTAGACCTTGTCTCCTGACTCGCTTATGAACTTAAGCCAACCTTTAACAACTACCCTATTTTTATTTACTTTAACTACTCCTTTTAAAATTATACTATGTATTATGTTGTACTATATTTAACTTAGAGTCTGAAATATCTATTATACCATTTTTCTAATCTGCTCTCTCATGTAGGCCAGTCATGTATTTATCTAATATGCATCATTTTATTGTTTGTAGGGTTGCTTATAAAGTTGGAAGTAAGGGAATTAAATTAATAAATGTGCACTTCGCACATCTAATGATTTCTAATAACTGGGTCTGTAGGGAGATTGAAAAATCATTAAAAAAAAAAGTTTCCCCATAGATGAGTTTTAAAGAAGACTTGTGTGATTTGAATAAATTCATTTGATGCTCTTTCACAAATATTTTTTTTATAATTTCTTTTCATCATTCTAGAATCAAGAACACGCTTTGCACATTACCGTTCATGGAATTCACAGATGTATCCAGTTTGGAGGGATGGAGATCCCAGATACAGAGACTGTTGGAAAGGTATTTCAGCACAGCAAACATACACAATTAATTGACACATTCTAAAAATGTTAAAGTGCAAGACATTGAGCTCAAAGTATTTTCAAACTTCTATGGAAAATAATGAACAATAATTCCTTCTTCCAAATAATTTTTTTTTGGTTTGCATATAAATAAATTAGGATATGTTACAAGTCAAAATTATTTATTGAGTTAACTTAAAACATTTTTGGAAGAAGATATGCTACAAGTTAAACCTTTCTTTTAAACTATGTCTGGAAATGCTTTTTTGCCATAGGTGGAGAGGTGACATTTGAAGTCAGATGTGATTCTCCTACACTGACAGGAGCCAAAGCTACTTTCAACGTTGATGTTCGCTTCCCTCAGAACCAGACAGTACTTCCTGATGGACAGGTGGTGTGGGCAAGAAACTGTACAATTAATGGTTAGTTATCCAAGCTTCCATAATACAATACATTTACATTATACATATAAAAATTACAGTGGGGAAAAAAAATTATTAGATCCCCTGCTGATTTTGTACGTTTGCTCACTGACAATGAAATGATCAGTCTATAATTTTAATGGTAGGTTTATTTGAACAGTGAGAGACAGAATAACAACAAAAAAATCCAGAAAAATGCATTTCAATAAAGTTATAAATTGATTTGAATTTTAATGAGTGAAATAATTATTTGACCCCTTCGCAAAACATGACTTAGTACTTGGTGGCAAAACCCTTGTTGGCAATCACAGAGGTCAGACGTTTCTTGTAGTTGGCCACCAGGTTTGCACACATCTCAGGAGGGATTTTGTCCCACTCCTCTTTGCTCTCTCCAAGTCATTAAGGTTTCGAGGCTGACGTTTGGCAACTCGAACCTTCAGCTCCCTCCACAGATTTTCTATGGGATTGAGGTCTGGAGACTGGCTAGGCCACACCAGGACCTTAATGTACTTCTTCTTGAGCCACTCCTTTGTTGCCTTGGTCATGTGTTTTGGGTCATTGTCATGCTGGAATACCCATCCACGACCCATTTTCAATGCCCTGGCTGGCTTCAATGTCCTGGCCCTGACGGTACATGGCCCTGTCCATCGTGGAATCTGATTGATTGATTGCTTCTGTGGATAGGTGTCTTTTATACAGGCAACAAACTGACTCCCTTTAAGAGATTGCTCCTAATCTCAGCTCCTTACCTGTATAAAAAACACCTGGGAGCCAGAAATCTTGCTGATTGATAGGGGATCAAATAATTATTTCACTCATTAAAATGCAAATCAATTTATAACGTTTTTGAAATGTGTTTTTCTGATTTGTTTGTTGTTATTCTGTCTCTCGCTGTTCAAATAAACCTACCATTAAAATTATAGACTGATCATTTCTTTGTCAGTGGGCAAATGTACAAAATCAGCAGGGGATCAAATGTTTTGTTTTTTTCCCACTGTAAATATATATATTTACAATTTGTCTTTTAGGAACATCCTATACTATGGGCCAGACTGTATACCCTGAGTCCAACATCCCTCAAGAATGGACAGGTGTCTTTCCTGACAGGACACCCTTAACTAAGGTCTCTAACAAAAAGCCCCGCTTCATCTATGTATGGAAAACATGGGGTAAGAGCAAGTTTAAACCTGTATTTTTATTCTAGAGTAATATATATTAACCTACACATTTAGTGGAGAGATTGATTTACATATGCAAGTAGGACACACTTGGAATAACAATCGATGAAGACTTTAAGGTTAGAGTTGCGGAGGCTTGTACAAGATTCTTATGAACCATTTATTTTAAAATCATTTCTCTCTGATTTTAGAGGTAGCTTGGTATTAGGGACAGAGTTGGGGCTATTAGTGACTGATATTTAGTTACTCTTTTCATTGTATCTCTCTTTCAGGAAAATATTGGCAGGTGGCTGATGGTTCTTCCTCTCTACTGACCATTGAAACAGACAATATTCCTCTTGGTTCTTACACAATGGATATAGTCATTTATCACTGCCGTGGTAAAGACAAGTTTGTTCCCCTTGGTTATGCATCTACCCAGTTCTCCATCACTGGTGAGTAGTTGGATAATTGCACATTTATCTAGAAATCCTCTATCATCTCTATCCTTTAGAAAAAAAAAATATATTAATCCTAGTTTGTTTATCTTACACTGTAGTAAAAATGAATGCCATTAAACCACTGCCTTGAGCTAAACTGGAAAGTAATCAATGTAACTGGAGAGTAAACCAATGCTGTCATTTACTGAACATATTCCCACAAGACCCTAACGAAATTTCCTCTTCTTCTCTAGACCAGATTCCTTTTACAGTGACATTATCTCAGGTTGGTGACATCAATCAGGGTGACCAAAGCTTTATCCAGAACAGAGCTGTGTCCTTTGGCATTAATTTGCATGACCCTAGCCATTATCTCAGTGGGTCAGACATCACCTTCAACTGGGATTTTGGTGACAATAGTGGAACTCTCATTTCCCGGGAAACTACTGTTACCCACACATACCTTACAATTGGTTCCTTCAGGCCACAGGTGGTTTTGATGGCAGCCATCTCAACTGGTTGTCAGCTCAGTCCAACTCCAGCAGCCACTGTTGTACCTCCTGTTCCTGTCACAGGTAGAATGTCATACTATATTTAAATCTCATATTTCATGGCATTTGAAAGATAATTCTCTGTCCTGAAAGTGTTTTGAAGAGATTTCCAAAAGGTTTATAAGTTGGTGCCTTCTCCTTTTTGCCAGATGAAGCTACAGCAGTGGAGAACATTGTGCTTACTGTTTCTCCTCAGTCGGTTGATGTTGTGCCCACGGCAGAGGAAGGAGTTGCAGCTGATGCCACTGTCGTTGCCAATGACTTGGCAGTGTCAGCAATTGACACAGAATCAGAATTAGATAATACTGCCCAGGAGGTGCCCACTGTTGCTGGAGACACAGCTGTGGCTGAAGCTGACAATACTGCTGCAGTTATGTTAGTCACATCTGTTGATGTTGAGACTGAACCTGCGACAGAAGTTCCTGCGGCTGACATAGCCCCAGAAGGAGACGAGATTATAATCAATCTGGCAGCCACAGTACTCCCAGAACCCTCTGCTGCTGTAGTTGACACAGCCTCTGTTCAGACAGTTATAGAAACAGTGGCACCAACTGGTGATGCAATAATCATTATCACCCCTGAGGCAGCGGTCACAGATATTGTAGCATCTGTTATACCTGCAGTAGAAGACATAGAAGCAGTTAATGAGACTGTTGCTGGGGTCAATGAGGCAACCGAAGCCATCACTGGTGAAAAAAAACTTTATTTAGACATTCATAACTTTATAAAAGCCATAACAATTAATTTAGTCATATTTGTAATGCATTTCCATTGGTGCTTTAATTGCAGGCTTAACTAGCATACCTGAGGCAACAGTGAGTGAATTAGAAGCTGAACTGGTGGCAGGAACTGAAGCAACCCAGGCCGCTCTAGTCATTGCAAAGCGGCAAGCACCAGAAATGCCAGCAGAAACAAACTGTATGATTTATCGTTATGGCTCCTTCTCTACAACTCTTACAGTAGTCCGTGAGTATTTAAAAAAAATATATATATATATTTATTTATTTTATTTTATTTAAACGATAATACTAGACCTGAATATTAATCATCTGGGAAAAAAAATAGATTTATACAAAAGTACACATTAAAAATGTTTTACATTTTTATATTATATGACTCTGAAAAAAATAAATAAACAGTCCATGGCAGTCCAAGGTAAAAATTGTGAAATTTGGCACACAGATAGACAACAGTCTGAACATTAACCACACCAAATTTGAAGTCTCTAACTCAAACCCGCTAGCGCCACCACTTGTCCACTGTAAGGGCTAGAAACAAAATTATTTTTCCCCTCTTATTCCTTGATTCAAGATGATTCAAATGCAAGTTAAAAAAATCGAAATGAAGTTAAATAAGTCATAAGTACTAATTATTGAATTAATATTTTTTTTGAATTTAGGTTTTTGAGTAAAACCACTTTAAAATGTCTTTAATTACTCATTGTTGCACTTGGTCTGATCCTCCCTGCCATGCTTGCTCCTCATTCTGCCTCTGTTGTGCTTGGGCCCTTAACTTCTGCTATATTTGATCCTTATATTCCAACCACCACGAACATGGCTTCCCTTCAGCATTACTTGCGTGGCTGGCTTACCTGTCAAAATTGTGCTACAAATCACCTCAAATAATGACGAAACAAATTGTGTTGCAGTGTCAAAACCATAAAATGCTGCAATGCAGTAGCTCTATACATTTTGTATGTCTTTCTTACCTTGCACAGCTGTTTCAGATCATCATCTCATTAGGAGAGAGCTCCATGAACTGGACTGAGTGTGTCAGATAAGAGAGACATACAAAATGTGCAGATCGTTGGGTGTGCCATGGCTGAAATTGAGAAACACTATAATAATGCTAAACAGGCTTTCAAACAGCCACAAAAATATTCATCCACTTGAAAACATCTCTATATAAACATCTCAAACTCTATATAAACTGAAACAATCCTAAATTGTTAACTTGTACTGTAAAGCATTATTCAATAATTATTTTTTGGAGTTTCTAAGTTGTAAAGTGAGATGAGTATAGTGAACTATGTTTGAAAAAAAAATGTCATTCTGAAAATATAACTATACAAGCCTTACTATTCTCATATCACATATAACTGTGATGTTCTACAAAACAACAAGCTTTTAAAATAAAAAATTATTATGCTGAAAATTAGATAACTAAGATCACTGTGAAATCCATTTTCTCAGATACATCACCATGGTTAGCTTCATAGTAAATACTTCTACATCACACTTGTCAACGTAGCCCATAGTTACAACAAAAAATAATCTCGAATTTATCTAGTCATTACTTGTAAAAACTAAAGTATACTACAGTATTTATTACAGTTTATCAGTTCACTATAGTTAATACTACAGTATGCTGTAGCATTCATTAACAAAGTGTTGTAAATACTATAACATTATAATTATTATATTATATTATTATAACTATTATAATAGGTCGTGGGTTCGAGTCTCAGGTCCGGCAGGGATTGTAGGTGGGGGAGTGAATAACCAGCACTCTCTCCACCTTCAATACCACGACTGAGGTGAGACCCTTGAGCAAGGCACCAAACCCCCAACTGCTCCCCGGGTGCCGCAGCATTGGCTGCCCACTGCTCCAGGTGTATGTTCACTACTGTGTGTGTGCACTTGGATGGGTTAAATGCAGAGCACAAATTCCAAGTATGGGTCACCATACTTGGCCACACACCACTTCCCTTTCCCTTTCCTTTCCCTATTACAGTAAAATACACTTTACTGTAGTGTGGTTCAAAAACAAGTATTTACTATAAATTACTATAGTATTTTTTTCATGTGGGTGTGTATAAAAATATAGCCTGCAAATAGTGAATTTTTGTTTGTTTTGGTAAGTAAGAGTTCCCCATGTAACTTGGTTAATTGTTCTGGGAAACAACACAGCTTCTGTTTTCCACAATTCTTAACATTCTAATTGAATATTCAAACACATAATGTACTACATTACAGTGTATTCTAATATAATATTCTATGTACTGTATGTAGAGTCTGCCCATTAAAGTTAGAGTGCCACCCTCAGGCTGAATTACACAAAGACACTAGACCTCTGCCAAAAGTATTCAACATTTGTATTTTAAATGTAAAACTCAGGCTACTAGTAGTTAATCATAGCTTAGTAAAATAGTGTTAGATACCTAGATTTATGATCAGAAGCCACTACTGCTTTAACATGTATTATGTTGTCTTAATAATACCTGTAAACAGATCACTTCTACCTCTATTTTTTTTTATATAAACACTTAATAGTGTATTGATGAGCACAAAAACTGCCTGTCTACATACATGTTTAATATTCTCTACATATATGTTTTCCCAACTCAGAGGGAATAGAGAGTGTTGAGATTGTGGAGGTGAATAATGTGGTCATTCTGGCCACAGAGCTGGAGCAGAATGCTGTAGATCTTACAGTCACATGCCAGGGAAGGTAAATATTCCTTCAATATGGATTTATTTCATAGACAGTATATAGGCTTTAGTGTTTTCAGCTGTTACTGTTTTATAACAGTCTTAAATTGGTAATAACGATGGCTGTTTTAGAACATAAAATGTGTTATGCAAAGTTATTAATCTTTTATATTTGCTTGTCAGCCTGCCAAATCAAGTCTGCACTGTGGTATCTGATGCAGACTGCACAAGCCCTGTTCAGGCCCTACAGTGTAATGCTGTGACTCCAACCTCTGAGTGTCAGATGGTGCTGCGACAATTTTTCAACAACTCTGGCACCTTCTGTATCAACGTCTCTCTAACCAATGACGTCAGCTTGGCTGTAACCAGTGCAAAGCTCAGTGTGGCTATAGGCAAGTGTCATATACATTCAAAGCATATCTAAAATAATAAAATGTCTTTTCCTGAGCATATAACCTCACTAATTCACAACTTATCTTGTTAAAATTGCAGACACAAATTCATCAAGGAACACGGCTGGAGCAACACTGGGAGTCCTGGTTTTTATTTGTGCTGTAGGGGCCATTGCATTTACATACAAGTAAGACACCAATACACATAAGGGTTTCATCAAAATTACTATTAATAATATGTTATTGTGTGCTGCCTAGTGACAGTAAATGTAAATACATTTTATGTACATTAAAGTAACCCTCAAGGTATATTTTTTTATCCAGGCGATTTAAGGAGTACCATCCACTGAGAGATGATAATACAAGCAGCAGTTTCAGCTCTGGAAGAAGCTCAGTGCCTTTAATGCTGTGGAACCTTCTGAGCCGGAGATCCACTGCAGAGAGCCGCCCCCTCCTGCTTGGGCGAGTGGTGTGAAAAGTTCTGCTTTAAGGCATATTGCATAGTCTGTACAATCTCTCAGTAAGAGAATTAAATGTGAACAATGAGGGCCTCATTGTACTGTAACAACAAAATGTCATATGTAATATGCCTCACATTATCTAAATTATGTTTTATTGTATGTGGCAGTTGCTGAATAATTACAGCGTATATTGTGTGTCGTCATAAAAAGTTGCAGATATTTCCTGTCAGTGGTTAGCTTTTCTTGGGTTGCAATAATCTGACTTTTTCCCCTTCGGTTATTTGTTATGTCCCTAGGTGTCAATCAAGAGATATAGGGTGAAACTTTAACTATGAAAAATATAGTACAGTGCACAGGACAATGCAAAGTGGTGAAAACCCAAGTAGTTTACTTACATTATTTACAGAAGTTGGGAATAAAAAGTACAAAAGGGGTACAAAATGTAAAAGAAAATATTTACAATTTTTACAAATGGTAAGAATTCACATGACACTAACTAATCTACACTCTTTAACAGAAATCAAAGTACAGTAGGTGGCACTCACCCTTACCTAACAGTTATGTGGCGCATCTTCAGTTATGTAAATAATTTTATAAGCAACCCAAGTAAACGGGTTGATAGGAATACTGTCTTATTTAAAATCATCAGATAATAGTAAATGTTTCAAGAAAAGCCTTGCGCCTGTTCAACATTTATGCAACATAAAGAAGCTTTATGAAGTAAATTTATATTTACATTTAACTATGATGTAAATTTATATTAGTGTTTAACCATCAATAATTAAAAAATATGGTAACACTTTATTTTAGGGTCTCTTAACTAGTTGCTTATTAGCATGCATATTATTAGAATATTAGCCATTTATTTGTAGTAATTAAGCACATATTAATTTAATGCCTTATTCTACATCCCTAATCCTACCCAATACCTAAACTTAACTACCGCACTAACTATTAATAAGCAGAAAATTAGGAATTTATTGAGGGAAAAGTCATAGTTAATAGTCAGTGTGAATAACTGAATATAATAGTGAATAAGAGTTCCCTATTCTAAAGTGTTACCAAAAAATATTATGTATTTTCCCCATTTACCTTTGTAGAACTACCTTTCCTTTATTATAAGCTAATAATTGTATTATTTAAAGCAGTGCTTCTCAAACCTGTCTAAACACCGCACCACTGCACATTTGGGAAGTCTTCCTCATCTAATACACCTCATTCAACTCATCATCTCAGTAGAGATTGCAAAACCACAAATGGGTTTGTCTGATATAAGAAACATGCAAAATGTGCAGTGGTGGGGGAACTCCATGACAAGCTTGAGAAGCACTTATTTAAAGCCTCAACATCATTTACTTTTTTAACAAACGATGTGTTAATATGATTTTGACCTAAAAGGTCTGATGTTTTATTTATAAATAATAATAGCCATACTAATGACTTATTACCCCTAAATAAAAACATCTGACTCTTTTCGACTTTTTGTCTGGTTCATTAAAAACAATCCTGCTTGAAGTAATCACAGTGACAAAAACTCATGAGAAGAAGCTAAAAACTCAAATAAGTTATATATATATATATATTTTTTTTTTTACAGTGACTTGTGAACTTGTGACAAGACTCTGCTCTGTTTATTTTTGTTTTCCCCCTTTAACTTAGTTTGTCTCTCAAGCTTGTGTGGAACAGTCAATAACCACTCAAAGGACAATGCATTGGTACTTAATGATATGCAAAGCATAATATACAATATATTAAGTCTTTTACCTGTCTGTTGTTTCATTAAAAAAAACAGCTGGTAACTGTTTATTATGCTCACAAACTTATCATAATCTCTATGTACCTCTGACTAGAACCAGCCTTTAAATATGCCTATAAATATATATTAGTCAATATATATTTATATATTAATAAATATACAATATAGGTTGTATTTCCTTCGCCAGCTGAGCAAGTTCAACCTGCCACAGGAGCTGCTCATACAGTTTTACTCAGCTGTTATTGAGTCGGTGTGTGCTCTTCTATAACAGCCTGGTTTGAGTCAGCCAGAAAATCAGACTTAAAAAGACTGCAACAGACTGTTAGGAAGCTGAGGGGCTAATCGGTGTGCACCACCTAAAGGGGCAGGAAACATCATCACAGACCCCTCTCACCCAGGCCAGAACCTGTTTGTACTTCTCCCCTCAAGCAGACGCTACAGATCTCTGTGCACTATACATCTAGGCACAAAAACAATATTTCCCCAGGCCATGTCCACATTTAATAATTAACACCAATTTACGACCAGCTTTTTTAAAAAATTATAATTCAGTCCTCTTGTGGAGTTAGGCAATATGTAAATACATTATTTATACAGGTATACTGCACACAATGCACACATCTGTACTGTTACGTGCTAGCCCTCTTGTAGTCTAGAGGTAATGGGCATAGCAGTAACAAATTTTGGAGAGAGAAAGCACAGGGACCTCTTGTCTCCAGCCCCAATAACACACCTCCAAACAAAACTTAAGTTATTTTATTAAATCATAAGAAAAAGATAAAAGGAAACAGAAGCTTCAGGAGGGGGCAAAGGCCAACATAACAAACAAAAAGTCTTCTAACTCAGTTTTAACCATAACTTACCTATACATAAACCAAAAGCAAATAAATAACAAATTGAACTTCCCTATCTCCTTGACTACCCAGATAACCAGGAGAAAAGCATTTAAAGAAAAAGGCACCCACCTCCCTACAAGTTTCCTTACAAAAACTCTTAAACTCTAAACAAATTTACAAGTCTCCAACTAAATCCACATTAGCACCAATGGTTAGCACTCAATAGTAACAAACATAAAGTAATCTGGAGCCAGAGAAAAGAAGCCTGTGTGACAGGTTACAATCTCCAACCCTCTCCCTCTCAGTTTGCTCTGAGACAGTGCTGGCTTTATATGCTGGCTTCCTCCTGAGTGCAGCCAATCAGTAGAGCTGAATTGAATGGGTAGCAAATCAGCAACAGGTGTATCCAATCACCTCCACGACGGTGACAGCAGTAGACATGAGAAAAAAAAAAAAAGAAACACAATAACAAAAGCAAGCACACCACAAAACACATAAAACAATCATAAATAAAATACGTCTCAAGACGTAACACCCCCACCATTAAATTTTACAACCCATGGATTGTAAAACAAGTTACTCACAGAACTCCAATAGTAGTGCAACTTAGTCGCAATTATTTTTTTTTAAAACCACCCACTTAAATTTCCATATCTGCAGTCCTAGAAAGAGCATCCGCCACCACATTTTCTTTACCACGAATGTGTCGAAGATTTAGGTTATACTCCTGGACAATCAGAGCCCAGCGCATCGAACGTTGATTGGAGTTGGACATGCGGGAAAGAAAAATCTGTGGGTTATGGTCAGTATAGACATCGATAGGCATGGCACTGCTTCCCAAGTAAACCTTGAAATGTTGAAGAGCTAACAGCAAAGCGAGAAGGGCCTCCTTCTCAATCGTGCTGTAGTGTTGTTGGCATTTCGAGAACTTCTTTGAAAAGTAGCAGACTGGGTGGTCAATGCCACGGGAATCCTCCTGCAGCAGAACTGCTCCAGCACCAGCAGCACTGGCATCTACTTGGAGTTTAAAAGGCAAATCAAAATTAGGGGCAGACAACACAGGGCATGGCAAAGGAGAACTTTTGCAGCCTTAAAAGCATTATCACATTCAGTGCTCCACTGAAAACTCTTGGTAGTACTGAGAAGGTCAGTAAGAGGTGACACAATGGTGGAGAAATTACAACAAAATCCCCTGTAGTACCCACTCATACCCAAAAACCGGCATAAATCACGCTTGTTACGAGGTGTAGGAAACTCAAGTATGGCAGCAACCTTAGCCTCAACTGGCTTAACAAAACCCTGGCCAACTTGTTTCCCCAGATATGTTACCACAGCTTTACCGATCTCGCATCTAGCATGATTCAAGGTTAAAGAGGCAGCAGCCAGTCGACTGAATACTAACTCCAAAGTCTTTACGTGTTCTTCCCAGGTTTTTGAATAGATGATTACATCATCTAGATACGCGTCACAATTCGGAACACCTGACAAGACCACCTGCATAAGGCGCTGGAAGGTGGCAGGTGCATTTCTCATGCCAAAAGCTAGAACCTCATATTGTAGGAAATGTTCAGAAGTGACAAACGCGGAGATCTCAGATGCACGTGGAGTTAGGGGCACTTGCCAATAACCCTTTAACAGGTCTAATTTGGTGACATATCTAGCAGAGCCTACTCGGTCAACACAATCTTCTAACCGAGGCAGTGGAAAGGAGTCAGGTTTCGTTAAGGAGTTAACCTTACGGTAGTCGGTACAGAAGCGATAGGAGCCATCAGGTTTAGGCACTAATAAACAAGGAGAACTCCATGGACTCTGACTAGGCACTGCTAAACCATGCTGCAGCATATACTCAACCTCAAATCTCATTATGTCACGCTTCCTGGGGTTTACTCTATAAGGATGTTGCTTGACTGGATGAGATTCACCTACATCAATGTCATGCGTCAACATGGTCGTTCTACCCGGTACATCCGAAAAGATTGAAGGAAATTCATGAACCAATTTAATAATTAGCTCACTCTGTTTTGTTGTCAGGTGTGCAAGAAAGCTCTGCAAATCACTCAGTATAGCAGAGTTTTGAAGCTTTTTAGCTGCAACTTGTGCAACTTTTTCAACTGGCTCATCTTCGGGCATTTCACTAACAGTAGCCACCACAACAGGTGAAACAGAGGAGGAAATAGGCTTCTCACCACGCACAATAAACTGTTTCAACATATTTATGTGACATACACGGGTCTTACGACGTCGATCAGGAGTATAAATGACATAATTGGTGTCACTGAGCTTTTCTTTTACTTCATATGGACCCGAGAATTTTCCTCGAAACACAGAACCGGATTCAGGTAAAAGAACAAGGACACTATCCCCAGATTGAAAACTACGATTCACGCTTCTCTTATCGTAGCGGGTCTTCATTCTTGACTGAGCTGTAATCGGGTGTTCTCTAGCCAGTTCGCAGGCCTTATACAGTCGCTCACGAACAGTGCTGACATAGTCAAGAACGGTCACAGGCGGAGAGTCTTTAGCTAATAATTGCTCACTAAGCAACTTCAACGGCCCACGCACAGTGTGACTGAAAACAAGATCAGCCGGACTAAACCCAAGACTCTCTTGCTCTGCCTCACGGACAGCAAACATTAGGTACGGAAGACCCTTGGCCCATGAGCTAGGCAGTAGGAGCGCAACATTGATTTAAGGGTTTGATGGAATCTCTCAAGCGCGCCCTGCGACTCAGGGTGATACGCGCTTGAGAGTTGATGTTTGACCCCTAACTCAGCAAGGGTCTGTGTGAATGCCTTGGATGTAAAGTTCGACCCTTGGTCAGTTTGCACAACACGGGGCAGACCAAAGGTAGTACAAAATTTCACTAGCTCTTTAATTATCATTTGGGCTCTAATCGAACGTAAAGGTATCGCTTCTGGGAAACGCGTTGCGGTACACATAATAGTTAGAATATATTCATATCCTGACTTAGACTTGGGTACCGGACCCACACAGTCAACAAGAAGTCGCTCAAAAGGTTCTCTCATAACCGGAATCGGCTGCAGAGGGGCAACTGGTATATTTTTATTTGGTTTCCCAGCCAATTGACAAACAGGACACGCTCTACAAAAGTTAGATACGTCCGATTTTAATCCAGACCAATAAAAATACCTGGAAACTCGACGAAAGGTTTTTGTGACATCCAAATGTCCAGATAGCACATGCTCATGAGCCAGTTTTAACGCCTGCTCACGATAACAAACTGGCAATACAATTTGGAACAATTCTTGTGAATCTGCATGAGCTCTATCCCTCCACTTATGCATAAGCACCAAATTTTCCCAGAAATAAGTTACCTTAGCATTAGCCTCTTGACTAAGGAAAACAGCAGCTTCAATGCATTTCATTAATGAGGGGTCTAATTTCTGTGCAGCCGCCAACTGTTCCCTACCAACCTCCAAAGGAAAGGTAACTGCGCCCTCACTGCTAGGGCAAAATTCTGGCTCTACAGGCACCTTATCTTCCACAAGTTGGTCACAAATTGGTGACACCAAAAATGATTCAGAGAGATCCACCATGTCACTGAATTTAGAGGATTGGGCACGTGTCACGACACATGCAGGGAAAGCTGCTGGGAATTGACGTGCAAGATCAGGTTGTTCATTCACACTAGGGTTATGGACCACAATTGGCCGGGGAAAAACTTCACCCCCTGCGAGGTCATTTCCGAGAATAACGCCCACCCTCTCAACAGGTAACTGAGAACGTACCCCAAGTTTTACAGTTCCTGTTACAAGGTCAGATTTCAGATAGACATTGTGAAGAGGAACATTTATGCACTGCATTCCAATTCCGCGTATAAGCACGTCTGTACCAGAATAGGTCTCGGCAGACCGGGGCAATAACTCCTCTAAAATAAACGACTGAACTGACCCAGTATTTCTCAAAATGGTGACAGGTTTGCACTCAGAGACAATGGAGACAGACACTGACCAAGACAGGAGGAAAGGTTGATATGACAGATCGAATGTGTAGCTTTCCTCATGTGCAGGGTGTATGAGTGCAACACTTTTAGATTTGGAAGCAAAGTTCTTTTCCTTCCACACCTTACAATCAGAAATTAAATGACTGGGATCAAGACAATAAAAACAAACGCGTTTATCACTTGAAGCCTTTTTACGACGAGATAGCGACTGGGTCTCACCTTTGCCAATGCGTGAGAACCCAAGTGTCGTTTCCCTATCAGGCACTTCATAAATGGAAGGAGACGCACTAATACGATGTGCAGGGGGACAGTCCGATGAGTCAACAAACTCATCGGCTACAACCGCAGCATTGAAAAGACTTGCAACTCTCTGCTCATTTAAATGGACAACATTTTCCGGAATACAACCTTTGAAGTCCTCCAGTAAGACCAGCTCTTGAAGCTGATCAAGGGTCGTGATCCCACTGGAGAGACACCACCTCTCAAAAAGAGTTTTCTTTTCCCTCGCAAACTCAACAAATTTCTGTTTGGCTGTTTTCACGTGTGATCTAAATTTTTGACGGTATGCCTCCGGCACCAACTCAAATGCTCTCAGAACGGCAGATTTCACTGTCATAGTCAAGGGACTGATCTATTGGTAAAGCAGAGCAAACCTCCTGCGCTTTACCAGAAAGACGAATCTACTTCCGCTTCTCTAAACGGGGGTACTAGTTTAAGGTACCTTCCAACATCAAAATCTGGCTCAGAAGTTGCATTATCAGAATCTTGGTGTGAAACAGCAGCAGGTGAAGTGACAGAAGAAAGAGCAGAGGGGAGTCTAGAACGAGGCATAGGAACTGGCCTTCGATTTAATTCCTGTGCACGCAAATCTAACTCACGCATCTTAATATCCCTATCGGCTTGAGCCTCTATAGTACGAAGCCTCATCTTCTGCCCCTCACATTCCTGTTTTTTTATTTGGAGGTCTAACTCCTTCAGCTTGACAGCTAACAAAGACTCACCCAGAGACTCAGTTGCCGGCCCAGGAAGAACCTCACCTGTCACAGCTTCTGCTGTGAACCCAGGTTGTTCCCCAGCACTGACGGCAGAGTAATCTGGCAAAATCCCTTCATCAACTAGCTTTTCCCGCAAATAATCTTTAATAACTTTAGTATTCTGCCTTGAAACCTCAATATTAAAGAAATCTACAATTAAAAACAAATCTGCCTTCCTGCAACGTTCAAAAACCTCTATGGTAGGAGAAAGAGTAAATGAAATCAAATCAAATTCCATAATTCTCACTACCACAGAGGCCTTCTCCTTCACTAAAAAGAAAACAGCCAAACAGAGCAAGAAATGAGCAGATACTTACAATTATACCACGGTAAACTTTCACTTGAATGGATGAGCCCCCACTTGTTACGTGCTAGCCCTCTTGTAGTCTAGAGGTAATGGGCATAGCAGTAACAAATTTTGGAGAGAGAAAGCACAGGGACCTCTTGTCTCCAACCCCAATAACACACCTCCAAACAAAACTTATTTAAGTTATTTTATTAAATCATAAGCAAAAGATAAAAGGAAACAGAAGCTTCAGGAGGGGGCAAAGGCCAACATAACAAACAAAAAGTTTTCTAACTCAGTTTTAACCATATGCTGGCTTCCTCCTGAGTGCAGCCAATCAGTAGAGCTGAATTGAATGGGTAGCAAATCAGCAACAGGTGTATCCAATCACCTCCACGACGGTGACAGCAGTAGACATGAGAAAAAAAAAGAAACACAATAACAAAAGCAAGCACACCACAAAACAATCATAAATAAAATACGTCTCAGGACGTAACAGTACATAAACTGTCAAATCTAATGTAAGATACTTTATTGTTTTTTTATGTATTATTTATTTATTTTATTTTTTTCACTTAATTTTTACTAATTTAAATGTTCTATGATGTTCTTCTTTCTTTTGTGCTATGTAAGTATGTATGTACCCAGAGCTCCTGGAAAGCACAATAAATTCTGGTAATACTTTAGTATAGGGACCAATTCTCACTATTAACTAGTTGCTTATTTGCATGCCTATTATTAACATATTGGCTGTTTATTAGTACTTATAAAGCACATATTCTGCATGACCATATTCTACATCCCTAATCCTACCCAATACATAAACTTAACAGCTACCCTACTAACTTTTAATAAGCAGCAAATTAGGAGTTCATTGAGGCAAATGTTGTAGTTAATGGTTTGTTAATAGTGAGAATTGGACCTTAAAATAAAGTGTGACCCAAATTCTGTGTATTTGTGCACTCTTGACTGATAACGCTTATTCTGATTCTGATTTTAGTAAATAATTAATTCATTACCTGTACATTGATAATACAAAAATACAAATTAGATTTTTTTTTTATGCAAGTAATGTTTATTTATTTAACCTGGAACGTGTTAACATTAACAATAAGTATAACTAACTTTAAGTTAACGTTAAGTATAACTAAGGTTTACACAACCCGAATTCCGGAAATGTTGGGACGTTTTTTAAATTTGAATAAAATGAAAACTAAAAGACTTTCAAATCACGAGCCAATATTTTATTCATAATAGAACATGGATAGCATAACAAATGTTTAAACAGAGAAATTTTACACTTTTATCCACTAAATGAGCTCATTTCAAATTTGATGCCTGCTACAGGTCTCAAAAAAGTTGGCAAGAGGGCAACAAAGGGCTGATAAAGCAAGAAATTTTGAAAAGATTCAGCTGGGAGAACATCTAGCAACTAATTAAGTTAATTGACATCAGGTCTGTAACATGATTAGCTATAAAAGGGATGTCTTAGAGAGGCAGAGTCTCTCAGAAGTAAAGATGGGCACAGGCTCTCCAATCTGTGAAAGAGTGCATAAAAAGATTGTGGAATACTTTAAAAACAACGTTCCTCAATGTCAAATTGCAAAGGCTTTGCAAATCTCATCATCTACAGTGCATAACATCATCAAACGTTTCAGAGAAACTGGAGAAATCTCTGTGCGTAAGGGACAAGGCCGAAGACCTTTGTTGGATGCCCGTGGTCTTCGGGCCCTCAGACGACACTGCATCATTCATCGGCATGATTTTGTCATTGACATTACTATATGGGCCCAGGAATAATTCCAGAAACCACTGTCGGTAAACACAATCCTCCATGCCATCTGCAGATGCCAACTAAAGCTCTATCATGCAAAAAAAAAGCCATATGTGAACATGGTCCAGAAGCGCCGTTGTGTCCTGTGGGCCAAGGCTCATTTAAAATTGACTGTTTCAAAGTGGAAAAGTGTTCTATGGTCAGACAAGACCAAATTTTACATTCTTGTTGGAAATCATGGACGCCATGTCCTCCGGCTAAAGAGGAGGGAGACCTTCCAGCGTGCCATCAGCGTTCAGTTCAAAAGCCAGCATCTCTGATGGTATGGGGGTGCATACGGTATGGGCAGCTTGCATGTTTTGGAAGGCACTATGAATGCTGAAAAGGTATATAAAGCAACATATTCTCCCCACTGGACGACGTGTATTTCAGCAGGACAATGCAAAACCACATACTGCAGCTATTACAACAGCATGGCTTCGTAGTAGAAGAGTCCGGGTGCTGAATTGGCCAGCCTGCAGTCCAGATCTTTCACCTATAGAGAACATTTGGCACATCATTAAACGGAAAATACATCAAAGATGACCACAAACTCTTCAGCAGCTGGAAACCAATATACTAAATTCCAACACCAAAACTCCAGAAACTCATAACCTCGATGCCTAGACATCTTCAAACTGTTTTGTAAAGAAGAGGAGATGCTACGCTACACCATGGTAAACCCCTGTCCCAACTATTTTGAGACCTGTAGCAGGCATCAAATTTAAAATGAGCTCATTTTGTGCATAAAATTGTAAAATTTCTCAGTTTCAACATTTATGTTATCTATGTTCTATTGTGAATAAAATATTGGCTCATGTGATTTGAAAGTCTTTTAGTTTTCACTTTATTCAAATTTAAACAACGTCCCAACATTTCCGGAATTCGGGTTGTATATTGTATATCCAAAGGTATTAAAGGGATATTTTAATACCTTTGGATAGACAATATATTGTTATCAGTTATCTGTTTAGGCATACATTCAGATGTACAGTTGGGGTGCTTCTCAATCTGAAGGCTACATCCTGTAAGACAGCCTTCAAATGTGTTTGATGACGTGGCAGCTGAGGTATGTAGCCTTTCAATTTTCCCTCAAAAATCTCCAGAAGGGAAACTTCAAACATACGCCAATCCTGCAATGATGCAAGTGTCAACGTGAAGGTAAACAAGTAATGACGTTGCTCTCAGGGGAACACTCTTTCTTCACCTTTAAATGCAAACCTGGAGTTTTTATTATGCTATCACAGCATAAAACCTCGATGCTGTCAGGCTGATCCAATTCTGTAAAACTGGATTATGCCATACCACACTTTTGCCATGATAACATAAACTGTGGCTCAAAAAACCACACATTCAACATATGGAAGTAATTTACCAATGATATATTGAGAAGATTTAGTTTGTTTAATTGCTGTTTTGATTTAAACAGGTTTTGTGAATACATGGTTCCTAATATTACAACTCCCTACCCAGGACCGAAAGTCTCTGATGGTTTTCATTGAAATAACTGCCTTAAAGCTTAAAGTCAAACAAATGACTTGAGGGTTAATGGTCAGTCTCTCTTTGCCTGACTAAAACAAAATAAATGTGTGGACCTTTTACATTGGCAGAGCGCAAAGCTTTCCATGGTCCACATTGTCATAACATGTGGACAGACTTTAACAAAATCCTCCTTGCATTGGCATGCATCTATTTGCTGAAATTTCCTGCCCTTTTCACCAAAGTGACAGTAGCTGCATTTTATGAATCACCAAGGACCATGGTTTTAGTTAAAAATCTTCTTTACAAGTTCTACTAATGATAAAAAGTCACCTATACATCTTGGATGGTATGAGGATGAGTAAATTAACAGCAATCTTTAATTTTTCTGTGAAATATCCCTTTAAGGGGGTCCTATTTTACCCTTTTTACTAGATACAACATAAGTCCTATGTGTCCCCAGAATATGTCTGTTGATTCAACTCAAAATATAGTTACATTGGCAGTGAGTACAGCGGCTGACATCACTTTCTGTTCATTTAACTTTTAACTTTTGAAATCTTACAATAAAATTCTCTTTTTTTAAGTTTTCAAAAGTGCTTTAATTGACATAATTTATCCCTTGCAAACTCCACAAATGTTTGTCTGTCAGTTTTCTTATGGGCCCTAAATCTTTGTCTGTATGTTTCAGGCACTTCTTCACAAGCATGCAGAACAGTTTCTTTGATCAACATTAAGACTTAGTCTGGACTTTTCTCTATCGGTAATGCAAAACATATTTCTTGGTCTTACCTGAACAGCTTGCACTGCATTAGCAGAGCCCACATCTCTTTAGGCAATGTAGCTATGACACATTTAAAAGCCATAAAGTACCAATCTATCACCGCTTCTTGAAAGGGGAGCACCAAATTAATGTTTGCTCACATCAAATAAGGGAGAACTACTCACTCCAGGAACTGAAGTGGAACTGAAAGAAACCGGCAGAGGGCCTGAAGGCAGTCGAGCGGACAAAGTAAAAGCAGGGGAACCCTCTGGTGAGCTCACAGACTCACAAAGTCATGTATCCTTTTCTAGTTCCAGCTCTAGTTCTTTCAGCCAGAGCTCTCTTGTCAGTCTCTCTCTCTCTCTCTTCCCTCTTTATTTCTATATCCAATTCTTGAGATTGATGATGTCAGTGGGGTAATTTGAGGCTCAAAATCAGTTCTCAAAACAGAAGAGGGCTTCTTTTCAGCCTCTGCTGGCACAGCAGCTCCCTCCTGCATATTTAGTAATCCCGACTCCTCAGGCAAAATTTGTTGCTGCACCAATTCTTTATGCAATAATGCTTAAACATCTTTCTTAGATGCATAACGAGGATTTTAAAGAAATCAGCAATTTTGAACAAATCATTCTTCCTACAGCAATCAAACTGTTCTGTGCCTGGAGTTAGCATAAATGCAATAAAATCAAATTACATTTTCCCACTAACTAATCTCTCCCACACCAAAAATAAAACAGCCAGACAAAGAATAAAGTAGACTGACTTAACCCACAATAAGGATTAGCGGATGATTTCCTTCTCAATGTGTGTAGATGAAACTCTAGCTTGTTATTTGTGTAACAAATAAATTGCCTACAAAGAATTTGATATCGTATGACAAGCCACCTAATTATTTTTTAACAAACAAACAAATCTCAATTTCAATTATGGCAGAGCCACCTGAGAGAGTATGAGAGAGACACACACGCACACATACGTAGGTGGGTTTCATAAATATCAAGGTCCCAAAACTGAGCTTTAGGAGGTTTAGGGGCATGTCTCCCTAGAAAAAAGTAGATTTCCCTGATCTACATATGGGTAGTTGACGTATCAATGTGTCCTATGGTGTGACGAAAAAAAAAAAAAAAAAAATTAACTCTAACTGTCAGTCCTCTGTCGTGTGTGTCATGTGTTCCCGCCTCATGTTTCCTTATTTGGTTTGTTTCCTGTCCTCGTCAGATGTGATTATTTGTTTATTCTTGTCCAGCCCTGTTTGTCTAATTATCTATGATTTACCTGTGTATTTATAGTCCTGTTTGTTCAGTTTGATTTCGTCTGGTCTACTTGTGACTTCCCGGTGTATCTTGTCTCTCTGCCTTGTCTTGTCCTGCCTTGTGGTCATTAAAGACTATTATTTGAGTTTATGTCCTCGTCTGCGTGTTCCTGTTCCTCCCTCGTGTGTGCACCGTGACAGAAGACCAGACCTAACAGTAAGCGGCGTCCATTCACCTCGTTTTGTTTTCGTTTTTGAAAGTTTTATTTTGTTCCAGTCTGTTTGTTTGTGTCTGTCCCGTGGCAAGGAAGTCGCCACTCGTCCTCCCGCCTTAGCCCACTGCATGACGGCGTGGGAGTTCGGCGGGATCGCCGTGAGTGCCGCGAGTCCTCTGGCCGCGAGCCCTCATGCCCGCCGATCGCGGGAGATATCCGCCTACGGCTGTGGCTATCCCAAGCCCGCCGACTGGTTGCCTAGTTCCCAGGTTGCCGCTCCCCCAGGCGCGCCGTTCGCGGGAGATCACGCCACCGAAACGCCTCTGACTCGATGCCCGCCGGCCCGCCTCTGACTCGATGCCCGCCGGCCCGCCTCTGACTCGATGCCCGCCGGCCCGCCTCTGACTCGATGCCCGCCGGCCCGCCTCTGACTCAGTGCCCGCCGGATCGCCGCTGACTCCAGCCCGCCGGATCGCCGCTGACTCATGCCCGCCGGATTGCCGCTGACTCAAGCCCACCGGATCGGTGCTGACTCATGCCCGCTGGCCGCCGCTTACCCTAGCCCCGTGGATATAGTCCACATGTCACGGCCAGGAGTGTCGTGTGTTTGTTTTGTTGTGCCCAGAGGAACATTTTAAATCATCATGTCGGTCTTGTCCACGGAGACTCGTCTGGGGCAGGCGGCTCCTCTTGTTGTGGCCATGGAGGCCATTCTAGCCGCCTGCCCCCTTGTTGTGGAGTTGGAAGCAGTTGCTGAGGGACCCTTTGAGGGCCCCTGATGTCATGTCATGCCCAGAGGAAGCCTCAGCTTCCAAGCCAGCCCAGGAGGGCTTCTGGTTCCTGTGGGCTGTCCTGTCCTGTCTGTCTGGCCCTGGAGGGCTTTCCTGTCGTGTTTTGTACTGTCATGTTGTGTGTTTAGCCCCGGAGGGCTCCTGATACCCCTTAACTTTCCCAGGGAAATTTTTGGGGGGGGTATAAGAGTTCCGGCTGTAGGGGCCGGGCCGAGAGGACCGAGGCAGCTCCGCCATGGCCTCCAGAGCTCCCAGCTCCGCCATGGCCTCCAGAGCTCCCAGCTCCGCCATGGCCTCCTGAGCTCCCTGCACCGCCATGGCTTCCAGAGCTCCCAGCTCCGCCATGGTCCCTGTCTGTCTGTTCTGCTCTGGAGGTCCCCGTCCTGCGTTCCTGTCTGTGTCTGTACTGAGGGGCCTCCAGAGCGCCCGCCCACCCCCCCTCCCTGATGGAACTGTTAAGGCTCGGGACGAGCCTTTCGGGAGGGGGGAGTTATGTCAGTCCTCTCTCGTGTGTGTCATGTGTTCCCGCCTCATGTTTCCTTATTTGGTTTGTTTCCTGTCCTCGTCAGATGTGATTATTAGTTTATTCTTGTCCAGCCCTGTTTGTCTAATTATCTATGATTTACCTGTGTATTTATAGTCCTGTTTGTTCAGTTTGATTTCGTCTGGTCTACTTGTGACTTCCCGGTGTATCTTGTCTCTCTGCCTTGTCTTCTCCTGCCTTGTGGTCATTAAAGACTATTATTTGAGTTTATGTCCTCATCTGCGTGTTCCTGTTCCTCCCTCGTGTGTGCACCGTGACGCTAACATTGAAGATAAACCTCTCTCATGCTATTTGTAACTCTAAGAATGAAGATACATTTTTCTCATTTTATTTGTAAGTTAAGTTTTTTTTCTACATTTTTGCTGTCACTTGTCAACTACCCATATATGCATTTTAAGATGTTTGAAGCCCAAGAGGGTTGAATAATGCTTTAAATCCATGTCAATGGGCAGTAACATAAATTATTTGTCAAGCAGATTCCTAAACAAAAGAATCAGGTTAAATGTTACAATGTATAATCCACACTACAGTCTGGAATTACAAAAGAGGAAAAAGAATGAGAAGAATTTAAAAGAAATGAATGAGAAATTTAGTCACCTGCCGGCTACTTTATTAGGTATACCTTCCTAGTACCTTTTTCTGACCTTTTTCTGTTACCACTAGAAAGAGTTATGTGTGAAAATCCCAGTAGCTCAGTTTCTGAAATGCTTAGACCAGCCCGTCTGGCACTAACAACCATGCCATGTTCAAAGGAACTTGAATCACCTTTCTTCCCCATATTGATGCATGGTTTTGAACTTCAGTAGCATTGTATTGACCTACATTGTCTTGACTGCTTTGTCTACAATAATTCTAACCCTATACTGGCAATTCTAACCTTGCGCTCATAGTTTTGATTAGAATAAATCCAGTCTGGCGGTAGCATACGGTCTAGCCACAGAAGTGTAAACATTTTAAAGCATCCAAAGCTCAAATAGGATCCAAAATCCAAGTAACGCAGCTCCCGCACTATTCTCCATTGGAAATTAATGACTTCCTGTCTGTTGCTTATCGTTTGTCAGAGATAGTGGAAAGGTGGCTTAAAATTTATTATAAACAGTGATTCTGTCTACACCAGATGCAGCACGATGTAAGCGACAAATCTCCGATAGTAAACGAATGCCTCATTCTATGTATGACGTACTGACACAAAGGACAAATTAATTGCAATGGGTGCTTTGTTGCATCCAGTATAGACAGCCTTTAATTCCAATTTATACTTCTGCATTGAGTGTAGGAGAGTGCAGTAGGTACGCCGTTGACTATGCCTAGTTGTGAACCCTACGACATACCCATTGCTATACCCTGAAGCCCAAAGTATACTTAGTTTTTGTATGTGTACGCTAGCGTATGCATAAAGTCGAATGCATAGCCTTTCAAAGTCCATTTGATGTTGTGCGTGAGCATGGGCGGACGACACATGCGCTCTTGAAAGCTTCATACATGTCCAGCGTCTGCTCTAATTTCCCCCATAATTTATGACCGATAACAAATATTTTTGTACTCTTTTAAACCAAAGCTGGGCTACCCCATTCCCTTTTGCTCATAAAGCGATTGTTAATGTAGCCATCTGTTGTTGTTGCAGTTTCTGCTATTTTGTTGTTGTTCGGTCTCTTTAGTTTAATTTTCTCCTGTGAAACAATGGCCCGGGACAGTTTTGACACCTTGTGGAACAACTGATTACAGCAAAACAAATTCAATGTGCAAGAGCGACCTGCGTGTACAAAGCATACTCACAACACAAACAAATATAGAAACGCGCTGCAAATACTCACAACACAACCAAATACAGAAACACGCTGCAAATATGCACAGACAACATCGGAAATGTTTAAGTGAACCACAACAAGTGACGAACATGGCTGGGACATACTTATTAATTTCTAGTAATGACTCTTTTTTTGGATATTATTAGCCTAATTAAGCCAACGAAATACACAAATACTGTAACTGTGAAACATTATGTAAGCTGGCTAACTTACTTTTACAACTTCCCTTACAAAAATTAACCATGTTTTTACTATAATATATATATATATATATATATATAATATTTTATTATAAAAAAAGGTTACTGTAGTTAAACCATGGCAACCACATATTATGTTTTTATTATAGTAAAAGTTTAGTAACCATTTTTTTTTTTTTTGGCATATTTAGTACCATTTGTAAATCCACAGTTTTACTTCAAATATCATAGTTAAACTATGGTAAGTCAGTGTAGCAAAACCATGGTTAATTTGTGGTTACCATGGTTTAACTATAGTAACCATGGTTTTTTGGTTTTATTTGTAGTAAAATCATGGTTCATTTTCTAAAGGGTTCCATTGTGGTCTGTGAGTATTTGCAGCATATTTTTGTATTTGGTTGTGTTGCGAGTATTTGCAGTGTGTTTCTGTATTCCTCGATGGGTCAGGGCTGTTTTGGCAGCAAAAGGGGGACCAACACAATATTAGGAAGGTGGTCATAATGTTATGCGTGATTGGTGTGCAAATTAATTTTGCCTGTGACATACCTGGAAAGGGAGACATCAGGCTATCACATGTAGGATTTGGACTCCTGTTCCAGGAAGATAGCCTGGTGGGGGCAGGTTCAGTTTGTGTTCAAGAAGCATAGAACTAAATAGGCCCTTGAGTGTAGAACTAAATAGAGTGGGAGCAAATCTGCAAAGAAAAATAAACAATACAAAGCAAATTACAATGGAGTGTCTTAATTATTGTGTGTTATATGCTTGTCTCTGCATTAACTGTAGTCTTAAGTGTGTTCGAGCAGATCTTTGCATGAGCTCCCCCAGCAGCTTGGCTATATTACATCGCTGTATGCACATAAATAGCATAATCAACCGTTTCTCAACAGGAGTCTTTAATAACTCTCAACTATGCTCCAATGTCTCCAGAAATGAACATTAGAGGTAGGTAACTGCTTTATTTTTACAGAGCAGTCCCTTTGAACCACAAAAAGTCTCATAAGAGTCTCTGGCCTAGAGTCTCATAAGTGAGTACCACTCATTTCGGTCTCTGCGATTGTAGCTCCGCTTTTTTATTGAATCTTTACATTACTTTCACTCTCTGTTGTTTAAAGTGATAATATATAACTTAATTCCCACCATATTTCTGGTATTATCTATCAAACTAATTTGATCGCTCGCTTCTAAAACAGCGAGTGCAGCGCGTTAGCATTCGTTAGCCGGTTAGCTTATCACTCGCGGTTCCATTCGCGTTGCTATTCGCGCCTATTATTGTTTTCTTTTTTCTCGCTCCGTTTTCATTTCTCTCTCACTCCGTTTTTCACGAGTTCATCAAACAACAGTGGTAAGTGGTAAGTTAAGTTGGTATCATTCATCAATCACGGAGTAAGAGAGTAACACAATTTCAATTCTCTGTATGTATGTACGGTACATGTGGCAGAATTGACAATAAAACAGACTTTGACTTTGACTGACTTTGAGTAATGGCTTCTTCTCCGGCTATTTGTTATTTGCACAGTTTGCCACATGTACAGTTTATCTATCTCTGTCGGCGATGAGGGATTCACATGTGATAAATGCAGGGAAATAGTTGGGCTGACAGAGAAGGTTTTAGAACTAGAGACACGCATCCAAACTTTAGTTGAGGACAGTAAGAATGTGAGGGCTGTAGATACTGCTTTGGATGTGATTAGCTCAGGGACTCCTGTACATTGTTCGGTTCAGGCATTAGCGCCTGTGCAGCAGGGCAACTGGGTGACAGTGAGGCAGCATAGTCGCAGGTCAAAACACCGCTCTTCTGTTCCGATCAGAACATCAAACATGTTCTCCCCACTCAGTGACGCACCCACTGAGAAACCTGGTGAAAGTGCTCTAGTTATTGGCGATTCTATTGTACGGAATGTGAAAATAGAGACACCAGCCACCATAGTCCATTGTTTACCGGGAGCCAGAGCGCCTGACATCTTGGCAAATTTAAAAGTGCTGGCTAATGCTAAACATAAATTCAGTAAGATTGTTATCCACGCCAGCGCTAATGATGTTCGACTTCGCCAGTCGGAGATCACTAAAAATAATGTTAAAGATGTGTGTGAACTTGCAAGTACGATGTCAGACACTGTAATATGCTCTGGCCCCCTCCCTGCTTACCGGGGTGATGAGATTCATAGCAGACTGTCGTCACTCAATGGCTGGATGTCTAAGTGGTGCCCACAGAATAACATAGGTTTTATAGACAATTGGACGAGTTTTTGGGGCAGACCTGACCTGTTGAAAAGAGATGGTGTTCATCCCTCCTGGGGTGGTGCCGCTCTTCTCTCTAGAAATATGGCACATAGTCTTAGAGTTCATACTTGACTAACTGGGGCCCAGGTCAGGAAGCAGACAGACTGGCTAAACCGACCGTCTGCTAGCCGCCTCACGTCACAGAAGTCAGTTAATTCTCAGCACATAGAGACTCCTTCACCTAGATATCACACTATAGAGACTGTGTCTGTTCCCCGAACTAGAAAATACAGAAAAAGTCAAAACCAATTTATGAGCAACCATTTAATTGATGTTCAACAAATATTTTTTTTTTACAATACACAGAAACAATTAATAAAACATGGCTTACTGAATATCAGGTCCCTTTATACAAAAGCACTTTTTGTAAATGATTTGATTAATGATCATAACCTAGATTTGCTCTGTTTGACAGAAACATGGCTAAAACCAGATGAATACATTATTTTAAACGAGTCTACCCCCCAAGATTACTGTTACAAAAATGAGCCGCGTCCAAAAGGCAAAGGGGGAGGTGTTGCTACAATTTATAACAATATTCTCAGTATTTCTCAGAAGACAGGCTTTAAGTATAACTCCTTTGAAGTAATGGTGCTTCATATAACATTATCTAGAGAAAAAAGTATTAATGATAAATCCCCTGTGATGTTTGTACTGGCTACTGTATACAGGCCACCAGGGCACCATACAGAATTTATTAAAGAATTTGCTGATTTTCTATCAGAGTTAGTGCTGGCTGCAGATAAAGTCTTAATTGTGGGTGATATTAATATCCACGTTGATAATGAAAAAGATGCATTAGGATCAGCATTCATAGACATTCTGAACTCTTTTGGGGTTAGACAACACGTTTCAGGACCTACTCATAGTCGAAATCATACTCTAGATTTAATATTGTCACATGGAATTGATGTTAATGGTGTTGAAATTCTGCAGCAAAGCGATGATATATCAGATCATTATCTAGTCTTGTGTAAACTCCATATAGTTAAAGCTGTAAATTCAACTCCTTCTTACAAATATGGTAGAACCATCACTTCTACCACAAAAGACTGCTTTGTAAGTAATCTTCCTGATTTATCTCAATTCCTCAGCATATCCAACAGCTCAGAACAACTTGATGATGTAACAGAAACTATGGACTCTCTCTTTTCTAGCACTTTATATATGGTTGCTCCTTTACGCTTAAGGAAGATTAAGGAAAAGAGTCCAACACCGTGGTATAATGAGAACACTCGTGCCCTAAAGAGAGCAGCCTGGAAAATGGAGCACAGCTGGAGGAAAACAAAACTAGAGGTATTTCGTTTAGCTTGGCGGGAAAGTACCCTATCCTACAGAAAAGCTTTAAAACTGCTAGATCTGATTACCTTTCGTCTCTTTTAGAAGAAAACAAACACAACCCCAGGTATTTATTCAATACAGTGGCAAAATTAACAAAAAATAAAGCATCAACAGGTGTTGACATTTCCCAACAGCACAGCAGTAATGACTTTATGAACTATTTTACTTCCAAAATTAATACTATTAGAGATCAAATTGTAACCATGCAGACCTCAGCTACAGTATCACATCAAATAGTGCACTATAGATCCCTGAGGAAAAATTCCACTCATTCTCTACTATAGAAGAGGAAGAATTGTATAAACTTCTTAAATCATCTAAACCAACAACATGTATTTTAGACCCTATTCCATCTAAACTACTAAAAGAGGTGCTTCCAGAAGTCATAGATCCTCTTTTTTTCCTATTATTAATTCCTCATTGTCATTAGGATATGTCCCCAAAAACTTAAAATTGGCTGTTATTAAGCCTCTCATTAAAAAAACACAACTTGACCCCAAAGATCTAGTTAATTACAGACCGATCTCGAATCTCCCTTTTCTGTCAAAGATACTAGAAAAGGTTGTTTCCTCACAATTATATTCCTTCTTAGAGAAAAATTATATCTGTGAGGATTTCCAGTCAGGATTTAGACCGTATCATAGTACTGCGACTGCTCTCATTAGAGTGACAAATGACCTGCTCTTATCATCTGATCGTGGTTGTATCTCTCTATTAGGGCTACTGGATCTTAGCGCTGCGTTCGACACTATCGATCACAACATTCTTTTGAATAGACTAGAAAACTTTGTTGGCATTAGTGGAAGTGCATTAGCATGGTTCAAATCGTACTTATCTGACCGCCATCAATTCATAGCAGTGAATGAAGAGGTATCATATCGATCACAAGTGCAGTATGGAGTACCTCAAGGCTCAGTACTAGGGCCATTACTTTTCACGCTTTACATGTTACCCTTGGGAAATATGATTAGGAAACACGGGGTTAGCTTTCACTGTTATGTTGATGATACTCAGCTCTATATTTCTTCACGGCCCAGTGAAACACACCAAATTGAGAAACTTATGGAATGCATAGTCGATATAAAAAACTGGATGACGAGTAATTTCCTACTGCTAAATTCTGAAAAAACAGAGGTGTTAATTATCGGACCTAAAACCCCCACAAGTATTAACCTAGAACACTGTCTAACACTTGATGGCTGCTCTGTCGATTCTTCGTCATCAGTCAGGAACCTAGGTGTGCTATTTGATAGCAATCTCTCCTTTGACAGCCACGTTTCTAGCATTTGTAAAACTGCATTTTTTCATCTTAAAAATATATCTAAACTGAGACCTATGCTCTCAATGTCAAATGCAGAAATATTAATTCATGCGTTTATGACCTCAAGGTTAGATTATTGTAATGCTTTATTGGGTGGTTGTTCTGCATGCTTAATAAACAAACTACAGATGGTTCAAAATGCAGCCGCTAGAGTTCTTACTAGAACCAGGAAGTATGACCACATTAGCCCGGTTCTGTCAACCTGCACTGGCTCCCTACTAAACATTGTATAGATTTTAAAATCTTGTTAATTACTTATAAAGCCCTGAATGGTTTAGCTCCTCAGTACTTGAGCGAGCTCTTATCGCATTATCGTCCTCCACTGCTGCTGCGTTCTCAAAACTCTGGCCATTTGATAATACCTAGAATATCAAAATCAACTGCGGGCGGCAGATCTTTTTCCTATTCAGCGCCCAAATTCTGGAACAATCTACCAAACACTGTTCGGGAGGCAGACACACTCTGTCAGTTTAAATCTAGATTAAAGACCCATCTCTTTAAACTGGCGTACACATAACTCACTAATACACTTCTAATATTCAAATCCGTTAAAGGATTGTTAGGCTGCATTAATTAGGTCAACCGGAACCGGGAACACTTCCCATAACACACAATGTACTTGTTACATCGTAAGAAGATTGACATCTACGCTAATATTAGTCTGTTTCTTTCTTATTCCGAGGTCACTGCAGTCACCAGATCAGATGGTGGATCAGCACCTAGAGACGACCTCTACAGCCCTGAACGTCAGCGGAGACCAGGACACCTAGATGAGCCCCAGAGACAGATCCCCAGTGAGGACCCCGTCACCTAGACAGCCATCGGGAAAAGACCACTGGAACCAGTTGAGCCCTTACAATCTGACTTTGCAGCAGTTGGAATTGAACTGCTGGGTCGTCTGGCCAGAGGAGAAATGGCCCCCCGACTGAGCCTGGTTTCTCCCAAGGTTTTTTTCTCCATTCTGTCACCGATGGAGTTTTGGTTCCTTGCCGCTGTCGCCTCTGGCTTGCTTACATTTACATTACATTTACATTTATGCATTTAGCAGACGCTTTTATCCAAAGCGACTTACATTGCATTCAAGTTACAGTTTTTACATTTTATCAGCTCTTGCTTTCCCTGGAAATCGAACCCATGATCTTGGCGTTGCTAGCGCTATGCTCTACCATTTGAGCTACAGGAAAGCTTGCAAGCTTAGTTGGGGACACTTCATTTCCAGCAATATCGTCGACTTGATTGAACAGAAACTTTTTGAACTGAGCTGAGCTGGACGATGCCATCACTGAATTCAATAATGAAATGCCTTTAACTGAAAATTGGGTGTTTAATCTTGTCATTTTACATTATTGACTCACTATTTTCCTATTTTGATATTGTGCAGTTGCTTTGACACAATTTGTATTGTTAAAAGCGCTATATAAATAAAGGTGACTTGACTTGACGACATTTCGTTCCACTGTATACACATGTATCGGAATGACAATAAAGCTCAACTTGACTAACTTGACTAAAAAATCCTCTCCTACAAAACAATTTTGATGGTGCATATCCTCTTCGCTCTGAAGGGTCCCACCTCGAGGCTTGAAAGGCAGTGCTATTGCCACTGACAGGTAAGTACATACTGTACTCCTCCTCTTTCACTTTCGGATTTCACTAGAAATTGTCTCTTTTGGTCTCTGTGAATCTTATCCCCTTTGGCTGTGTTCCAAGTCTTCTGTGAGCAAAGTCGATCAGGTTTTTCCATTTCCAGCGGCATAAAGTCACACTGTCAGTAACTGGTACATTGGCTGTGTGAGATGGGAGAAATTGGGAATATAGGAATGGAAATAGGACAGGAATCAGAACATCTTCCTTAGTTCACCCCCTGTGTACAGTGTTCATTCCTTCAGAGCCTGCACTGGTGCAATCTCAGCTGGGTCCATTGTATAGGCTTCACCGGACAACAGCTTCCCCAGGAATCTCACTTTATCTTTGAAGAGCTCACATTTTCTTGGAGTGAGCTTTATTCCATGCTGTTTGTAGCACTGGAGCACTAATCGCACATGGGCCAAATGATCCTCAAAACTGCTACTATGGACTAAGTTGTCTATTAGGTAGGGCAGACATATTTTGTCCATGAGGCCTAGCAAGCAGTTTTCCATACTTCTTTGGAACTCGGCTGGCACTAAACAGTCCAAATTAAATGCATTTCCATTGGTACAGTCCCCATGAGATTATGACAGTGGTTGGCTCTCCTCGTCCAGGAAGCACTGGTGGTATCCCTTCCCCTGGTACAAAATAGAAAACCAAGAGCTCCCGCTCAGTACGTCCAGCATGGCAATTGGGCACTGACTTCTGATTTAAATCCCAGTTAAAGTATAGCCAGAGACTGCCATCCTTTTTCCTCACACAAACTACTGGAAATGAGTATGATGACCAGGACAACTCCACCCAACCTTTATTTAACAAGTCTTGTAAAAACGCCTTGACCTCATCATGTAAGGGCTTTGGAACAGACACATGTTTTCTGCACTTGCCCTGTCACACAAAGAGCGATGTGCATCTTCTAGGATGGAATGCAACCAATGTCGTCATCGTTGTAAGTGAAGGCTTGACACTCATCTCTCAGTACTTTTCTCACAGCTTCCTTCTGATCATTGGTGAGATGGTCCAAATTCACAGGGGGATCCCATGCTGGCGGTGGTGACTCCCCTTTTGAGCTATCAGTGATCTTTTCAGATACTGATTCACCATTTTTGGCTCTCTCTCCTGGAGCCCCCTCAAATCCAATGGGTTGGACGGCTGTAGGGTAAACTGTTTTCACAGCTTGCAAGTAACCCAGAATTTGGTTTCGCTGCAGGAATATATTCTGTTTTGCTGCATTGACAACCTATATTGGTATACTCTGTCACTTTAAATCTAGATTAAAGACCCATCTCTTTAACCTGGCTTACACATAACACACTAATATGTTTCTAATATTCAAATCTGTTAAAGGATTGTTAGGCTGCATTAATTCGGTCAACTGGAACCAGGAACACTTCCCACTTGTTACATCGTAAGGAGAATGACATCTACGCTAATATTAGTCTGTTTTTTGCTTACTCTGAGGTCACCGTAGCCACCCGATCCAGTCCGTATCCAGATCAGATGGTCACTGCAGTCACCCAGATCCAGTCCGTATCCAGATCAGATGGTGGATCAGCACCTAGAGATGACCTCTACAGCCCTGAACGTCAGCGGAGACCAGGACACCTAGATGAGCCCCAGAGACAGTTCCCCAGTGAATACCTCATCACCTAGATGGCCATCGGGACAAGACCATGGGAACCAGGGGCCTCATTTATATAATGTTGCGCAGAAACCATCTTAAAATTGATCTTACGATCATCTCTCAAATATGCATAAGGGTGAAAACACACATACCCACTTCAGCTCTTTTAGATGTGAAATCTATGAATCGCAAATGATCTTGAACTTCCACGCAAATGAATGGTTTCAGCTCTCTGCCTTGTAAACAACTCCTAATTAATGTCATTAACATGTATTACGTCCGCTAGGGGTAAGACGCAATAAATAAAAGAAAAAGGACAAGAGACCTCCGGCAGGCCGTCATACCAAAAAAAAAGACCCAAACAAACACCATAAATTATAAAATAAATTTATTGTAAATTACAAAGGGGAAAACCACCAATAAGTAGTAGATCTCCTTAAGGGACTCACGCTCCAAACAAGAATAATATTAAAGCAATGCAAGTCATCTGAAAATAAATATAAAGAGAAAGAAACAAGAATAATCAAGTGGTATTTTTCATCAGAGAGACCCAAGGCCAAAATAACGAACAAAACCAATCTAATACAAATAAGAGATCAAATGAATAACCTACCACAAAGAAAATAAAAATAAATACAATCAACCTAACCTACCTACTCTTATCATAAACATCATAAAAATGAGGTTTAAACAAAAAGGCAGGTCTCTCCTACATTTCTACCACATTACAAACTAAACCAACAATCAAAAGAAACGATCAAAAGCACCGAAAACACATTTTGGTCTGGCGGCCAGTAGGAAGCCTGGAGCAGTGCGACCGGCCCGAAGTCACACCAACTCCCTTCTGAAGAACGGAAGAGGCGTTTTAAAGGGAACCGCCAGCTGATCTCCCAATTACCGCTGATTGGCGGCAACACGTAGCAAATCAGCGGCGATCTGAAACTCAAAAAGAAAACATCCAACAGAATACAAATATTATAAAAAACACAATGAGAAACAAACATCATAACGTAACACCCCCACCGCTAAAAATCAACGCACAGTTGATTAATCAGGTTACACCACACGAGATAAAGTATCAGCCAAAATGTTTTCTTTTCCTTTCTTGTAGCGAATTTCTAGATTAAACTCCTGTATGATTAATGCCCAGTGCATAATGCGTTGATTAGAGTTACGCATGCGGGACAGAAAAACCAACGGGTTATGATCTGTAAATACTACAAGAGGTAATGGACTTGACCCCACATACACTTCAAAATATTGTAGCGCGAGCAATAACGCCAAAGCTTATTTCTCAATTGTGCTATAATTCAACTGATGCTTCAAAAATTTTCGTGAGAAGTAGCACACAGGGTGATCAATTCCATACACGTCCTCCTGTAGGAGAACGGCACCAGCGCCAGTAGCGCTAGCATCCACCTCCAACTTGAACAACGTCGAGAAATTGGGAGCAGAGAGTACCGGCATGCTGCACAATAATGATTTGACAGACTCAAAAGCTATCGGACACTCATCAGACCACACATAATCTCTATTTTGACAGAACAAATTTGTCAAGGGTAACACCACATCAGAGAAGTTTTTGCAGAATCCTCGGTAGTATCCTGCCATACCAAGGAAACGTATCAGCTGTCGTTTAGTCGTCGGGACAGGAAAATGTACAATAGCCTGCACTTTAGCAGCAATAGTACGAACTTCACCCTGGCCGACCTGCTTGCCCAAATACGTTACTGTAGCCCTTCCAAACTCGCATTTCGCGAGATTTAGTGTCAACGAAAAAGCTTGCAGACGGTCAAACACCATTCCGCAGGGTTTTTACATGTTCATTCCATTCAGAAGAGTACAACGCAATGTCGTCTAAATACGCATCACATTTAGGAATGCCTGCCAGCACCCTATTCATCAGACGCTGAAACGTAGCTGGAGCGTTTCGTAATCCGAACGCCATGACGGTGTACTGTAATAGGTTATCAGGTGTAACAAAAGCGGAGATTTCAGCTGCACGAGGAGTCAAGGGCACCTGCCAGTATCCCTTGAGTAAATCTAGCTTCGAAACAAAAGTAGCTGACCCCACCCGGTCAACACAATCCTCCATCCGAGGCAGAGGAAAGGAATCTGGTTTCGTAATCGCATTGACTTTTCTGTAATCAGTGCAGAAACGGGCAGTGCCATCACTTTTCGGAACGATAATACAGGGGGAACTCCAAGCACTAGAGCTCGGAACAGCCAACCTGTTTTCAAGCAGGTATTTCACCTCATCCCGCATTATCTGACATTTAGTCGGGTTCACTCTGTAAGCATGCTGCTTAGTTGGTGGATGGTCTCCCACATCGATGTCATGACACACTGCAGTCGTTCTGGTTGGTACATCAGAAAACAACGTCAAGTAGGTTCGGATTAACTGACAAATATCTGCTCGGGGGATTCGGACAGATATACCAGATGGGACTTCAAATCTTTAAGAATCTCAGAGTTGTGCAAACGAGCACCAGTAACAGAACCACTTCGCATGGTTAACCCATCTGTATCAAGGCAGTCAAAAACAGGTGCAGCCATAACAGATACAGGTACAGCTGGGACAACAGAACATTTCATTTCGCAGTCACGCCGAACATATAACTTCAGCATATTTATGTGACAGATGTGAGTTTTCCTCTTACGATCAGGTGTATGAATTACATAATCTGTTTTACTAAGTTTGGCATCAATTACATATGGGCCAGAAAACTTTGCCTGCAAGGCTGATCAGGGGATAGGAAGCAAAACCAAGACCATGTCGCCCTGGTTAAAAGAACGTGCAACAGCCTTTTTGTCAAATCGGGTTTTCATCTTCGCTTGAACAGATGCCATAGAAGCACGAGCTAATTCACACACATGATGCAAACGTTCACGAAATGAACTAACATAATCCAAAATATTGGTGACATCACTGAATTCACAACCCATCATTTTTCACAGCTTCAACGGTCCCCTTACAGTGTGACCGAAAACTAATTCAGCAGGGCTGAATCCGAGCGACTCTTGCGGAGTTTCGCGCACCGCAAACAACAATAGGGGTAAACCCTCATCCCATTCTTTTTCTGACTGAGCACAAAAAGTAAGCAACATCGACTTTAAAGTTTGGTGAAACCGTTCTAGCGCTCCCTGCGATTCTGGATGGTACGCGCTAGAGACTTCATGTTTTATATTGAGCTGTGATAACACTTGTTTAAATAACCGAGACATAAAATTGGTGCCCTGATCGGTCTGCACAACCTTTGGTAAACCAAAGGTAGAAAATAATTTCGTTAGAGCTTGCAGAACTCCCTTAGTTTTTATGGTGCATAAAGGCACAGCTTCCGGAAAGCGAGTATTAGAGCACATCATAGTTAATATGAATTTGTGTCCGGACTTAGTCCGTGGCAAAGGACCAACGCAGTCTAATATCACCCGCTCGAACGGCTCACCAACAACAGGAATGGGGCAAAGAGGTGCTGGAGAAATCGATTGATTTGGCTTGCCCACAATCTGGCAAGTATGGCACGACCGGCAATATCTCACAACATCAGATCTTAAACCAGGCCAAAAGAAATGACGTAAAATGCGATAGTATGTTTTTGTGATGCCCAAATGGCCTGAAAAACTGTAATCGTGAGCTAACATCAACACATGAGAACGAAATTGAGTGGGCACGACTATCTGATAAACTGCATCAGCTTCACATTCAGAAGTCGCCGGTGTTCTTTTTCGCATTAACAACCCATCATCACAAAAATAAGCAACAGGTTTCTCAAACACATCTTCCTTTTTCACAACAGCCGCTCTGCAACGAGCTAATGAATCATCGTGTTTTTGTGCACTCGCTAAAGTGACTCTATCAATAGTCAAAGACAGATCAATTTCAGCACTAGGTACGGTGGACAGTACCTCAGAGCGCCAGCATTCTACCTCTCCAGGGAACTCATGGCAAACATCAGCGCTGTCAGGGGAAACTAGGAAGCTGTCTGAGAGTTCAACCACGTCACTATATTTAAGTGACTGCGCTCGTGTGATCACACATGCAGGAAATACAGAAGTTAGGTTCGAAACTGAGTCTACAAAATTTTGTGGTTCAGAAAGCGGATTCTCAACTACTTCAGGAAACGGCAGTACGTTCTCACCTGCCAGATCATTACCGAGAATCAAATCAACCCCTTTAATAGGCAGTTGCAAACGAACAGCGATTTTCACAAATCCAGAAACGAGGTCAGATCGAATATTTACATCATGTAAAGGAACTCTGACTATTCCTAATTCAATCCCTTGAACCAGCACATCAGAACCACAATACGAATCCCTAGTAAACGGTAAGATACTGCCAAGCACAAAAGATTGGGCCGATCCAGTATCTCGGAGAATGCGAATAGGAACTTTATCTCTCTCCTGTCCATTAAGAAAAACTACTCCGCTAAAAACAAACGGGTCATATCCAGAATCAATTCCCTGTCCATCAAAACTAACTGACGGACCCGTAACACGAACAAATCCAACACTTTTCGGCGCCTGACGTTTCAGAGACTGGTTTTTCTTTTTCAAAACTGGACATCCAGCAATGAGGTGACCAACCTCGTGACAATAAAAACACTCACGTGATTCAGCTTGATTTGGTATGATATTTTTTACGGTTTTCGAATTCTTTTCAGCTCCGTATTGGGAAGATTCACGACACACCGACGAAACAAAAACAGTCTTATGAGTCAATACGAATTTGTCAGCTAAAACAGCAGCCTGCGCAAGCATGTTTACTTTTTGCTCATTTAAATGTACTACAATTTTGTCCGGCAACGTGTTTTTAAAATATTCCAATAGTACAAAGTTGCTCAAAATCATTTACCTTGTACACCACTTATCAAAAAGAGTTCGGGAAACTGTGGAAATGACCACAGACGATAAGCTTCGGGAACAAGCTCACAAGAAACGAGGCCTTCAACATAATCTAAACTCTCCTCGATGGACAAAGCTGCATCGAGCTTTACCTGTCAGTCTGCACTGTAATGCAGAGTGACAGCTATACGCTCAATGAAGTCAATCTCAGTTTCCCTAAAAGCAGACTAAACGAATCTGTCTACTGATATCAAACTCGCCTAAAACAAGAGAAACCACAGGAGGAACACTATACGCTATCAATCTGCTAGGCGAAACACGATGAGCCTACACACTGCCTGACACGCAGCAGCTGTGTATCATGTTCTTGCTGCTTAACTCGCAAATCAAGCTCTTTAAGTTGTATCGCCAATTTCAGATCTGCTGTATTTAGACCTATCAATGGATTCGGATCTACCGTCAGAAATTGAGCTGAAGCCCCTGCTCCATCTCTGTCAGTCACAGAACCAGCGTCAACATCCCTCGACTCTGGTTCAATTGTAAAAAACCCCGCCGCCGCTAAATTCTCCTGCACCACATCTCTTATTGCCTGTTTGGTGTCCGCTTTAGATATGGCTATATCATAATAATCTGCGACAAGGATTAAATCAGATTTACGACATGTATTTAACGCCTCTACAGTAGGAGATTGTTTAAAATCCTCGATACTAAACTCCATAGTTACACTAACTAAACTCCCCCATTCACAAATAAAAACCGCCAATCAGAAACGACAAAAAATTCTCACCAGCAAGGTAAATCATACTTACGAATGAATTAGATGAAACTGTCAAACGGACGAGCCCCCATTTTATTACGTCCGCTAGGCGTAAGACGCAATAAATAAAAGAAAAAGGACAAGAGACCTCCGGCAGGCCGTCAGACCAAAAAAAAAAGACCCAAACAAACACCATAAATTATAAAATAAATTTATTGTAAATTACAAAGGGGAAAACCACCAATAAGTAGTAGATCTCCTTAAAGGGATAGTTCACTTTGAAATTAAAATTTGGTATCTATCAGCTTACCCCAAGGGCATCCAAGATGTAGGTGTCTTTTTTTTTCAGTAGATCCAATTTTGATGTTTTTAGGTCAAACCGTTCTAGTCTGTCAGTCATATAATGGCAGGTATAGGTCACTGTCTCTATAGAGAAATCCAAATTAAACAATTCCCCATCATAACTACACATTGATGGCCTAAGACACGAAACGAGCGGTTTGTGTGAGAAAACGAACAGTATTTATATCGTTTTTTACCTCTTGTACACAACCATGTCCAAGTGATCTGAGTGCGCACACACATCCGGTGTGTGACGTGTGTGTGCGCGTGCTCTGGCTCACGCAGCATTCACACGGGGCGTCGGCGTCAACGCTTGACGGAGGGCGTGTCTGAAGCGTTGTGCTGACGCAACTTCGTGGTATTTTCTTGTTGGAAGACGCGCACTGTCATCGTTTCTCGCATCGCAAGTGAACTATCCCTTTAAGGGACTCACGGTCCAAACAAGAATAATATTAAAGCAATGCAAGTCATCTGAAAATAAATATAAAGAGAAAGAAACAAGAATAATCAAGTGGTATTTTTCGTCAGAGAGACCCAAGGCCAAAATAACAAACAAAACCAATCTAATAAAAATAAGAGATCAAATGAATAACCTACCACAAAGGAAAGACAAATAAATACAATCAACCTAACCTACCTACTCTTATCATAAACATCATAAAAATGAGGTTTAAACAAAAAGGCAGGTCTCTCCTACATTTCTACCACATTACAAACTAAACCAACAATCAAAAGAAACACTCAAAAGCACCGAAAACACATTTTGGTCATGAAACACATTTTTCAAATATGATATTTATTTACAACAATTTAATAAGAATAAATTAATATTGTGGTATATATTAGACACAATATTTTTGCAAAATATTTTTGCAAAATTGTGTAAATGAAAATATTACCTATTAAGCCACAGAAGAACTGTTGTGCATCTCCTAACAAAACACAATAGGTGTTTGGCTTGAAGCAGCACTGCACAGACCGTTGTGTGTGTGACATCAAAGTACCACGAGAGCATTTTTGAAATGTTTGTTTTGATGTCAAATAAATCTTGTTGTTCTGCTTTATTGTTAAAGCAGTGTTGCTGCTGTAAACTTATACAACTACAGTTGTGTTGCTGGATTTAAAGCAGGTTTGATTTTATTTTATATTCAGTCTGTATTTACAGCAATTTCACTATCCACTCGGTTCAAATGTGGATGAATGGCTACAAGCAGATGTGTACACACTGCCAGAGCTGTTGGGTACTCAGTACAATGAATTAAACACAATACGCCCCTTACGAACAGCAGAATGGCTTGTTTTAGGCAAAATCAGACACATAAAATAATCTAATAAATGCATATTTAGTTTACAATAAGCACTTAAATAAAATCATGAATTTTTTAAATTAAATAATGAAAGAAAGAAATATTGGCTGATTGCTTAACTGGTGCGAGGGCAAAGTTTGAGCGCGCACACACAATACTGTGAGATAGCAGAGCCCATTCTCAACCGAACACTGCATGTTTGAGAGCGCAAGTCCAGTTTTGTGCGATCGAGAGTGAGAAATCCGGCTGCGAGTGGAGAGATTCTTGCTCGCGCATTATGGATGCAAAATCGCTTTAAAATAATGCGCTCTCGACATTTGTCATTAAAATGACACCATAGAAAGCTGCCTAAAATTAAGTATGAAGAAGGGAAGAAAGCGGTGTCTGAAAGTTGCGTGCGCGGCACGCATGGTGCGTGGTGTGTTTCTTTCTTGGATCAGTTTCTTTCTTGTGACATGCAGGAGGAAATGCATCATCTCTTCTGACTTGCTCTGCGCTCGATTTAAAACCACAAGACACCACTGCGCGCTTTACTAACGTCCACTCATCTACAAATAATTTGTTCTTTAGACGTCAATCCACTGGAGCTCTGTGCAGACTGGGATTATGGCTAAGTGGATGCAATATACAATATTTCTGACTGCTGTTCTGCGTGTGTGGTCATCCACTGAGACGAGCAGAAGACGAGAGTTCACAGAGGCGCAGGTAACATTAACGTGATTTACCGTAAACGTACTTTTATGCTACTTTTTAGGTTTTGCTATAAATGTACCTTTGAAATTCTACAAAGTATCAATAAACTAACCTTAGAGTTGTACTGTTTGGTTACATGTTTTTAACCAACTATTACAAAAAATATATAATATTGGACATTTAGTTTGGAGGGCTGAATTCGGAAAAAAAGAAAAAAAGGCTAAAGAAAAAAAATCTTTAATTGAACATTTGACTCAAAATGTTAGCATAGTTATCATATTGCATTTATCATGTAATTTTTTTATTTATTTTTATCATTTAATATTTAACAACAGGATAATTGGTATAATTTATTACATTGCATGTATTCACATTTAATAGATGTACCTGAGGCGGTTTGGATATCTAGATACTCCACTAAACCCAGAAGCTCAGAGAGATTCCAGTGAGTGGGCTATGAAAATGGCTCTCAGGTAAAATAGTCACAGTGAATGTAGTCTATATATAGACATTTCTGTTTATTTCCCTTAATAACACATTCCTGCACAATGTGCACATACTAAACATGTATCTAAATAAATATGTTACAATTTAAAAATAAATTTATCATCCCCCATCTTCCCCTTTGTGTATATATTAATTCTTGATAATGCTACAGTTTCTGAAATTAATAATTTTGTGTCTTGCTTTAATCAAAATTCTTGAGATAGAAGACACATTGTAATTTTTTTTAATTTGTAAATGTAATTTAACTTTTTTTATCTACTTTTGTGCACGTCTGAACTGGCATATTTGTAAAAGTCTTTTTCAGAGGGTGTCAGGGCTGCCAGTCAATGGAAATCTTGACAGAGCTACTCTGCTTAAAATGAGGCAGCCGCGGTGTGGTGTTGAGGACCCCTTTAACCAAAAGTCTTTAAAATACAGGAGATTTGGTGGTGAGCATCTACTTACTGATTGTTTAATAATACAGTCAACCTTCTCTACCAAATTTGGTCACATTTTCTCTAAAGTCTGTATTATAATGAATATTATTCTTAATGTATTGCAGTGCATGTGCAGTGCCTTATATATAAAAAAAAAAGAACAACTTGTAAAAATATGCATTATTGTCATGGCGTGCCAAGGAGAGAGTTGGGGATATATTTGCAGCAAAAACATTTTATTTAGAAACATTGGCAAAAATACACGGAACAATAAACACAAATTGAAACAGCTATAATCCACAATGCAAAGACAATGAATGACACAACTGAAAACACAGGCACACTGTGGTATCATGAATGGACTATGTGACATATTTACTGTATTTATTGGAACATCAACAAAACCATATTACATTGTTTCTTATGTAAAAGGCTTGTCAGTGAGTTTAAAAAACCTCACATTGAAATTAAGGCCGTTCATATGTAGTGACCTAAACCAAGAAAAAGGGCATGAAGCCCTCTGACTGACCCTCTTTCCCCCACTCCCACAAACCACACTTTAGTTTAATAGAAATTTGACATGTAATTGAAATACAAAGTTCTGGCATGAAACTCTAGATGTTGCAGTCCGATAGGTATAACTCAATCTGACATTGACATCCTCACATGGCACAGCTGATTAGTTCCCTATCAGTCAGTCACGTTCGACATAACGTCAGTGTGACTGACTAATGGGATCTCGCCCGAGAGCCCAATCATCTTCGAGTGTTAACAAAACAAGCCAATGACAGTTGGCGTGCGTGTTTCGCCACGCGCACCCCGCCCTGCAGCGCGGGTATAAAAGGAGAGCGCGTGCAAACGCACATCAGCTTTTCACTTCGGAGCCAAGCCTTTCAGTGCGAATCTCTGAGAGTGTCTACAGACAGCTACAGTGCTGGTGTTACGGCGCATTAGCAGAGGTTGCCATCCAGTGCTGCTGCTTCTCTGACGGCGTGCTGCAGCTCTTCAAACTGCGGTCTAGCTGCAACCTCCCCTGTGCGCTTCAGCACTTCTCTAAAAGAGAGTTTTTCTTCCTGAAAAGAGCAAATTCTAAAAGAGCTCCACGAGCGACGGGCGTCTTTTTAAAGATGGCTTCCCGCTCATGTGTTTCTGGATGTGGTCGTTTCCTGGCTTCATCTGATGGTCACGATCGCTGTGTCTCGTGCTTTGGCTATCAGCACGCTGAAGCAGCACTCGTGGATGACTCATGTTCTCTGTGCGGGAACATGACCATCGCGATGCTGCGCTCCAGATACCTCCTCGTCAAACGGGGGGTGGGGGGGTATCCCCCTTGCCATGCCCCGTTCTAGCTCCTCCGGTTCTCGGAGGGCTACTTCGGCTCATGGTCAGGGTGACTTGAGGATCACAGTGAGAGCTTCCCCGTCGAGTGCGTCTCCGCGGGCCTCTCACTCCTCCAGCGCATCGCACCATCTGGGGTTTCCGGACAAGCTTGTGGAGTCCTCGGACAGGGCGGGGCCCAGCATCTCGTTCGGAGCACCAGCAGATGACAGGATGTCGATCACTGCATCGGGGGATGAGCTAGGTTCTGGAGATGATGATTCGGCTGCGCTGCCTCCATCAGGAAGAGTGGCGTTGCCCGAGTCAGATCCAGAACTGACTGCTATGCTTTCCCAGGCCGCTGAGAGTGTCGGGCTGCACTGGAGGCCTCCTCCTTCTCCTGAACGCTCGAGGCTGGACGATTGGTTCCTGGGGGCGCAGGCCGATCGCCGGCAACCGCCTCCGGTTCCATTCTTCCCGGAGGTGCATGAGGAGGTGACTAGGTCTTGGAGGGCACCTTTTTCTGCCCGGAACAGGCCTAGTACCTCCACCGTCCTCACCACCCTCGAAGGTGGGATGGTCCAAGGGTATGTGGAGATCCCCCCAGTCGAGCGCACCATTGCCATGCAGCTCTGCCCGCAAGGCACCGCCGCCTGGAGGGGTAATCCACGCCTTCCGTCCAGGGCCTGTAAGTTCTCGTCCGCTCTGACGGCCAAGGCTTACAGTGCTGCTGGACAGGCCGCTTCCGCCCTGCACGCCATGGCCCTCCTGCAAGTCCACCAGGCCAAGGCGTTAAAGCAGTTGCACGAGGGTGGTGGGTGGGTTGCAGGAACTGCGCACAGCGACGGACCTCGCCCTATGAGCGACGAAAGTCACGGCGTGGGCCCTGGGTCAGACGATGTCCACGTTGGTGGTCCAGGAGCGCCACCTATGGCTGACCTTGGCAGATATGAGGGAGTCTGACAAACATCGTTTCTTAGACGCCAGATCTCCCAGGCCGGCCTATTCGGCGAAGTGGTGGAGGGCTTTGCCCAACAGTTCTCTGCCGCACAGCAGCAGACGGAGGCGTTTCGACATATCCTGCCCCTGCGGTCCACTGCTGTCTCCACCCCACTGCCGGCTGCAGCCCCTCCGTCTGCTCGTCGCCGAGGGCGCCCTCCTGCGGCCTCCACCTCCGCTCCAGCTCGGCCTCAGCAGCAGCCTTCACAATGGCCGCAGCATGGAGCTGGCCGCAGGAAAGCGGCGCAGCCCGCCTCCGCCCCTGCCAAGCCCGTGAAGCGCCAGGGCAGGCGGCGTCCCTGAGACGGGTGACCCGGAGTCTCTGGATCCTGCTCTTCAGGAGATGGTGACCGCACCACTCCTTCCCCCGGAGGAGGGCCGGGTGGAGAATCTTTTGTTCCCTTTTTGTTCTGTTCCGCCACTGGCTCTCCAGCCAGTGGTACCCAAAACCTCAAAACAAGAGCAGTTTCCTTTTTCTCCGGGTCCCAAGAGGGCGAGGATGGCAGTGCACGAGACCCAGTCTCCACACTCCCGTCCCCCTCTCCTTTCGCCAGTGGGCAGCAGGGTCTGGTCCGAGGACGCGATGACTTCTCCCGCTCCCCCTGCCCAGCCATGGAGCCAGGTAAGTGTCGCACTGCGCACTCAGACCCCACTTCGGAACGCGCTGCCTTCCGAGTCGGGCCCCTGTGCTCCACTTCGCTGCCCCACTGCGGGTATGTCTGTGGCTTCCCTGGTCCCGCTTGTACGGTCTCTGGGGGCCTGGCTAGCGCTCCCCAGGCCGTCTCGCTGGCTCATGAGAACCATCAGACTCGGCTACGCGATTCAGTTCGCCCGGCGTCCTCCCAAGTTCAGGGGCGTTCGGTTCACCTCTGTGTTGAACAAAGATGCCCCTGTCTTGCGTGCAGAAGTCACGGTCCTGCTGGCGAAGGACGCGATAGAGCCGGTCCTTCCAGCCGAGATGAAGTCAGGGTTCTACAGTCCCTACTTCATCGTACCCAAGAAAGGCGGTGGGTTACGACCAATCTTGGACCTGCGTGTTCTGAACTGGGCCCTTCACAAGCTCCCGTTCAGGATGTTGACGCAGAGATGCATCTTTCAATGCATCCGTCCTTTCGATTTGTTCGCAGCGATCGACCTGAAGGACGCGTACTTCCATGTCTCGATCCTCCCTCAACACAGACCGTTTCTCCGCTTTGCGTTCGAAGGACGAGCATATCAGAATCAGAATCAGAATCAGAATGAGCTTTATTGGCCAGGTATGTTTACACATACGAGGAATTTGTTATAGTGACAAAGCTCCACAGTGCAACAGAATGACAGCAACAGGACAGGACACAGACAACAAAAGAACAATATACAAATAGGCAATGTACAAAAATAGCAAAAACACTATTCAATACAGACAATCATGTGTGTATAGGTCTGACGTGCAAATTTGAAATGGAAAAAAAATTAAATAAAAAATATTATATATGTATGTGTGGTGAATAAATAGTTGTAAAATAGTGTTGTGTGTTCCATGTTAATGTCAGGTGTTCATGAGATGGATTGCTTGGGGGAAGAAACTGTTTCTGTGTCTGGTCGTTCTGGTGCTCAGAGCTCTGTAGCGTCGACCAGACGGCAGCAGTTCAAAGAGGGAGTGTGCTGGATGTGCGGGGTCCAGAGTGATTTTGCCAGCCCTTTTGCTCACTCTGGATAAGTACAGTTCTTGGAGAGTAGGGAGGGTTGTACCAACGATTCGCTCAGCAGTCCGGACTACCCTCCGTAGTCTTCTGAGGTCAGATTTGGTAGCTGAGCTGAACCAGACAGTTATTGATGTGCAGAGGACGGATTCAATGATGGCAGAGTAGAACTGTTTCAGCAGCTCCTGTGGTAGGTTGAACTTCCTCAGCTGGCGAAGGAAGTACAACCTCTGCTGGGCCTTTCTCACAATGGAGTCTATGTGAATGTCCCACTTCAGGTCCTGGGAGATGGTGGTGCCCAGGAACCTGAATGACTCCACTGCAGTCACCGTGCTGTTCATGATGGTGAGTGGGGGGAGAGCAGGGGGGTTTCTCCTGAAGTCCACGATCATCTCCACTGTTTTGAGCGTGTTAAGCTCCAGGTTGTTAAGACTGCACCAGACAGCCAGCTCCTTAACCTCCTGTCTGTAGGCAGACTCGTCACCGTCCTGAATGAGGCCGATGAGTGTGGTATCGTCTGCAAACTTCAGGAGCTTGACAGAGGGGTCTTTAGATGTGCAGTCGTTCGTATAGAGGGAGAAGAGCAGTGGGGAGAGAACGCAGCCCTGAGGGGCTCCAGTGCTGGTGGTGCGGGTGCTGGATGTGTATTTTCCCAGCTTCACTAGCTGCTGCCTGTCTGTCAGGAACGGACGGAGGGACAGACGGAGGTGGACAGAGAGCTGTGTCAGTTTATTCTGAAGGGTGTCCGGGATGATGGTGTTAAAAGCAGAGCTGAAGTCTACAAACAGGATCCTCACATAAGTCCCTGGTCTGTCCAGATGCTGCAGGGTGAAGTGCAGTCCCATGTTGACTGCATCATCCACAGACCTGTTTGCTCTGTAGGCAAACTGCAGGGGGTCCAGTAAGGGTCCAGTGGAGGCCTTCAGATAAGCCAAAACCAGTCTTTCAAATGATTTCATGACCACAGACGTTAGAGCCACAGGTCTGTAGTCATTAAGTCCAGTAATTTTGGGTTTCTTTGGGACAGGGATGATGGTGGAGCGTTTGAAGCACGAGGGGACTTCGCACAGCTCCAGTGATCTGTTGAAGATCTGTGTGAAAATGGGGGCTAGCTGGTCAGCACAGGATTTAAGGCAGGCTGGTGACACACCATCTGGGCCTGGTGCTTTCCTTCTTTTGTTCTTTATGAAGACCTGCCGCACGTCATCTTCACTTATTTTCAGTGCAGGTGTGGGGGAGAGGGGGGTTGCTGGAGGTGTTAATGGTTGTGTGGAGAGGTGTTCAGGGCGGGTGTGGGGTGTTTTTTCAAACCTGCAGCAAAAGACATTCAATCGTCTGCTAGTTGTTGATTCTCCACAGTGCTGGGGGATGGTGTCTTGTAATTTGTAAAGTCTTTCATACCTTTCCACACTGAAGCAGAATCACTGGAAGAGAACTGAATCCTTAGCTTGTCAGAATAATTCCTCTTAGCCACCCTGATCTCCTTTTCCAGTGTGTATTTGGCCTGTTTATACAAGACTTTATCCCCCATTCTGTAAGCATCCTCTTTGGCCTGACGGAGCTGTCTGAGTTTTGCTGTGAACCATGGTTTGTCGTTGTTGTAGGTTAAACGAGTCCTGGTAGGAATACACATATCTTCACAGAAACTGATATATGATGTTACAGTCTCTGTGAGTTCGTCCAAATCGGTGGCAGCAGCTTCAAAAACACTCCAATCAGTGAGGTCAAAACAAGCTTTTAAATCTTGCTCTGCTTCAGCAGTCCATCTTTTAACAGTTTTTAATACAGGTTTTTCAGATTTGAGTTTCTGCCTGTAGGTTGGTATAAGATGAACTAAACAATGATCAGAGAGTCCTAAAGCTGCTCGAGGGACAGAGTGATATGCATCCTTTATCGCTGTGTAACAGTGATCCAATATATTACTGTCTCTGGTGGGACATGTGATGTGCTGTCTGTATTTTGGCAGTTCGCGTGAGAGATTTGCTTTATTAAAGTCACCGAGAATGATTAAAACAGAATCCGGGTGTTGTTGCTCAGTCTCTGTGATCTGATCAGCGAGTTTCTGTAAAGCTGATCTGGCGTTCGCGTGCGGTGGAATGTAAACACTCACGAGAATGAACGAACAGAACTCCCGCGGCGAATAGAACGGCTTGCAGTTAATGAAGAGCGTTTCTAGATCATAACAGCACATCTTCTTTAACACAGTTACATCTGTACACCACCTCTCATTGATGTAGAAGCACGTCCCGCCGCCGCGCGATTTCCCCGTTGATTCTGCCTCGCGATCTGCTCTGATCAGCTGGAAGTTGGGAAGATGTAACGCGCTGTCCGGTATGGTATCCTTCAGCCAGGTTTCCGTGAAACACAGAGCAGCAGAGTTTGAGAAATCCTTATTTGTCCGGGAGAGCAGGAGAAGTTCGTTCGTTTTGTTGGGTAGAGAGCGGAGATTCGCGAGATGGATGCTAGGCAACGGCGTTCTTAATCCGCGCTGACGAAGCTTCACAAGCGCGCCGGCTCGCTTCCCCCGTCTGCGCGACCTGTAGCGTCTAAACAACACCGCAGCTCCGCTAACTATAATGTCCAGCAAAGCGTCCGAGTAATCAAAATCCGGTAAAAGATTTTGTGGTGTGTTCTGCCGAATGTTCAGCAGTTCATCCCTGGTAAAGCTGATCGTGCTTGAGAAACAAAAAACAGGAAAAACAAACAAAAACAGTACAAACACTGAAGAGCAAAGCACAGTAGCTGCCATCTGCGGCGCCATCACGAGCTATAATATCAGTACAAGGTCCTCCCCTTCGGGCTGTCCCTGTCGCCTCGTGTCTTCACCAAGGTCTTGGAGGCAGCCCTTGTTCCATCAAGGGAAGCAGGCATTCGCGTTCTCAACTACCTCGACGACTGGCTCATACTGGCCCAGTCTCGAGCGCTGTTGTGCGAACACAGGGACACGGTGCTCAGCCACCTCAGCCGGTTGGGGCTTCGGGTCAACTGGGAAAAGAGCAAACTCTCCCCTGTGCAGAGGATCTCTTTTCTCGGCATGGAGTTGGACTCGGTCAACCTCACAGCACGTCTCTCAGTGGAGCGTGCTCAATCGATGCTGAAATGCCTGGAGTCTTTCCAGCGCAAGAGGGCGGTTCCACTGAAACACTTTCAGAGGCTCCTGGGGCATATGGCATCCGCAGCCGCTGTCACGCCGCTCGGATTGCTTCATATGAGACCGCTTCAGCATTGGCTTCACGACTGGGTCCCGAGATGGGCATGGTGACACGGCACGTACCGGTTCTCAGTCACCCCGTCCTGCTGTCAGACCTTCGGCCCGTGGTTGGATCTTGCTTTTCTTCGGGCAGGAGTTCCCCTAGTGCAAGTCTCCAGGCATGTTGTTGTATCAACAGATGCCTCTGCCATGGGCTGGGGAGCCATGTGCAACGGGCATGCAGCTGCGGGGCTCTGGACATGGCCCCGACTGCAGTGGCATGTCAATTTCCTCGAGTTGCTAGCAGTATGGCTTGCTCTGCGCCACTTCAAAACGCTACTACACGACAAGCATGTACTGGTCCGTACGGACAACACTGCGACCGTTGCGTACATCAACCACCAGGGCGGTCTACGCTCCCGTCGCATGTCGCAACTCGCCCGCCATCTCCTCCTTTGGAGTCAGAAGCATCTGAGGTCGCTTCGCGCCGTTCATATCCCAGGCGAGCTCAATCGTGCAGCTGACGAGCTCTCACATCAGCCCGCCCTTCCGGGAGAATGGTGACTCCACCCCGAGGTAGCCCAGCTGATTTGGAGACGCTTCAGGGACGCTCAGGTAGACCTGTTTGCCTCCCAGGACATGTCCCACTGCCAGCTGTTTTACTCCCTGTCCGAGGGGACCCTCGGCACGGACGCGCTGGCACACAGCTGGCCTCGGGGCCTACGCAAATATGCGTTTCCCCCAGTGAGCCTTCTCGCACAGACCCTGTGCAAGGTCAGGGAGGACGAGGAGCAGGTCCTCTTGGTGGCGCCGTACTGGCCCAATCGGACTTGGTTCCCAGAACTGATGCTCCTCGCGACAGCCCCTCCTTGGCAAATTCCTCTGAGGAGGGATCTCCTTTCTCAGAGAGGGGGCACCCTCTGGCACCCACGTCCAGACTTGTGGAATCTCCACGTATGGTCCCTGGACGGGACGCGGAGGTTCTAGGTGGGCTACCTCCATCAGTAGTAAACACCATCACTTCAGCTAGAGCCCCGTCTACAAGACACGCTTACAGGCTGAAGTGGAACCTGTTCGTCGGTTGGTGTTCTTCCCACCGGGAAGACCCCCGGAGATGCCCGATCGCGGTCGTGCTCTCTTTCCTGCAAGATGGGTTGGAGCGAAGGCTGTCTCCCTCCACCCTCAAAGTGTATGTTGCCGCTATTGCCGCACATCACGATGCAGTAGACGGTAAGTCTGTGGGGAAGCACGACTTGGTCGTCAGGTTCCTCAGAGGGGCGAGGAGGTTAAATCCTCCGTGCCCTCATCTGGTACCCTCTTGGGATCTCCCCTCGGTCCTGACGGCCTTGAAGGAGGAGCCCTTCGAGCCTCTGCAGTCAGTAGAGCTTAAGTTTCTGTCGTTAAAGACAGTGCTCCTCACTGCATTGGCCTCGGCCAAGAGGGTGGGGGACCTGCAGGGATTTTCGTTCGACGATTCGTGCCTAGAATTCGGGCTGGCTGACTCTCACGTTGTCCTGAGACCCTGGCCTGGATATGTGCCCAAAGTTCCCACCACGCCCTTTAGGGATCAGGTGGTGAACTTGCAAGCGCTGCCCCGGGAGGAGGCAGACCCAGCTATTGCTCTGCTCTGTCCCGTCCGTGCCTTGCGCGTTTACGTGGACCGCACGCAGAGCTTCAGGACCTCAGACCAGCTCTTTGTCTGCTTCGGAGGACAGCAGAAGGGAAAGGCTGTCTCCGAACAGACTTGCCCACTGGATAGTGGAGGCTATAGTCTTGGCCTATCAGGCCCGGCGCTTACCGTGCCCCCTTGGTGTGAGAGCACACTCTACAAGAGGCGTTGCTTCCTCTTGGGCATTGGCGCGGGGCGCCTCGATAGCAGACATTTGTAGAGCTGCCGGCTGGGCGGCACCTAACACGTTTGCGAGATTTTATAATCTCCGTGTAGAGCCCGTGTCCTCCCGTGTACTTGCCTCAGATGGCCAGTAACACTAGAACACTGCTCGGTGTCAATCACGCTTGCTGCGCCATTCCCCTCTACGGACCAGATACGTGCGCTTTAATTGCTTCTCAGTTCAGTTCCCCGTGGCGAACCCTGTTGAAGTTCCTCCCGCACCCTCGGCAGTCAGGCGTGGCGGAGCACCAGACGCCAGGTCCAGCACTCGTGTGTTTGCCCAAGGTCAGCCCTTGTGCTGGGCTAGGTGCCCGTGTGTAGTGATTCCCCTTTGGGTGATCCCACATGTGTATTCTTCCATGGTACGGCTCCCCTCACGGTGAGCCCATGTCTTTCCCTGGCAGAGACCTTCTGCCAACTCTGCTGTGTAGTTATCTCACCCCAGGCTGGCTGAGTCTACCTCAGAGACTTCCATATGTAGTACTGCCCCTGACCAGTCCATATGTGTAATCCTCACATGGTACCTCCTTTATGCAGGATGTGGCTTCCGTAGCATTCCCCTACTTGGAGTACGCTTTCCCAGTGTTATCCATACCCACTGTACGGAACAGCAGTGACGGTCATCTCTGCCTAAGCCCTGTCCTATCTTCCGTCCCAACTGGTGTGGGGGGACTTGCCGGCTTCCGCAGGGCACTGGAGGGGGTCAGCAATAGTGGTGTTTTCCAAGGGATCCCATTAGTCAGTCACACTGATGTTACTTCGAATGTGACTGACTGATAGGGAACGTCTCGGTTACGCATGTAACCCTCGTTCCCTGAACGCCATAGTTGCTGTACCACCGCTGTACGGCCGGGGCACACAGTCTCGGCTCCTCAGCAAGAAACTGAGGTGCGCGTGGTGAAACACGCACGCCAACTGTCATTGGCTTGTTTTGTTAACACTCGAAGATGATTGGGCTCTCGGGCGAGATCCCATTAGTCAGTCCACTGACGTTATGTCTCCGTTCCCTCCTTCAGGGAACGAGGGTTACATGCGTAACCGAGACGTTCTCTCTTGTATCGGTAGCCAGTGAGCTCACTGCTCAACATTCAAATATATGACTAGTGTTTGCTTTAACAGTAACAGAGCACTTCAGAAACCCTCCACCTTCCCCAGATCCACCTGTATAGATCTGCTATGGGGTGATTCATGTATGCTATATGGGGGTTATTCCATACATGTTATATGTGCAGCAGCAGTATTTCTTACATGCTCATAGCAGCATGTTGTGGATGTATTGGCAGTAGCAAGTCTCGGTACTTGCTCTGCTGCAGCAGAAGCAGCAGCAGCATAGCAGATCTATTCTGCCAAGACCAAACACATTAACATCGTCATGTTCATTACCATGCCAATCCCTCCGAGAGTTGTCATGACAGAAATGTGTAAATCTTGAATGTCTGTATTGCAGAAGATCATGCTGATAAATGATCAATATCACAGGTGTTTTATATATCTCTATATCAGCACGACTGTGATTCAGCTTTTATATAATTTAATTTGATATTGCTTTTATACAATGATAAGGAAAAACCAAGAAGTATCTCCATCTTCTCTTGTGTGTAAATGCTAATAAAACCAAGGATTCAAATCTGCCTTTGACAGTTTAACATAACAGCAGTATTTGAAAATTATACGGGATTTCATCCTCACTGCTGCCTGTCTTGAAGCGGAGTAATGCAAACTGTGAATAGTCCAATTACTGATACTGATGAAACATCAGCACTCCTGGAAAGCCTCTCAGCAAGTCAGATTTGAGGACCTGAACTAGCTGTTGTATATAATGTATTATACACAACAGTTTGTTCAATAATACATTATAAAATGTAGCTGTTGTTACGATTATTTATGAAATGATGCAAGGAATTATGTGTGCATTATAATGCCTTAAGAATACCCTTATAATTTATTATAAATACAGGTTTCATAGAAAGTTTCACCAAAAATGTATTTAAAATACTAGGAAAAGCAGCTTAATTGAAATGGATTTTGAGTTTTAACTAATGTTATGGGCTAGGACCTTCTCTATATTAGCTCACACACATTGGAATTGTGATTAACATACGACATTTGATAGTTTACAATAAACACAACTAAATACAGCTACAATAAATACAATGACATGTTTATATTATAATAAATAATCTAAGGATAATCAATAAAGGATAAAATAGAATAGTAGACATAACCAAGTAAATAAGTTTGCTCTTTATATGGAGAAAACAGCTGTTTGGATTTTTTATTTCTTTCTCTTTCTTATTTCGTAGGATTTTGGCGAAAGAAAAACTTATCGTATCGCATTCACAACTACACACCTGACATGGGGAAAACTGCAACTCAGACAGCCATACGCTCAGCATTTAAATACTGGAGTGATGTCACCCCACTCAGCTTTAAAGAGATTAACCATGGACTTGCTGATATTCCAATCTCATTTCACAAGAGAGATGGCTGTCCTTCACCTTTTGATGGTCCTGGTAAGTAAATCTCACCAAATTAATTTTATTATTTATTATAATATTAAAAATTATACAATACAAAAATAATAGAACATGTTTTACATGTATTTATTTTACTCCTGTCATTTTACACATAAATAAGATCTAACATTATATGGTATGTTATTATTCTTTCAACCAAGACCTGGCAAACTGTAAACTCAGGACACACCAGCTTTATGTACTGTTGCTTTACAAATTAGTACAATAATATTTTGTTAGGCCATGTTCTTGCCCATGCTGAAGCCCCTCCATCAGGAATAGTTCACTTTGATGAAGATGAATTCTGGACTGAAGGGAAGTATTATGGTTCCAATCTGCGTATTGTTGCGGCTCATGAGATCGGGCATGCTCTTGGCTTGGGGCATTCTCAGTACAGCAGTGCTCTTATGGCAGCACACTACACTGGTTACCAAGCCAATTTTAGACTGCACATTGATGATATCAGAGGAATCCAAGCAATATATGGTAAGATAACCAAACAAATAATTGAATATTTGCCGATGACTGCCTATGTTAATTACCCTTATGAATTCAGGTAAAAGGATCTCTAGTACAACCACTGCTGATGATATATATGCCGTGACATATCCCACTACCATGGCCCCGTTCCCCAAGGGTGATATGCTAGATCCATGTACTGCTAAACTTGATGCTATAATGCTGGGTAAGAAAACCATGTACTGTAGTAACAGTGCACATGACTTAAGTTCATTCAAGTTAAACAAATGCAGTAGATTTGCTTGTTCAACGACTAAAAATATCATGTAATATTGTAATTTTGTAAACATGTTATAAAATATTGTTCTTTTTTTTGTGTTAGCTCCCTCACATAAGACGTATGCTTTTAGTGGGGATTATGTGTGGACAATAACAGATATGGGCTATAACTCTCCGGTAAAAATAAGTTTGCTATGGAAGGGGCTGCCAGGAAACCTGAATGCAGCTGTATATTCCCCAAGAACCAACAAGACATACTTCTTTAAAGGTAGATTATTATTCTCTGCACAAGGTTTTTATGTATTTTAAAATATGTGAATATATGGAAAATTGTAACCACAATAATTAATGCAATACAAAAGTATTGGGAAAAAGTTGGGAGAAGTCGAAATGCTCCAAATGGTGGATGTAGCAGGGGATATAGATTAACATAATTGATAGTCCACACCCCCTGCTTCATCAGCCATATTGAGCATCCCAATTTATGCTATTCAGGTATGTATGAGAATGTATATATGGACTGTCTCTTTTAAAACTTTTGTGAGTAAACAGCTTCTCTTGTATTACATTATAAATACTGATATTTGTAAAAAGTGATGATATTATAGAAAAAAAGGCATGTAGTTTGACCGACAGTTTGTTGGAATCTGTGCTACAATTGAAAATGGCTATGTTGTGGTCAGAGCTGGACCTAAGTCAATAGGACGTCAATAAACATCTGGCCTGGGAACAGATTGGATCAGGCTCGCTCTGGTAACCTGGTGATGAGACGGTGAAGCAGAAAGACACAAATATACAGTAAGCATAGACTCCCTTCACAAGATACTGGAGAAGCCCTTGGCGATGGCTAGAGTCCAGAAAGGACCGGGCAGAGTATGCCAGATCATCCTCTAAGAGCAGTATTGGAGGAGGAGAGGCATTCTCTTGTCCAGTCCCAGTGAATGGTTTAAGTCATAAGACATGAATTTTGGGATTGAGCTTGTACTGTGGTAGACGACCTGACCTCCTGGATGGTATTAAGGGGTTTCTTAACGCAAGGCATCTGCATGGATCTGGTGTGTACCTCACTGCCCTCTGGAGCTGATCATAGTTCTGTGTACTTTCACTCTCCTTGAACCAATGATCAATGATGGGGACATAGGAGGTTTCAACTGACAATGGGAACAGTGGAGGTTGGAATGACACACTGGAATGAGGTGAGTCCAGTACATGCAAGCCTTTCTGTGATAGTAGGTTCTCAAGAAGCTGGAGATTTTTTGGATTGTGTGCTCCGTATGACCATTGGTCTGGGGATAATAACCAGAGGAGAGGCTGATGCAAATTCCCAGGAGGTTAAAGAAGGAGCACAAGACTTTAGAAATAAACTGTGGCCCTGATTGTCACAATGTCTTCTGGCAGGCCAGAGGTGCTGAACAGATGATAGAACAGGGCCTCTGCCATCTCCAGTGCTGTGTGAAGCCTCTTGAAGTGAATCAAATGGCAGGCCTTATAAAACTGATCCACTGCCACCAGAATGCAGGTGTTGTGGTTTAGTTGGAGGGGAGAGTGGTTACAAAGTCCATGCCAGTGTGGGACTATGGTCATTGTGGGACAGGAAGAGGCTGAAATTTTCAAGATGGAAGAAACTTTCCACACATTTTTCACGTTCACTTCAGCAGTCTGATTTTGCCACCAGTAGTTACTCCTAACAAACTCAAAAGTTTGGATAACCCTGGATGACCAGAGCCAGGTGCTGAGTGCAGCCATTCCAGGAGCTTCAGTAATATGGATTCAGGGATAAAAGTGCGGCCCAGAAGACAAGCAGGAAGAGTGGGATCATGAAGTCAATATCCCATTGGATGGGGCTGTTGAAAATGGAGGATTGGAGAATGAGTATGTGGTCATCTTTGGGAAGATTAGGAACATGCAGTTGGAAGAGGGCATCAGCTTTGGTGTCTTCGGAACTAGGTCTGTATGTCACAGTGTAGTAAAAATCATATGAAGAAGAGCGCCCTCCATGTCTGGTGGGGATTTAGGCTCTTGGTAGAGTGGAGTTACTCCAGATTGCAGTGGTCATGATGACTTGGAAGTGTTGCTGGGATCCCTCTAGTCAAGTCACCTTTATTTGTATAGTGTTTTTTACAATACAGATAGTTTCAAAGCAGCTTCACGGTGATAAACAGGAAAAATAGCAGAATCAATTATGGAAATTCAATTACTGCAACAACAGTGTCATTGTTCAGATCAAGTTAGTTTAGTTTTGGTTCAGTTAAAATCAATAACACTGAATTTCATCAAACTCACATCTCAGTTTGTAAATAAGCACATCTACAAAAGGCAGCAATGTCAGCTGTAGTCAGCTAAGTTTTGTTTCAGTTAAGTATGTTAACAGTGTCAATTTTGCAAGATGTGATTCAGTTGCATAGCAATTGTGACTTTCAGACCCCAACTAAGGAAACCAGAAGGCAACAGTGGCAAGGAACACAAATTCTATCGAGTTACAGAATGGAGAATGAAACCTTGGGAGAAACCAGGCTCAGTCTGGGGACCAGTTCTCCTCTGGCCTAAGCAAACAAACATGGTATAGTTTTGAACATGGTATACACACCAACATTAGGTGGGAAAGGAAATGTTGTTGCCTGTTAAACACATTGAAATATGAAGGTTGAGCTGCTGCTTTAGCCAGTAGTAGATAGGAGCATGCAGGCCCTATTAATAAGGCCCTATCAATGGCCTTACGCACAATAAACATCCTACTGGATAAAACAGTCCCAGCTGGACCTGGCATAGTTGGCCATAGTGATCTGTACCAAGGAAGTGTCCCATCTGTCTTAAGGGCTTGTTTTTGAGGTCTTCACTGACCATAAAGGGCTGTGTTGAGGTTGTTTCTGGGTGCAGGTCCACCATCTGGTCTGGATACCGATCTGGCTGGTATCCTCTATCCTCGAAATAAGGATGAAACAGAGTAATTTAAGCATAGTTACCATGTAACAAGTTCATCGGATGTTATGGGAGGTGTTAACTTTTATGCATTGAATATTGAGAGAATATGTAATAATTGAGAGATATTTTTAAGATGGAAAATCGCAGATTTACAAATGTACTTAACTGCAGTATAAAATAATTATCTTCTACCCACCTTATCCTCTTTCACAGGTGAAAAAGTCTGGAGGTTCACAAATTACCGCCTTGACTATCGATACCCCAAAGCACTAAAAAGAATCCCTGCCAACATTGACGCTGCTGTGTATTATGAGAAGAACAAGAAAATTTTCTTCTTTAAGGTATAGTGTGATTTTAACATTACTATACACAACCTATGCTTACGAGAAATAAAATCAAGCAAAAATTCATGATAAATTCTTAAGCCCTCATGTCTGTACAAAGTTCTCTCTATATAAACAAACACTCCTGTTGATACATATTTACCATTTTCTAGTTAGGTCAGTGGTTCTTAGCTCCAGTTGTGGGGACCCACAGCACTACACACCTTTCATCTCTCTTAAAATTTGTTCTGCATACAAGTCTTGTGAATTCATTTAAAAAAAGTAAATTCATCCCTCCCTTTTAACTTGACTGTGAGCTATTGAGTATATGTCTGTTGTTTTGTTTTGTTATATTTTGGATGTTATGTTATGTTATGTTATGTTATGTTATGTTATGTTATGTTATGTTATGTTAAGTGTGAAAAAAAATAAAAAATGTTGATAAAAAATTTTTTTTTTAAAAAGTAAATTCGGTGAATTAGAAAATACTTGGAATTAAGTTGATTTAATGCCTAAAAAAACAAGAAACTTATTTATAGAAATTCATTTTATTTTGTTTTAAAGGTGTCCCATTATGTCCCTCTTTACAAGATGTAAAATAAGTCTCTGATGTCCCCAGAGTGTGTATGTGAAGTTTTAGCTCAAAATACCTCACAGATCATTTTTAAGATCACATCACCACTTTTAAGGTATGAGCCAAAACGCGCCATTTTTTTTGTTTGTTTGTCCCTTTAAATGCAAATAAGTTGGTGCCTCCGGCCCCCTTTTCAGGAGAGGGTGGAGCTTCAAGAGCTGATGCTGCGGCATACCAGCAACAACAACAATCCAATCCCAATATGTTTTATTGATATTATAAAAAAATGAGTGGGTGGATTTTTTACCATTATAGACTGGTTGTTTTCACAAACTACGGCTACACAACTGTGCTCAAACACCTTATAAAAGTGATTTTTGCATGATAGGTCTCCTTTAAATTTTACACCCTTACCAGTCCTCAGAACCTTCATTTGTGGTATGGTTTGGAGGAGTCCTGCCAAACTGGTAACTCCAAGAACCCAAGCTTGTAGCACATATTATCTGCCAGCAAAGCAACATTGACACAAGTCCACTACAGATGGCATGAAGACCAGGTCCTGTACATGCTGGGCAAAATCTCGAAGGTACGCATCCTGGAGGCAAACAGGACTAGTCTGGCAACACCACAGCAGCTGGTCCAGTTTGTCAGGCAAGGAGGTATGGCCCACTGTAGCCAAACAGGGTCATGGTCCCTCCTCTCTCCCAGAGCATGACTGTGCTGCATGCTCACATGCATGAAGTAGTAGGTATTGTGAAGGCTGATGAATTCATCTTAAAGACATGGAAGTACAAAATTAGTCATTTTATTCTGGATACCCACTCAGCAAGATACCCACTGGATGAGGTGCAACTAATTTGCAACAATTTTTCCCTCTAAACTCAGTGAACGTTTTAAGCTACACTATGTAACTTTTTGCCCTCAGCATCACACTACCCACAGCCAAAGCATTGACTTTGAAGTTCCCTCAGGAAATCACCATAACCTTGCTTCGGCCAGACATTGTGCTCTGGTCCACTTATACTATGTTGGTCATCTTGGCAAACCTTACTGTTCTGCATGCTCACATGCATGAAGAAGTAGGTATTGTGCAGGCAGTTTTGTGCTGACGTATACATCATAAAGACATGGAAGTACAAAATGAGTCGTTTTAGTAGCTTGGTTTCAATAAAAGCTGTTTTGGATTAACAAGAAGGTGTTGTTTCTAAAACGTACAGTGTGTTTTTATAGTACAATGACCTTTTATATGCAAAAGATCAAGGAAAGTTTTATTTTCTAATTCATGACCACTTTAAATTTGATTGATTGATTGATTGATCATTGATCGATTTTTTTTATTTATTTTTTCAGGGCTCAGGCTATTGGCAGTGGGATGAAATGGTTTATAATGACCTCAGCATTTATCCCAAACCCATTTCGCGTCTGTTTACTGGCATCCCATCAAATCCTGATGCAGCTTTCACATGGACCAATGGGAAGATGTATTTCTTCAAAGGTGACAAGTACTGGCGCATAAATGAGCAATTAATTGTTGATTCTGGATACCCACTCAGCAAGCGTGTCCGCTGGATGAGGTGCAACTAATTTGCAACAATAATTTCCTTAAACTCAGTGAACATTTTAAACTACACTATATAACTTTTTCCCCTCAGCTTCACACTACCCACAGTCAAAGCTACTTATCTATGTAACATACATGGGTGAATGACATGCAATTTCCAGTAAAATTCATCCCAACAGCTCTAAAATACAAATCATTATTGTAGAGTTATCAAAGTGTAATTGGTTAAAGACATGGTTTAATTATTATTATTTTATTTATTTATTTTTCATTTTTGCACTCTCATTAATAACATGTTGTTATTTATGATCAAAAAAGTTGCATGGTGTAGCTTCTGTTAAATACATTGTTAATACACTAAGAGAGTTGAATCCATTTGATCATCTACATTATGCTTATGATTGCATATGATGCATTTGAAAATATATGATTATTCTGTGTACAAATAAACATAAACAGGGTTGCATCTAACATTTACGTACTTTAAACGGCATCATTTTTTACATTTCGTTGTTTCAGCCTTAGGCTAAACTGCTTTAAATTGATTTTCTTTCACAAGAGTTTACACTCTATACCCCATTATGACAAAGCAAAAACTGATGAGATAATTTTTTTCACAATTTAAAAAAAAAATACATTGCATACGTATTCAGACCCTTTGGCTCAGAAACAGAAGCTGTCCAGAAGTTGGACCATCTCAAGGATATATCTACACTTTAACTGGAATTAACCTGAAGCAAATTCAACTGATTATAGACACGATTTAGAAAGGTACTCACCTGTCTAAATATGTAGCACAGTGATTCTCCCCAGCAGGTACACAACGTCATAAGACGTTGATATTTGGTTAAATTTCGGTTGTGACGTCGGGTAACCAAAATTCAATGTAAATTCAACATCTAATGTCAATGTTAATTTGATGTCCAATACAGACGTCAGCTGACATTGATATTTTGTTGTTTTTAGGTTGTGTAACCAAAATCCAACATTAAGTCAATGTCAGATTGACGTCAAATACTGACGTCAACCCGATTTTCATTTTCAACCAAAATGCAACATCTTGTCCGACGTCATGTCCAACGTCAACCTGATGTTATATAGACGTCCGGTGCCTGCTGGGTCATTTCTGGAAAAGAATAAGAACAAATTTGTGAGTGTATGCACCTGTTGTGAATTGCCATCAATGGTCCCAGTCCACCCTGACAGAGCTAAAGACAATCTGCAGAGAAGAATGGCTGAAAATCCCCAAATTCAGATTTGCAAAATTTGCAGATTTGTGCCTGTAATTGCCAACAATGGTGCTTCATCCACAGTAAGTACTGAGTTAAGGGTCTGAACATTTATGCAATGTATTTTCTTACATTATATATAACTGATAAATTTACAATGTTATCGCAAATCAGTTTTTGTATGTAGTGTTAAAAAGTAGTTAAAAAGTATGTAGTGTTAAAAAGTAGTTAAAAAGTAGTTTAGTATAGGGTTGCAAAACAAATAAATAAAAAAATAAAAGGCTGAATACTTACACAAGGCACTGTATATATGTAAACCAAACAGTTGGGAGCTGTGCTTTATAAGACATGTTGTGGCTCTTACAGTATGTTGAATAAATGATTTTAAGTTTAATGTTAATGTATTCATTTATTTTTCTTTGAAATATATTCTGTTTCATTTGTATAGCTGTAGTTCATTTTATAATCCATTTTGAGATTTAATGCAACACAACATAATATTGTTGTGAGTTTCATGAATTTTTATATTGTACCTTCTCATTTTAACATGACAAAAATCCAATATATCGTGTAAATACGATTTGATAGTATTCTTTAAAAGATTTTAATTGTCAAAGAAACAACACAAGGAGAGTTTTATTTTGTTATGTGTGCTAAAATAAAAGCAACAAGCAACTCAGCTTGGATGGATAGTTACTCAACAATCCCAAGTTGCTTATGATTTTTATGATAAATTCTGATCAGTACAATATAGTGTGACGCGTGTCCCGAGCACTCATCAGCGTCGCCCTGGGAACAAAGGAGGAACACCTGCGCACCCTCATCACCGGCAGACCAGCCATAGCTGAGGCTCATTAGACACTGCCTTTAAGAGCCGCTGTAGCACGCACGATAGGGAGGGAGATCTCCAGAAGACTCCGTGACTAACGCTATTATATCTCCTTCCCCAGAAAGCAGTGTGTGACCGGTCTGCCCGAGCACGAGAGCACGACACCAATCCACAGCACCTAGGACGCACAAGGAGTGATTGACAGCACAGCACGGAGCACCACGTTTAGAACACCTGCACATCCTTTAAATAAAACCACCCTCTGGGGTTTTTGTTGAAGCCCTCTTGTCGTGTAATGCTTCACCCCGTCACACTGGTGGAGAATGCGGGCATGAGCGTGAAGGGTCACCGACAAGCAACCCCTCCAGAACGTAGACTTAATTTTGTGGGTTTTTTTCTGTTCTACATAGGCGGCTGCTCCTCCCCTCCCCTGCCCATATGGAAGAGCTGCTGAAACATGTTATGGAGGTGAGCATCCACCAGCAACAAATAATGGAGCATATGGCCTCCCGCCAAGGCGAAACAGAGCGGGAGCTCACCGCGCTCCGTGTTACCGCTGCCCAACGAGTTCCGGTACCGGACCCCCGCGTGCAAGCCACCCAGTTACTGCCCAAAATGACCATCCATGATGACATAGAAAATTATCTGCAGATGTTTGAGGCCATTGCGACCCAGGAGGACTGGCCTCGGGGAGAGTGGGCACGGGTTCTGGCCCCCCTTTTAACCGGGGAGGCGCAACGCGCATATTTCACGTTGTCCCCGGAGCAAAGCGAGTCGTATGTAGAGCTACGAAAGGAAATCCTGGCCCAAGTCGGCCTCTCACCCATCTGTGCCGCACAGTTGTTCCAGGACTGGGAATACAAGACGCGGTTGCCAGGCCGTGCCCAGGCCGCCGATCTTACACGATTGGCGCGTCATTGGCTGCTCGCCGGGGGTCCCACCGCTAACCAAGTCGCCGAGCGGGTGGTAATTGACAAATTTCTTCGGGCTCTTCCCCGCTCCCTCAGACAGGCAGCTGGTATGCGGAATCCGCTCACCATCGGGGAGCTCGTGGAGGCCATCGAGCTGGCGGATGCCGCCCAACACAGGGATGCTGGGGAGCGAGTGCCGCCTTTTCCTCGGAGGGTGGTCCAGGAGCGACGCGCGCCGGAGGGCACCTCACGGCCAGTAAGCAGGCCGGCGGTTCCCGGCCCACAGGATGAGCCCATGCCTACGGAACCACCCCGCTCACCCAACAGGGCTTGGCTGGCAGGCTGCGCTGTTCACCATGAGCCGCCCGGAGCAGCGCCGCGGGCGGAAGTGAAGGTGAATGGACGGTCGTTTCAAGCTCTCCTTGACTCTGGCAGCGCCATCAGCCTTATACAACCGGCCGTCCTTCCCCCACGAGCCGAGTCAAAAGCCATCCTGTCCATCACCTGTGTCCATGGTGACACGCGACAGGTGCCCGCGCGGCGAGTAAACATCTCTGCGCCTCAAGGAGCCTGGCCAGTTGAAGTTGGAATTGTGAAAGACCTGCCCATCCCCGTCCTCCTCGGGAGAGACTGGCCAGGTTTTGACTACCTTCTCGCCGCCGCCACCCAGCCTGCCAGTCCCGCCGGGAACCGCCGTCGACGGAAAACGAGGCGAAACCACCGCCGACGCCCCGTGTTGCTGCTGTCAGACAGCGCGAGAGACGTTGAGTCCCCCGCCCAAAACTCTAACCTCTATTATGATGTTTTCCAGCAGGTGTCGGGAGGGGGCGCGTTCGCAAAAGTGCAACACTCTGTTGGTGGTACCGCGGGCCAAAACTGAGGTCGTGATGGAACTGGCACACGCGCATCCGATGGCCGGCCACTTAGGAGTCCAAAACACCACCCAACGTGTCCGAGATCGTTTCCACTGGCCCGGCCTGGATGCCGATGTGAAACGTTTCTGTCAGGCCTGCCCGACCTGTCAACGGACCTCGCCCCAAACCCCTTCCCCCAGCCCGCTGATTCCTCTGCCCATCATCGAGGTGCCCTTCGAGAGCATCGGGATGGATCTGATAGGGCCGCTGCCAAAGTCCGCCCGGGGCCACGCACACATCCTGGTGATAGTCGACTATGCCACCCGGTATCCGGAAGCAGTCCCTCTCCGTAAGGCCACCTCCAAGGCCATCGCCCAGGAGCTGTTTCTGCTATGCAGCCGAGTCGGCATCCCAGCGGAGATACTGACTGACCAGGGCATGCCGTTCATGTCCCGGCTAATGGCTGACCTCTGTCGCCTCCTGAAAGTCAAACAGCTCCGAACTACCGTCTACAATCCTCAAACTGATGGATTGTTCGAACGGTTTAACCAGACCCTCAAGCAAATGCTCCGCCGCGTGGCCGCCGAAGACAAACGCGATTGGGACCGGATGCTGCCGTATGTGCTCTTTGGAATCAGAGAGGTACCCCAGGCCTCCACCGGTTTCACGCCCTTCGAGCTCTTGTTCGGCCACCAGCCTAGGGGACTCCTGGATGTAGCGAGAGAGGCGTGGGAACAGCAGCCAGCAGCCCACCGCTCTACCATTGAGCACGTCTGGGACATGAGGGAAAGGATCGACAGAGTGATGCCGTTAGTCCGGGAACATCTCACGAAGGCTCAACAAGCCCAGCAACGTCACTACAACCGGCAGCCCAACCACGGGATTTCCAGCCAGGAGACCACGTGATGGTTCTAGTCCCGACTGCCGCCTGCAAGTTCCTGGCCAACTGGCAGGGGCCGTACACAGTGACAGAGAAAGTCGGTCCAGTCACCTACTGAGTTCGCCAGCCCGGCCGCAGAAAGGAAGACCAGCTCTATCACATTAATCTGCTGAAACGGTGGGTCGGGACTAGAGCTCAGCTATTGGCCCTTACCACCGTGGATCCCGTGGTTGTCGACGTCAACCCCCATCTCTCGGCTGCCCAGAAGAAGGAGCTGCAACATCTCGTCAGTCAGTTCTCCGATGTGTTCTCACCCCTTCCCGGGCGGACCAACGTCCTCCAGCATGACGTCCGTGTACCATCAGGAGCCATCGTCAGGCAGCGGCCCTACCGTGTTCCGGAGGCTCAGCGACACGCCATCGAGGAAGAAGTGCAGGAGATGCTGAGGTCAGGGGTAATTGAACCATCTCGCAGCCCATGGTCCAGCCCTATCGTCATGGTCCCGAAGCCTGACGGCACCCTCCGCTTCTGTAACGACTTCCGTCGTGTAAATGAGGTCTCCGAGTTTGACGGCTATCCCATGCCGCGAGTAGACGAGCTGATAGATCGTCTGGGGAGAGCCCGGTTCATTTCAACTCTGGACCTCACCAAAGGATACTGGCAGGTGCCGCTAACGGAGGAGGCCAAACCGAAGACCGCCTTCTCGACCCCTAGCGGCCACTGGCAATACCGGGTTCTTCCCTTTGGCCTGTACGGGGCCCCAGCTACCTTCCAACGGCTAATGGACGTCCTGTTGTGGCCCCACCAGGCCTACGCGGCCGCCTATCTGGATGACGTCATCATCCACTCGGAGAGCTGGGAAGAACATCTGGAACGATTGCGGAGGGTGCTAATGGAGTTACGCCGGGCTGGACTGACTGCCAACCCCCGGAAATGTCACCTCGCCCTGTTTGAAGCTAAGTACCTGGGCTTCCAGGTGGGTCGTGGCATGGTTAAACCCCAAGAGAAGAAAGTGGCGGCAATCCTCTCTGCGCCACGACCCTCCACCAAGACGCAGGTACGGGCCTTTTTGGGGTTGGCAGGGTACTACCACTGTTTTATCCCTAACTTCTCCTCCTTAGCAGCTCCCCTGACAGACCTAACCCGAAAGGGACAGCCGGAGAAGACCCCTTGGAGCCTCAAGGCGGACCGGGCGTTCCAACAAGTGAAGGCGGCACTTACCTCGGAGCCTCTCCTGCGGGCCCCAGATTTCGGTTGTCCCTTTCTCTTACAGACGGACGCATCCGACACCAGGCTGGGGGCCGTCCTCTCACAGGTAGTGGACGGTGAAGAACACCCGGTGATCTACATCAGTCGAAAGCTGACCCCGGCAGAGCGTCGCTATGCCACCGTCGAAAAGGAAGCGTTGGCCATCAAGTGGGCAGTCCTGGAGCTCAGGTATTACCTCCTCGGTCGGATGTTCACTATTATTACTGACCATGCTCCTTTACAGTGGATGGCCAGGGCGAAGGACACCAATGCACGGGTGACGTGTTGGTTCCTGGTGCTCCAGGACTTCCACTTCGTCATACGACATCGGGCGGGGACGGCTAACGCCAACGCCGACGGACTCTCCCGTGTGTGGGCAGCTTTCGCAGGTCTGTCAGGGTTCACCTCCCACCCACCCTCAGTTTCCCCGTTGTTTCGTAGGACCAGGACAATGCTTAGGGGGGGGACACGAGCACTTAGGGGGATGAGTGCTCGTGTCCCGAGCACTCATCAGCGTCGCCCTGGGAACGAAGGAGGAACACCTGCGCACCCTCATCACCGGCAGACCGGCCACAGCTGAGGCTCATTAGACACTGCCTTTAAAAGCCGCTGTAGCACGCACGATAGGGAGGGAGATCTCCAGAAGACTCCGTGACTAACGCTATTATATCTCCTTCCCCAGAAAGCAGTGTGTGACCGGTCTGCCCGAGCACGAGAGCACGACACCGATCCACAGCACCTAGGACGCACAAGGAGTGATTGACAGCACAGCACGGAGCACCACGTTTGGAACACCTGCACATCCTTTAAATAAAACCACCCTCTGGGGTTTTTGTTGAAGCCCTCTTGTCGTGTGATCCTTCACCCCGTCACAATATCTTGTATTACTGGCTAAAAATAATTCATCATAATGTGTAGGGTTAATTTAGGTAAACAGCCATACAGCTGTAGCCAATAGAATTGTCACAGCCATTCGTCCCTCTAGCGACGGCCCTCATTGTATCTCTCTCTGAGCTCAAGTGAAGCCCCAAAAAACTGAGTTTTCCTTTTCTATACATTTTACAATGGAAAATTAAAGCTTAAATTTTTTTTGGGGGGGGTCAAATCTTTACATTGATCAGCCACAACATTAAACCACTGAGAGATGAATGAATAACATTGATTATATCGTTACAATGGCACCTGGATATATTAGGCAGCAAGTGAACAGCCATTTCTTGAATTTCGTGTGTTGGAAGCACATGAAGTGACTGTGTGTGACTTTGACTTCTGAAATGGGCACACGACAGGACATGACCACTGTCAGAAATCTTCTTTGAGCATTCTGCTACACTACAAAAATCTAGTTTGAGGAACATGACAGCGTTCAAGGTGTAGCCAGATCTCAGTCTGATTGAGCATCTATGGGATGTGCTGGACCAACGAATCCAATCCACGGAGGCCCCACCTCACAACTTGTCTTGGTGCCAGAGACCACAGGACACATTTAGAGGTCTTGTGAAGTCCATGCCTCGACGCATTAGAGCTGTTTTGGCAGCACAAGGGGGAACTACATGATATTAAGCAGGTAGTTTTTATGTTTTGGCTGATCAGGGTATATTAGTTGGACTGGTGCACTCTATAAATTGCATTGTACATGTGCATTGCATTGTATATTCTATTTATATAATAAAACGCTTCATAAAATTGCAGAAAATAATTTATTATTAAGTCATCATCCATTCAGACACATTCACTGTAGTTATTAAGCACTATTTAGATATCATATTTCAGTTGTATATTATTAGTCCTGTGTTCACAGCTCTTTAAGTTTTGCTGGAGTATTTGCACACCTTCTAAAGAAGTGTCCTGAATCACACCTCAGCTGACAGCTTATAGACAAATATTTCAGTGGTTACTTGACTCCTATGATATCCCTATGTTTGTGAACCTGTTATAATAAAGTGCTAGTTGACTCTTGTTTTTTGTTTTATGAAAATTATGCTCAAAAAATTTTTCATTATAAATGACATGCATGTGAAACGCATTACTTTATATGAATGTATATGTTTGATGCACAAATGCACAGCTGTGTGGGCTCATTCTTCACACTGAGTTGTCAGCGTCTGAAGCAGACTATGCTCATACGGAAAAAAAAAGTCCTGGATATTTTAAGAGCCTGTTCAGTCTGAACTGTTCACACATCAGCTATTGAAATGTGCTGATGTTTAGAGTGCAATATTATTTATCTCAAGATGCCACCAACATCCATTACAAACGAAATATACCAGTACTAATCACAGTAATATGCTAAGTGACCAAACTATAAAGTAACAGAAACCTGACACCCATGCTCCCTATGTCTTGTTCCCATATTTGTGTGAGTGTGCAGCTTACATTTACATTAATTTTCAATGACTTCATGTAAGACTACAGTTGTTGTTTTGTTTTTCTCCATTTGCTTTGGTATTTTCACAAATAAGGTGCACATTTTTAAAACTCTGATCACACTTTTACACTTCTTATAGTCATTCTTTCAGAGTCTATTTCTGATCTCTGTTTTGATTCTGATTTCTTTCTGATCTCATGTTTTCATTCCAGTTGTACATATTTTCTTTCCACATAATCATTGTTTCAAAACACTTTTGAACACATCATGAGATTAAATTAATCATCAGAATACAATTGAGTACTTTTAACAGTTCACTCATTGACAAACAATGCAAAATTCATGTTTCAATACACTTACATTACACAACAGACATAAAATCCATAATGTTTCCAATTATGTCTCACTGGTACGTTTTCAAAAGGTGTGATGAAGATTTAACACTGCCATGAGGTTTTGTGAACAGAGTTTGCTGCCAATGCAGTGAATGTTCTTACTGTACCATATGAATGTACTGTGGTTGACCTTTTCATGTGAAGGGTGAAGTAATGTGGCAGTCTCTACCATGGTAAGGCTTCTGTTTACAGCATCCCATGGCAAATGTAATGTAAAATGCCTGTATTTGATGCAACAGTTACGTGGCATCTGTCTGCCTCCTTCTGATGTGTTTCTAATCAACTTAATGGACAGTATTTGACTGTTTCATCTCCCCTGAACATAAAACAGGATCGATTTGATTCATGCAGTAAAGACTATGCAGTGTTTTAGTTATACACTGGATTATATTTCTGTAGAAGGACTATGCTTACTACGTTAAACCTACTGTATCTGATTTTTAATTATTTATTTTGCTCTAGATAGATCCAACTTTATTTTCAGAAATTGCAACTACATTTGCAATTACATTAAACTGCAGTTATGTGAGATTAACTGCTTATAACAATAATTCATTATATTCAGCTATTCATTTGAGAAATATAACTGTACAAATTGATTTAATAATTAAGATAATTTACACCGAATGATGAACAAATGTATTAAATTGAATGAGAAGAGAAAAAAGGTGTCTAGTTTTTGGCAATGCTGTTTAGAGAGATAATAACAATAATGCAATGTATATATTTATAGGCACCTTCATGACACTCAAGGACACCTTAGAAGAAAGTAAAACACAAAACAAAATGACAGAAGCTAAATAATTTGGCCTAAAAACACCCAGTGTGGGCTAAAAAAAAAACATTACAAAAATACCCAGACACCAAAAACAACTGCCTAAAGAAGTGCGTTTTTAGACAAAATTGAAAAATGGTAAGAGTGTCTATTGCGAGTGAGATGTACTGTACCAATGCTTTCAAGAATGGTCACACATCTGCAAGTAACACATTTCAGGCAAAAAAAGTCAAGTGAATTAACTTTGACCTAACCTCCATGACTACATCTACTTCAGTATACAGTAGACAGTAGTCAATGACTTAAGTTTTGTAAGTTTATTTTGTATGAGATATGTGTATAATACTGTATGTCAAATGTATTACTGTATCGTCTTTAATTCAGCAATAAAGCTTTGATATGTATCTTGCTTTTGAACAAATTGACTGTTAAAATTACTCAAGTGAAAAGATCATACTGCTGCGCTTTGTTTCAAAAACAGAAGATCATTATAACATGCAATGAAAACATTTAGTTTCAGTGACTGTAACTGACTAGACAAGCAAATTGTGAAGAGCACATTTTTAGACAGCATTTTTCAATATTCTGTGTCAAATCTTTGGTGTCCATGTAAAGTTGGTCTTGTTTAACCAGTGCTAAAAATGCAACATCACTGAGAGCAGCTTACATTGAACAAGAGTCACAGTGTTTGATTTCATTCTACCATAGTTTCAAGATGCAGTCACTAAATTGTATTTAGCCAAGTCCTATATATATATCCTTATATACCATCTATAAAATTGTTCAGAATATATCAATGACTGTGTCATCATTATCATAGTCATCTTTGATCATAATCATTATCAAATTAGTGGTTCACAATCAATAGTTTTAAAATTTTAAATGTTTTTTTTTCTTCTTTAATTTTCAATTATATCAATCTAGTTGTAGTTTTATTGTTTTCGATTGTTCTTTGTTAGTATTAGTTTTGTTTGTTTTTTTGCAAGCTTTAGTTTATTTTTATTTTTTCAGTATAGCCTATTATAGTTTTTATTTTTATTTTTTATTAAACAAAAAAGGAGCATGGGGAAAACAGTCATTTGAGTAATGTGGCTCATACTCCCTCAGTTTGAAAATCATTCTTCTTTTAAATAATATCAACTGATAATAACATCAAACAATAATTTCCTCACTGTCACAAAAGTAAAGAATGCTTCTTTTTTATTGAACTTTTACCACAAATCCCTCTTTAATGCACAGAAGAAAAGAAGATTTAATATACTTAATATTTTATATTATTATAATTCATATGATATTAGTATAATAAATAATTAGCATAATTAGCAAATAATTCAGGTAATTTTGTCTCTGAAATTCTTCTACTCTAAACTGCTTTAATTTGGAGCGAGAGATACGGGGGAGTGGCTTAATTGCATCTGATATATGCCACTTTACTCACAGCTGATTGGTCCAGTTTGGATTTACGATCTCTAACCCAGAATAAAAACCTGCTCGGAGCTGGGTAGCATAAGTTACCATGGTGACGAAACCCGCTCAAAACCAACCCATCTTCTTGAGTCCAAAAACTCAACGCGAACTTACCTGGGTAAAAACTGAAACCAGCTTTGTGCTACAGGCCACTGGGCTAGACTAGGGTTGATTGGACTGAATTAACTGATTAGACAAGCTTAATAATTCATTTCTATAATGACCTTTTTAAACTCTGTTTACTGATGAACCATAAAGGGTTGTAATGTCTTTAATTTGGGGTGTAATACTATCAGCGCCATAGAGATGCAGCAGAAGAGAGCACTGTGAGGAACTTTTAAAAGGTAAGACATTTATAGAAACAAATTGTATATTATCAGGACAGCTAATCAAATTGCCTAGTGCATTAAAACGGATCATTATTAGATTATTCCTCACTTAATTAGTAGATTTATGGGATGTTATTCATTCTCTACATGCAGTTTCATACATCGTTGTGTAATTAAGGCTTTTAAACGTGATTTTTGCTGGTGGGGAGTTATTTAATAGACTTGGATTTATTGCAAAGGATGCTGATGGACCTAAGTGAGAATGAAAAGTTTAAAATAGGTGAGCAGTTTTCATTTCAGAATTATGCTAGACTAAATTTCCAAAAATGTATTATATACCACTACTACATTATATACGTAATCACAGTAAACCTGTACTGTATTACTGTATTTTATACTTAAACGTCTTAGCAACTATAGAAGTACTGTGTTGAAGGAGCAGTGATGCCACAGGACTGAAATGTGATGGAGCATCACTCAACCATTTCTCCTGTGTTTTTCTCCTTCTCTATATTGCTTTCAGAACAAGAACCACCTGAAGACTCCCTGTAATGAGATATCACCCTCACAACGAGTCTCTTCACTGGGTTTGGCAAGTCTCTCCCTGTTCTTTGTGAAAAAGTGCCAGTTCCCATGTATGATTCCATCACATTTTGTTGGTGTAATCTATAGATTGCTCCTGCAGACTATATTCAGCCTCTCATGAAGACTTCAGATGACCAAGCACCTGTGAAGAGATGATGCCAACCCTTGAGAGGACTTCAGATGAAGCTGACTCTGAATAAACATACAAAACTGGCAAATTTACCTTGCATTGTAATGATCACATCATGTAACCATTGCTTTAATTTGTTCTTTGTTTCTGAATACATGACGTTACTTAACTGCATGATTTGTATAGCCTAATTTTAGAACATTTCCGCCATAGGAACATTACTTTGACACAGTTACACCTGTTAACAGACCTCTTATTTGTAATATAGAAACATACATTTTCTGTAAAGCTGCTTTGAAACTGTGCATAATAAAAAGTGCTAAACAAATAAATGTGAATTATTAATTTAATTATATGTATAGATTATTATAAATGTATAAATAGATTGCTGTAAATAAGAGCATAACAAAAGTCAACACATAAAATATATGATTAAATGTGTAAAAATGTTTTAAGTTGTTTTAAATTTGAATATACTACAAATATATTTTTATATATTAATAACTGTGGGGTGCACAAGAATCAAAAACATTAAAAAAGATTCATTTTCCCTTAATCTTAAAATATCTTCACTTATTTGGAATGCATTTTCTAAGAACAAACTTAATATTTACCATGAGATTAGTAATACAATTAGTAATTAGTAATACAATGAACATTTAGATGTGATTGAACTTGACTACAACATACAAGTTGTAAGAACACACACACAGAGTCTGAAGTTACCTTGGTAAAAGACCACGATGTCGTTCATATAACATGGACTTTTACAATGGTAATTTCAGCCAAAATATTAACAAGGCAGGTAAGGATAGCTGACCAAATTAATCTTCAAATATTAGTGGATTTTATCTTTTAAAAACAACACTTATACAGCTACATATGCTACGTATACATTATACTATAAATAATGTAAATAAATTATTTTATTGTATACTAATTACCAAAAATCGCAGTTCTGTCTCTCTAACTCAATGCATTCCAATCGCCCGCTATGAACTTCCTGGAACTATTTGAGGTCTACTGAATCACATGACGATCGAGCGTTTTGAACTTCCGTTGTCGCAACTCTGTTTCTCAACGGCTCTGGACGCAGTAAGACAGTCATTTTAAATTTCTTAAAAGATCCTGAGAGTTATGGGACAAAAAAAGTCAAGTGGTAGACCCAAAAAAAAAATAAAAAAAAATAACCTGCACTGCGCCAGATGATCCGACGGGCTGTCTGTGAAGACACAGGCCGATCCTCGAGCTAAATTAAGGCCCTTACTGATGCTGACTGCAGTCCAATAACCATAAGACGGCATCTGTGAGACAAGGGCATAAAGAACAAAAAACGTCTTCAAAGGCCACGTCTCCTCCCATGCCACAAACTTGCCCATTTGGAATTTGCAAGGGAGCACCAAACATGGGACATTGAAAGGTAGAAGAAAGTTTTATTCCTTGACAAAAAAATAAATTAATCTGGACGGTCCTAATGGCTTCCAACATTACTGGCATGATGATGAGATCCCACTGGAGATGTTTTCTACGTGGCACAGTGAAGGAGGCTCCATCATGATCTGGGGTGCTTTTTCCTTCAATGGGAAAATGGAGCTTCAGGTTGCGCCGGGGTGTCAAACGGCGGCTGGCTATGTGGACATGTTGCAGCGGGCATTCCTCTTGACTGAGGGCCCTTGTCTGTGTGGTACTGACCGAGTCTTTCAACAGGACAACGCTGCAGTTCACAACGCCCGCCTGACGAAGGACTTCTTCCAGGAGAATAACGTCGCTATTTTGGACCATCCTGCATGTTCCCCTGATCTTTTTTGGGTCTACCTCTTGACTTTTTTTGTCCCATAACTCTCAGAATCTTTTTAGAAATTTAAAATGACTGTCTTACTGCATCCAGCCTCAGCAGCGATGGTGCGTTGCGAGAGCACTTGCTTGTGCAGATCAACCAACCTGCCACGTTCAAAGACAGAAAGCCTCTTTGCCTTTGCCCACAGAAGATCATGACAGTGTGACTGCCTGAAGGACAATGACATGAAAGCCATATTTTTGCACAGATTTTAACTTTTTAAGGTTATGGTCTTAAACTTTTTATCAGCTGATAAACAGCCTGTTTGAGTTTAAATGCAGTTTTCCATAATTTGCATGTTCTCTATTTTTTGTCTCTTGCTTCTGTTTCTTCTTTTGGCATTTTGAAGCTGTATGTACTATACAACCTGGTTACGATCCACCAGCGTGAAATGCGAATACTTGTAATGTTTCCCTTGGTCTTAAGATTTTGTTCAAAAGTGTATATACTTAAATTTGCAATATATTTTTACACATGCAGTACCATATCTTATCACATGTACATCTATATATTATCAAGTGTATTACTGAATATAAAATAACATTGTGATATACAAGTAAATACTGTATATTGTCACATTTTTTAATATATGAAAACGGCAATTCCTTATGTATTATTCAATATATTGTAATATATTTACACAGTATATTATTCTATATAATTTCTAATATACCGTTATGTCATTTAATATATTGATCATTCGTATATTAGGAAATATTTTCTTTGCATAAGGGTTATATCACATTTACTTGGGTATATAATGGCATCAGGATACACTGCAGGAAGATGACAGGCTGGTCAAATATGGAGCTCATAATATGACAAAACTATTTGAATTTGAATTGTGTAAATTTGAATTATTGACAAGTGTCATTTAACAAAACTGAATATTATGTGGCATTTAACATAGTTCTGAATTAGATTTTTTTTAACTTGAATAATGAACATTTGAAATTTAACACAATTGATTTTTTTATGGCAGGTTTTTTTACATAGACATGTATTTTCAAACAGTGTATTTTTTGTTCTGAATTCTTTGACTGCAAATATCCAGTTTTTAAAAATACAGCTTCAAGTTTTCAAGATGAAGAAGAAATTCGGAACATCAAATTCAATATTTAAAATTCAAAGCGCAGAAATTCAGATCGAACAGAAAGTAGGTCAGAGGTCATCCACAGGGAAGAGTAGATGATCTCCGAAAAGACGAACAAAGCATTTACTGCGACCGGGAGGTGACATGTTCAGTTCACTTAGGCTAGTTTTGTCGTGGCCACCACATATTAACTCGTGGCCACGAGATCATTTTGTCTAGGTAAGGACATCCTTATGTCGTGGCCAAGCGATGTGAAGTTGAGGGAAAAACGTCATCCATTCCTCGTGGCCACGAGATCATTTTGTGGAGGTAATAATGGAATCGCCGTGCGGCTGCCACTTTCTCTCATAGTGGAAGTGTTTTGTGCGGTCTCGGGGCAGACATTGCCATAGTTGCAAACAACAAGGTCACATTTGATTTTACCAAAAAGAAACAAAACATAACGGAAATTTAGTATATGTGTTATTTGCTATTTATCATTTCATGGGACTAACTATAGCGTAGTTTTCATGTCAAACACTGTTAACTATGACAATTACACAATTAAATTTTTACCTGGCAAACCAACTCGTACACGCATGCTCTGGATTTTTTTTCTTTATTTATATCTCTGTAAAAGATTTTTGATTGATCATCCAATGGGAATTCTTTTACATTTTAAATGATCTTCATCATGTTTTCAAGACTAGGCCTACCTACATGAGCTCAGTGAAATGTTCTATTGGTTGTTCATAATCTGCCCGGTAATTGGTTAAAGCCGAAAAAAAGATTCACGAGTTCACCCTTACATCTAATCTGATAGCAAATAGTAAGCATATTTTGGCTTGCTGTCCTGGGGGAGGGCTCCGAGCCCGGAATATGGCCCGAACCCAGAGAACTCCCCCTTATCCCTAATATGGGATAAAAACAGATTAGGGGTGAGGAGTTGGGGTGGAGGAGGGATGCCGGAAAACTGTCATTGGACAGAGGTAGGCAGGCTGCATATATATATATACACGTATTGTGCTCGTTAGGATAGTTAGCTAAACGAGTTGCACCTGCGCCAAATTAGTTGATTATCTGATCGTGCTCCTCCCGAACCTTGTTAATAAAACATAATTTACAATTTTTTTTTATCTCTGGCGGCGCCTGCAGTGAAGAGCCGTGGAAGCGGCAGGATGAGTGCACGAGCACCACTTGCGCACCGCCAGCAAAACCGCCTACTTTCCTGCTATTCACAATTTGAATAAAAGTTTTAATAAATGAGTTTTGTCTACCCACATGTAGGAGATTTAATGCGGGTGTGGTTCGGGTCGGACTCGATTAAAGGGTTGGGTGTTCTGTCAATTACAGCAGGTGCAGGTATCAAACAGGACCCATGCAGGACTCTGCCTCGAGATGCTATATTTTTCTCGTGGCCACGAGTTTAATGCGTAAACAAACCTGAGTGACCATAGCTACCTGGGATTATCAGAGATGGATTTATTTATGTTTAATTTTGAATTAAGATATTATTATATTAATTATTAGAAATTATTACATTATTAAATTATTTTAACCATAGGCCTAGGTTACCGGACTGTATTGCGCACGATGTAGACAGCATTCGAATGAAGTTTATCATTAATAAATTACATAAAGTACATAAAATAAAATAGGCCTACAAGAAAACATTTTTATCCATCCCAATTCCATTAACTGATCGTCTTTTTCCATAATATTTGTATATTATTATTATTGGTTTTATATTCGTTGATATGCATTTGATTTATTTTCCCTTCACTTTGATATCTTTACTTTATGTTCTGAATAGTTTTGTAAATAATAGCCTACTGTAAATGCCGACATGCCAATAAAGCTTTGATTATGCTATGACTTACAGGAAATATTACTGGAAGTGCAGTTTAAAGGTTGAATTTAACATATTTAATTTTATTTCAGCTAATTAATAGACTATTATAAATAGAGTGTTTCGTTGAGGAATTAATCATTTGCATAGTTTCATTTGGAAATGAAAACACAACACGCTCATTGTCACATACAGGCGTAAATACAATCATAAAGTCAAAACTTTGGCATAATTGTCAGGCGCTTACAGTATTTGCAAAATATGGTAGCATATTAATAATACTAGCATAATTATACAGAACGTTAATTAGGTAAAGCTCTACACAAATTGAAAGGGAAATACGCATATATAACAAATATAAAAATATAGCCCTAACCAGTTAATATAATAATTATATATTATTATTACAGTTTTATAATAATACATTATATATTATTATACATAATAATTTTTTTTAAATCCAATTAACTACATGATGTGGTGATTAATTAATCGCAAATTAATCCCAAAAGATAATTTAAAGTCATTGTTATGTAAAGCATCAAACAGACATTTCAAAAAGTAGCTTCAGCAAGAAATATATTGTTTGATAAAATTTAATTTAATACATATAGGCCTACTCTTTTGGAACATGAGGGTTAGTAAATGATGACACAATTGTCATTTCTGTGCCTATACCTTTAATAATTTATTTGATTCAGTTTATTATTATTACTATGAAAATATGAAATTGTCTCTTTAATGAAATGATACTCTGAATAATAAACTAAAACTGCCAGTAGGTGGTGGTAAATGTCTTAGTGATTAAGTCATCGAGTCATTTATTCATTCATTTGACTCGTCCAAATGGCTGATTCATTCAGGAGTGAAGTAAATGGTTCTAGAACAGTTCTGCTTTGTCTTTATATTTTCGTTGGCAAAATTGAGCAAAACAAACAACATTGTGTCTAAAATAACACAATATTAACGTCCTACGTACTGAACTGTTGCATAAGATCAGTATCACATTTGCACTCCTGTGATATTGCACTTAGCATATTGTTCATGTGATATTGCTTAACTATATGATGTAAATATGAGACAAAAACTCAAACAGGGACATTTTTCCCCCATATCTTGAATTTTAGGGACATTCTAACTACGTTCTCTTGGCTCACGCAGTGAGTTGTTGCCCTGCATCATATTTGTCATCAATCAACTGAATGAAATGTCAGATGACCCACTGGGGCGGGCGAGTGCGTTAATAATTTTATTTTTCACCGTAATTAATTAATCTAATTAACGCGTTAAATTACCAGCCCTAATACAAATATTAAATAAAAAGACACGATCAGTTAACAGACTTAGGCTACAAGACTGTGGGATGGAGAATTTTTTTTTATCCATCTCTGATAATGACAGGTGCAGGTTTGTTTACGCATTAAACTCGTGTCCACGAGAAATGGACAGTGTTGGGCTAGTTACTCAAAGAATGTAATATATTCCTCATTACTAGTTACTCCTTTCAAAAGTAATATTGTTACTTTACTTATTACTTTCTGGCAACAGTAATTAGTTACACTACTAGTTACATTACTTTTTCTTCACACCCCACAGAAGTTGTAACTGTGTATCTTCCACATAAAATTATTGTAGAATGTTACTAACAACATATTTCTGCCTCATCATTTGACCAAAATCCAGATTGGATCGCAATCAGAAGTTATTATAATCACTCAATAGTGATTGATAGTGACATTCAAGTAGAAGTGTTGTATTCATCTCATTAATTGTCATGTGTAGCTTGAATCTAATTGTCATTTCTCCGTTTCCCATATACGATTATATTTCATTATGTATTTTATATCGTCACATAAGTTTGTAAGAAACTGTTTAATTTTCCAAAAAGATTTTTAATTATAGTAATATAATGTACCACATGCTGATCAGAGGGATGTAATGCCAGAGTAAAGTAAAGCCACAACTTACACAACAGTGCTCAGATCATCTTTTTTCCTGACAAAATCAATATAATGCAGTATTTCTATCTGCTGAATGTAAGCTTTTCCATATTCCAAGCTCGCCTGCTGCACTGGAGACATCACATGCATGTGTGAGTCATGAAAATTATGAACATAAATCTAGGAATTATTTGATTGTTGGATTTTAAATCAGTGGGGTTGAGGCATCAAAAGTAACTAAGTAACTAAGCTGTTTTATGGATGGTAACTGTAATATTATTACTGAAATCTTATTAGTAATTAGTTACACTACTAGTTACTGCAAAAAAGTAATATTATTACAGTAACTAAGTTACAGTAACTAGTTTCTGCCCAACACTGGAAATGGATGACGTTTTTCCCTCAACTTCACATCATGTGGCCACGACATAAGGATGTCCTTACCTAGACAAAATGATCTCGTGGCCACGACATATTATCACGCTCCCACGAGTTAATATGTGGTGGCCACGACAAAACTAGCCTAAGTGAACTGAACATGTCACCTCCCGGTCGCAGTAAATGCTTTGTTCGTCTTTTCGGAGATCATCTACTCTTCCCTGTGGATGACCTCTGACCTACTTTCTGTTCGATCTGAATTTCTGCGCTTTGAATTTTAAATATTGAATTTGATGTTCCGAATTTCTTCATCTTGAAAACTTGAAGCTGTATTTTTAAAAACTGGATATTTGCAGTCAAAGAATTCAGAACAAAAAATACACTGTTTGAAAATACATGTCTATGTAAAAAAACCTGCCATAAAAAAAATCAGTTGTGTTAAATTTCAAATGTTCATTATTCAAGTTAAAAAAATCAAATTCAGAACTATGTTAAATGCCACATAATATTCAGTTTTGTTAAATGACACTTGTCAATAATTCAAATTTACACAATTCAAATTCAAATAGTTTTGTCATATTATGAGCTCCATAGTCAAATGAACTATAATTCTGCCCCCCCCCCCCCAAAAAAAAAAAAACAAAAAAACTATATTCTTATTATCGTTTTGTATTAAATTTACATTTTATTGCCTGGTTTCTTTATTTTTGTGTTACATTTTATTGCCTTAATTTCTATGTATGTCTGTCATGAAGAACAATTATTGTGTGTAAAAACATACATTGCAATTAAGCTCTTTCTGATTCTAAACTAGGCACAGGTGAACATGAGTAACTACAGAAATAAATAACATGGGAATCTCAGGAAGCAGAAAATTAAAACAGGGACTATAAACTCAGAAAGAACAGAGGCCCCCTCATTAGATGCCTCCTTTTGCCATAAGCACAAAATAAGCTTTTTGCTTCACAAGATGTTTATTGAAGGACTGGAGTCGTGTGGATTATTGTGATGTTTTTATCACTGCAGAGAATCCGCCCACTGCTCCGGGTGTGTGTGTGTGTTCACTGCTGTGTGTGTGCACTTTGGATGGGTTAAATGCAGAGCACAAATTCCGAGTATGGGTCACCATACTTGGCCGTATGTCACGTCACTTTCATTTCATTCATTGGTGAGCAAGTATGTGATGCTACATTTCTCAAAACCGGTTCCAATGAAGAAACAAAATCAACATTCTTTAAGTCAGACTTATGTTTTTGTTTTTTTAGATTATTTTACCCAGAACAAGACCTACACAGCAGATTAGCCATGTTACTATAAGGTTGTATATACCAGTGGCGAGCGGTGACTTTTTTAACCGGGTATGCTGAGTGATAAAATGAAGCCCCTCCCCGCCCACGTAGTTATGTTATTATAGGTAATATTCAGAGGGAGATGGGGGATTTCCCCGGTCTATATGTCTCTGCATCTGCTAAAGGTTTTTTATTTTATTTTATTTTTTATTCTCAGTGAATAGGAGTTAAAACACCAACCCAGGTGACACTACTCACAGACCATGCTAAATACCCCAAAATAATATATTTATAATATTGCCAAGTAACATTGCAACATGGCAGACAACAATAAAATCAGAGAAGGACCTTAACTGTAAGCGACACGAGCATATGCAAAACAAAGGGAACAATAACATTAATGTTCAAAATGTTCAGAGGTTTCATGTTTCTTACTTTTCCTGATGATTTTTTTTTATTAACATTTTATATAGCCCATATTTTTTTTATCAACTTTTATTTTTTTTAGTTTAGTTTACAGCTTAGGCATGTTGACAATAATGTATATCTTCAACATACGTTGTCTATGACCAAAAATATAAGATGATGTGTTTTCAGTGGACTTTTAAAATTTGCTTTGCTTGAGAAAACATAAAAATACAATTACAGCATGTTTTTTCTTTTTATCTAGTCGAGTTGGTTTTGCATCAAACACAACGTGATTTTCGGCAATCGAGATCTGACAGCAACAGCGCATTTTTCCGCTTGGGCGAGCGCTTCGCGGACAGCGAAGCATTTAATTACCTCGCGCATTAAATCAGCCGCAGACCAGTAAACCAATGAGAACGCTCCTCAATCCTGACGAGTCATCGCAACAGAGCGCAGGCGATAAAGCTGCGGAGAATCCGCTCGCCCGTAAGCATCCGTAACTGATGCAGATTTACAGAAAATTACTGCCGTTTGGCAAATAAATCTTTTTACATACTTATTCCTAACTCTTTAAGCTTTAAGTTACATTTCAAACGACAAGGGATCAACATATAATCATGTTTATATTAGTTATCCCGTGAACTTATTCTCTCAAATGGCCTGGGTATGCAGAGCATTCGCAGCTTATATGGACGGAACGCCACTGGTATATACCCAGTGTTGGTACCATGATCTAAAATGTACCTGGGCAGCCAGTTAATCCAGCTTCACTATACAGGCTCCAGTGGGCTGTAGCACGAAGCGAGAAGTTTCAGAGTAAGTTTAGAGTTGACAAAAACAAACAAATCCAACCTGGTTTAGATCAGGATCAGTGGGCTCACAAAGCTCGATATAAACGTTCTCTGACAACTCAAGAGTTTGAACCAGTTTGTGATTAACTCTGGAGTGCGTGCACCTGAAAGTGACACATGCAGCAAACAGCCAATCACATGGAACAAGGAGAGCATCAGCTTGATTCACTTCTCACAAGAGTTGACGCAATTAAGTTCTCTGTTAAAAATTAAGAGATGTCGTTATTAAAAATATAATTAATTTAAATGCATTTAGAAGGCAGGAATAAACACTTCTGCTACAGCAAACGTTTCAGAAGACAGCAGAAATCAAATATCTGACTATGCAAAAGAATCAGCTAATAATTTATATACTTTCACAAAGAGCTCAAAAGAAATACATAACGTTTAGTCATTTTAAAAGCTTTATATATTGAAACATTTATAGGCAATGTATATATTCAAATTAATTAAAATGCAAATTTAAGATTATTTGGCAGTTAATAAAATATTTAAATATATTATATAATTATTATAATTCATATATGAATTATTAAATAATTCATATAAGAACTTAAAAAATTAGCAGCAAAAGGCAAGTTTGTCTCTGAAATTCTTCTACTCTAAACTGCTTTAATTTGAAGCGAGATATATGGGGGAGTGGCTTAATTGCATCAGATTAAGCCACTCCAGAGCAGCAAGTTACCATGGTGACGAAACTCGCTCAAAACCAACCCATCTTCTTGAGCCCGAAAACGTGAACTTACCTGGGTAAAAACTGAAACCGGCTTTGTGCTACAGGCCACAGTTGTCTCAAGGTAGAGTAGAATTGTGAAAGATTTGCCTCTTCGCAAATCTATTTTGTTAGGGACTTGTTATGCCTGCTTCACTGCTAAAGCAGTGCTACTTACCAGTTTTGCCAATTTAGTAGCTAGATTTAATGACTTCCCCACCCCTTTTGAGACTTTTTTTCCCAAAAGTTTAGGGACAAATATAGCAACTTGCTATTGACTCAGTGCATTTCAGTGTGGTATGGAAACAGCTCCAGTCAAGACTGCAAAGCCTTGCAGAGAGTTGTGCGCTTAGCTGAGCGCATCTCAGGGTCTGCTCTCCCCTCTCTGCAGGACATCTACCTCAAACGCTGCAGAAGCAGAGCTGTCAAAATCATCAAAGACTCAAATCACCCTGGTAACTGTCTTTTCACTCTGCTGCCATCTGGTAAGCGCTTCCGCAGCCTGATGGCAAAAACTGAGAGACTTAGGAGGAGCTTCTTCCCCCAGGCCATCAGACTCCTGAACTCAAACTCAGCCTCTTAACATCACCATGACTTCACTTATTAATCACTAACAATCAGTAAGATACTCACACTCATTATTCTCTACCTCATACTGACAGTGTCATTTGCACACATTACTTTCTGTGTTTTGGTATCTTATTTTTTTATTTTTATTTGTGATTGCTGCTACATGTCAACCATGCACAACCTATTTGCACATTCCTCTCTTGTACAGTCATGCTTATCTTAATATTTAAGTCTACAGTATACTATCATGCACATTATTTTATATTTTGTTCTTTATATCTTTTTTTTATTCATTTCATTTTATGTATACTATTTTGTGTTGTATTCTATAATATTTGCACTGTCCATGGAGCGGACCTGACTCACATTTCACTGCTGGTTATATACTCTCTGTATAATCGTGTATGTGACAAATAAAACTTGAACTTGAACTTCTTGGACAAACCTTATCCAAGTTCTCATCTTGCACACTGATCTCTATTCATCTTTATATAGATCAGTAAATTTGCCATTATGATGTCATCTAGTGACATTTAGCTACCAGTTTTAGCTACTTTCAATTGAAAGCAGTTGGCAACACTGCTACTTACATGCAATACATTTTAAGCTTAAAATAATTTTAACCTCCTGAGACCTGAGAAAAAAGTTTTAGGAAAAAATTAGTTTATGTTTTTACATTGTTTAGAGCATTAAAAAAAAAAGTAAAATCATATTTCATTCATAAGTTATGCTATGTCCTCGGTAGAGGACACCAGGACTCAATTTCTTTAAAAAAATAAAAAGACATGAATGAACATGCATAGGCAAAAATAATTGATTTTTTAAAATCACCAATACATTTTTAGTTTTCAGGATTACCAACCTTTGTATAAAGATGATTCTCAACTATGTTATAACAGAATGATTTGATATACCTTTTTTCTTAATGCAAAATGCGTGTAAAATGGCCATAAACGGGTTTTCTCATTATATACAATGTATCTATAAACTAAATCTAATTTGCATATTAATGTGTTTTTGGGACATGTAATGAAAAAAGAAGTGTAATTATGGGAGTAATATTTGACACGATTTTCATAATAATATATAATATTTCATACTAAATTAATATCAGACATATTTGAAGACCAAGGAGAGGGAGTGGTCATGGTGAAACATCCAATCATTTAGTATCTCTGAAAAGCCCTAAATGTGCTCTATACAGGACATCCAGATTAAAACTGTGGCATGTATAGTCTCAGAGAAATTCACTAAAATATAATGTCCTCATATGAGGTCGCAGGGTCTTAAGAGGTTAAACATAAAACAAAGCTACACATGAAGAAATATATAGCCAACCATACTCCTTGTATGTTAGACAGTACTGCAAAGGTAAAGCTTAAACAAGTACAAAAAGGAAATTCATGGATTTTTACATATAATGAACAAGTTCTCCAAAGTAATGCATGACTTGTACTAAACTTAGCTAACTAGCATCAACAATATTTTATACCCAGAGGAGATCCCTACTGCCCATTTTAACGCTTTAAATGGAACTTACTGTCATTTCATTCTAGTGCTGTCAAACAATTAATCGCGATTAATAACATACAAAAGTTTTTGTTTGCATAATATATGTGTTCTGTGTGTTTTTATTATGTATATATAAATACACACACATACAGAATATATTTTGAAAATATTTACATGTATTTGCATGTCTATATTTATATTATAAATAAATATTTAATATACAAGCATAAAATATTTTTCTGAAATATATAAATTCATGTGTGTGTTTATATACATATAAATATACAGAGTACACATACATATATTATGTAAACAAAAACTTTTATTTTGGATGCAATTAATTGCGTTTAATCACTTTGACAGCACTATTTGATTGTTGTGTTTGTTGCCGTTTAATTGGTGCTTTGATAAAGTTGTGAGAAAAAAAACAGAATGTGGAAACAATGTTACACAATGTAAACAAAATGTAACAAGTTTATTAAGTTGCAGAGACAACTATTATATGAATCCATCAAAAATTAGGTTTAAAATCATTAATTAGAACAATATCATCTTAGAATAATGAAATAATAAAAAAAGTCGTAGTATAAAACTGATCAATTTCCAAACAATTGGGAAATAACTCAAAACCCAAACTCCAGTGCTGCTGAAGTACCCATCACAGATGACTTCAGAGGCGTAAGGGGGGCACTGGCATGGTGACATCACGGAAGAACCGATGAACAAGGGCGTTCTTTGCTGAGATCCTCTTGTTAGGATCATAGATCAACATTTGCTGTGGAAAAAACAAAAACAAACAAACGAAAAATGTTAAAAACTACAAATATTCAAATTAACATCAATATTGTTTCCAGGTAAAAACTGTGGGGTAGAGATGTAAAATTCAATAGTATTCACTCGAAAACAAGGATGGACAGGGGACGTGAGTGGGTAGATCTCCTGTGAATCAGATTATCAGTCATCACCAATCCCAAAATTCAAAATGAATTTTGATACTCTGTACATTTGTCTAATTTTGAATTCAGTAAAAAGTAATTTCACACTTGATTGATCATTGGTGACAATTGAGTCTTCTGGTAATTGTGTACTTCCCTAGTTGAAAACATTCACTTACTGAATTTGTATGATTAGAATAAAGATACTTAATTTAAGCCTGTGATGCGGCCACTGAGAATCCACCTTTAAAAGTCAAAAGCATCCTCTGAGTACACGCAGTACCACAAGGCATGCTTTGGCATAGGAAAAATCAGTAGGGGCATTTAGTGATACCCTACAAGAAAAAAAAAATATTCAAGTCTTTATTCAGAGATCATATATATATATATATATATAAAAAAGTGCAGTGCAAAGACAAAACATTTTGATGTCACACCATCAGTGTCTACGTATAGATTACTACTAGTTCTAAAGCACATTAACCATTAATCTTCTAACACATGTATACTGAAGTCAGTTTAAAAAAGTGTATCTGATTTTCATTTATAGATCTTTTTACCGTTTTACTTCTAAAACAATATAATTCTTCAGTTAAATTCAATATACATAATTTATTATAGTTGTATACTTGCATAAGCTGTATACTTTAATCATATAATAAATACGCATATCAATATAAAAATATTTATACAGTATATAAAATATAGCTACAAGCAGCAATTAAAGGGCCCAAGCACAACAGAGTCAGAATGAGGATTTAAGCATGGCAGGAAGCATCAAATCAATTGCAAAAATGAGTGAATAGACAAAGACATCTGGACATGATTTTAAGCAATAAATACAATAACTAGTAATATCATTTAAATGGGACCTATTATGCAAAAATCACTTTTATAAGGTGTTTGAACAGTTGTGTGGCCGCATTGTGTGAAAACAGCCAGCCTATAATGGTAAAAATCTGTGTAGTACCATCCCAATGGTGAAGCATGGTGGCAGTAGCATCATGCTTTGGGGGTGCTTTTCAGAGGCAGGGACTGATCAAGATAAAATGAAAGCTGAATACAGCAAAATACAGAGATATCCTTAATGAAAACTAGAGGTCAACTGATTTACTGATATTGATAGCTAGGTTGGACCACCATGGACACTGAATGAAAACTAAATGTGCTGAACTATGCTGAACCATGCTTTTTAAATAAAAATATTATCAAATATTAATTAGAAATTGATCATTAATGTTAGTTCATTGTTCTTTAACTAATACATGCAACTTTAAAATGTAAAAAATGTATTGGTATTGAAATGAACACACCAACAAGGAACAATACTTCTACAGCTTATATTAACCTTAATGTCACAAATGGAATCTTATTGTAAAGTGTTATCATTTTATATTAATTCAAACAGTCATGCTTAAATATGACCATGCTTAAATATCTACAAAGGCCACGGAATTGAAATTACATACATATTAGGGGTGGTACAGTTCAACTTTTTCACGGTTCGGTTTGTATCACGGTTTTAGAGACACGGTTTCGGTATGGTTCGGTATGTTTAGGGAAAAACTATGCTGTCAAATAAAAATAGAAAATAAGAATAATCTATCTAACTACAAGCAACAGCACAAAAAAAATATACAATAGAGTAAAGATACAAATAAAATAATCAGCGATTTTCAGTTTTTGGTCTATAGCATTAGTTTTTAGGTACAGAAATTGAATAAAGTAATCAAATGTAAAACAGCATTGCATATTTGACTGTATAAATTAAAGATTAATCTTTATTAAAGTTACAAAAGCGATTCAATCAAGAGCAGCGAGTGATTTCTTTGTTGTTGCTGTTTGATTAATATTAAGAAAGTGCTGTCACTTTAAGAGAATGCACTGATCCAGTGCACTGATACTATACGTTCAGCCGGCTATGTCTGCTAGGATACTTACCAAGACGGGCATTCTGACAGATTTTTTGTGTGAATTTGTCCATTCAAACACAATACATCATAGAGAGCTTCATATTTGCGCGCATTCTGAGGTGCGGGTTTGCACGCTTCTGATGAGCGCGCGCACAAAATCTTCTCACTGCGTGCGTGAGCTCGCGTCCTCTGGCTCTTAAATGTTTAAACTGGCAAAGCTTACATGAGTTTAGTTTAAACACCGATATCAACGTGTGCTGTTCAGGTCTCACCAGCACCCGGGTGATGACGGAATAAATGACAGCTCATAATCCAGCATACGGAACTCGCATTGAACAAGAGAGAATGGTTTGTCCACTTTTTTTTTTTTTTTTCAGCTGTTATTGTAATGTACTGGGAAGCCAGAATGCACATCCATTAAAAGAAACATACATTAGCCGAACCCTGTTTGTTTTACATGTTATTTATAACAACCCATATTACACATGCGTTGTCAGATTTAAGTTGACCCGCGGTCCTAGTGCGTGCCGAACCGTGTGTGGAGAACCGTTCGGTTCGTTTTTTTTCCGCGAACCGTGCCATCCCTATATGTATATTGTATGTATACTAGGGGTGGGCGCTATACCGGTATGAACGTGACTACCGGTATTTAGTGTTGTTTTTGGCGGCCTGTTTTAATTTTAGTTTTAGTCTAGTCTTTGTGTGAAGCTGTCATTTTAGTTTTTATTAGTTTTAGTCACGTTCATACTCTTTTTAGTCTAGTCAAGTTTCAGTCAACTAAAAGTCTGAGCATTTTAGTCTTATTTTAGTCAGAATTGTCCATGACTATTTTCGTCTAGTTTTAGTCGACGAAAATTGTATTTTAGTCTCTTTTTAATAATGCAATTCTATTTAACCCAGTCAATATAGTATAAGTACCTAGTAGTATAGACGAAACCAAAATTTTCTTTTAGCCAAACCCATTTCAAACAAGGTTATATTATTGTTACCTTATAGACTCAAGAATACATCCATTCCAGACACGGAAGATGCTCTGATTTGAATTTACAACATTTATTTTACCAACCAAACATGTTAGAAGTACACACATAAATTTAAATAAATAAAAACAATAAATAAAATAAAATAAATAAAATAGCATCACATGACAATGCCAGAAAAAAAACAATACATTCAAGTTTAACAAAGAGAAACAAGGTGCTTGAATGCTCGAGCTACAATAACATACTAAAAGGTGCAAATAAAATGTGTGTGTCTGTTACTTGTATTGCTTGTAAACTGAAGTCAGATGAAGCCGGCCATCGGTCCCTTTCTCTGTGTCAGACTTAACTTTGTTTGTTGTCGCCTTCTAAATAATGCCGTGAGTGGGGCTTGAGGAAGTGACGTCGCCTGCGTCTGCGCAGAGTGTTGCCATGTCCGCGGCTTTCCCGCGGAACTGGGCTACTTTAACACTGTTGCCGCGGGTTGTTTTTCATGTCCGCGGGTTGAAGCGACCCCGATAACGTGATATTTAGCCCCTGGAATGCGAACTTTACCGGGGAATCCCCCTCGAAATGCGATAGGGCTAGTTTTGAGTAGCAATTGGACGGGTTTTGTTGCGAAAACCTGGCAACCCTGAAGCCCCTGAAGTGAGACAGAAATACTGCAAAATAAAAATAATAACGCGACAAAACGAGACGAAATAACGTTATAACATTTCGTTTCGTCTCGTTTTGATCAACGAAAATGAAGAGACATTTTAGCATAGTTTTTATTTTGTAAACCACATTTAGTCTCGTTTTTATTCGTCAACGATATTGCATTATACATTTAATTATAGTCATCGTCACATGACCAGCATTTACGATGTGTCTCGTCTCGTTTTCGTCACGTGATAAAGGTTCGTTGACGACGATATTTCGTCATAATTTTCGTTGACGAAAGCAACACTACCGGTATTATGCTGTGCCATGATATGGATTTTGCTATACCGTGGATACCGTTACATATTCATGGATTTCATTGGATGGACAGACAAAGATTTTTTCCCCCGCGGTCATTACTGCGTCATCAGAGAGAGAGAGAGATGCCCCGCTTGATCGGACAGAAATCAGATTCAGAACCGGATAGTTTTTGCTCCAAACATACGATCGGCTTTTCAGAACTGCACACAAACTGGATTACAATAATTTCCCAAACTGTAATATGTGTGGTAATATTACTAAGTCTGTAAACGGCCGTTAACACAGGACAGAGATGCAGAACACGGACACAAAGAGAAAATACTGCAACAGGCAGTGCAAGATCACTTTTCACAATGCTCGAAATATAGGAAGAAAAATATAAATATGAATTGGGTCAGGGAGGTAATATAAATGAGTATCTGAAGGGAACTCTCTTCAGAAAACTTTAGATTATTTTTCTTTTACCTCCGTGTTCATAAGCGCAGCGCAGATCAGCTTTATTTACAGCTGTAACCAAAGCAACGCTAAACTGAAGTCATACGCGCCCTCTGCTGTCATAGAATGAATTGCATGTTCTTTCAGTTCATTTGCTGATTCTCCCTAATTTCTCTTTTTCATCTTTTAAATTTTCCTTTCTAAAATAGCCTACCGATTATATACATATTATACATATACATATATACAGTGGGTACGGAAAGTATTCAGACCCCCTTAAATTTTTCACTCTTTGTTATATTGCAGCCATTTGCTAAAATCATTTAAGTTATTTTTTTTTCCTCATTAATGTACACACAGCACCCCATATTGACAGAAAAACACAGAATTGTTGACATTTTTGCAGATTTATTAAAAAAGAAAAACTGAAATATCACATGGTCCTAAGTATTCAGACCCTTTGCTCAGTATTTAGTAGAAGCACCCTTTTGATTTAATACAGCCATGAGTCTTTTTGGGAAAGATGCAACAAGTTTTTCACACCTGGATTTGGGGATCCTCTGCCATTCCTCCTTGCAGATCCTCTCCAGTTCTGTCAGGTTGGATGGTAAACGTTGGTGGACAGCCATTTTTAGGTCTCTCCAGAGATGCTCAATTGGGTTTAAGTCAGGGCTCTGGCTGGGCCATTCAAGAACAGTCACGGAGTTGTTGTGAAGCCACTCCTTCGTTATTTTAGCTGTGTGCTTAGGGTCATTGTCTTGTTGGAAGGTAAACCTTCGGCCCAGTCTGAGGTCCTGAGCACTCTGGAGAAGGTTTTCGTCCAGGATATTACTGTACTTGGCCGCATTCATCTTTCCCTCGATTGCAACCAGTCGTCCTGTCCCTGCAGCTGAAAAACACCCCCACAGCATGATGCTGCCACCACCATGCTTCACTGTTGGGACTGTATTGGACAGGTGATGAGCAGTGCCTGGTTTTCTCCACACATACCGCTTAGAATTAAGGCCAAAAAGTTCTATCTTGGTCTCATCAGACCAGAGAATCCTTCAGGTGTTTTTTTAGCAAACTCCATGCGGGCTTTCATGTGTCTTGCACTGAGGAGAGGCTTCCGTCGGGCCACTCTGCCATAAAGCCCAGACTGGTGGAGGGCTGCAGTGATGGTTGACTTTCTACAACTTTCTCCCATCTCCCGAATGCATCTCTGGAGCTCAGCCACAGTGATCTTTGGGTTTTTCTTTACCTCTCTCACCAAGGCTCTCCTCCCCCGATAGCTCAGTTTGGCCGGACGGCCAGCTCTAGGAAGGGTTCTGGTCGTCCCAAACGTCTTCCATTTAAGGATTATGGAGGCCACTGTGCTCTTAGGAACCTTAAGTGCAGCAGAATTTTTTTTGTAACCTTGGCCAGATCTGTGCCTTGACACAATTCTGTCTCTGAGCTCTTCAGGCAGTTCCTTTGACCTCATGATTCTCATTTGCTCTGACATGCACTGTAAGCTGTAAGGTCTTATATAGACAGGTGTGTGGCTTTCCTAATCAAGTCCAATCAGTATAATCAAACACAGCTGGACTCAAATGAAGGTGTAGAACCATCTCAAGGATGATCAGAAGAAATGGACAGCACCTGAGTTAAATATATGAGTGTCACAGCAAAGGGTCTGAATACTTAGGACCATGTAATATTTCAGTTTTTCTTTTTTAATAAATCTGCAAAAATGTCAACAATTCTGTGTTTTTCTGTCAATATGGGGTGCTGTGTGTACATTAATGAGGAAAAAAATGAACTTAAATGATTTTAGCAAATGGCTGCAATATAACAAAGAGTGAAAAATTTAAGGGGGTCTGAATACTTTCCGTACCCACTGTATATACATATACATACATATACATACATATACAGTATATATATATACACAGGTGCTGGTCATATAATTAGAATATCATCAAAAAGTTGATTTATTTCACTAATTCCATTCAAAAAGTGAATCTTGTATAATGTATACATTCATTCCACACAGACTGATATATTTCAAGTGTTTATTTCTTTTAATTTTGATGATTATAAGTGACAACTAATGAAAACCCCAAATTCAGTATCTCAGAAAATTAGAATATTGTGAAAAGGTTCAATATTGAAGACACCTGGTGCCACACTCTAATCAGCTAATTAACTCAAAACACCTGCAAAGGCCTTTAAATGGTCTCTCAGTCTAGTTCTGTAGGCTACACAATCATGGGGAAGACTGCTGACTTGACAGTTGTCCAAAAGACGACCATTGACACCTTGCACAAGGAGGGCAAGACACAAAAGGTCATTGCAAAAGAGGCTGGCTGTTCACAGAGCCCTGTGTCCAAGCACATTAATAGAGAGGCGAAGGGAAGGAAAAGATGTGGTAGAAAAAAGTGTACAAGCAATAGGGATAACCGCACCCTGGAGAGGATTGTGAAACAAAACCCATTCAAAAATGTGGGGGAGATTCACAAAGAGTGGACTGCAGCTGGAGTCAGTGCTTCAAGAACCACTACGCACAGACGTATGCAAGACATGGGTTTCAGCTGTCGCATTCCTTGTGTCAAGCCACTCTTGAACAACAGACAGTGTCAGAAGCGTCTCGCCTGGGCTAAAGACAAAAAGGACTGGACTGCTGCTGAGTGGTCCAAAGTTATGTTCTCTGATGAAAGTAAATTTTGCATTTCCTTTGGAAATCAGGGTCCCAGAGTCTGGAGGAAGAGAGGAGAGGCACAGAATCCACGTTGCTTGAGGTCCAGTGTAAAGTTTCCACAGTCAGTGATGGTTTGGGGTGCCATGTCATCTGCTGGTGTTGGTCCACTGTGTTTTCTGAGGTCCAAGGTCAACACAGCCGTATACCAGGAAGTTTTAGAGCACTTCATGCTTCCTGCTGCTGACCAACTTTATGGAGATGCAGATTTCATTTTCCAACAGGACTTGGCACCTGCACACAGTGCCAAAGCTACCAGTACCTGGTTTAAGGACCATGGTATCCCTGTTCTTAATTGGCCAGCAAACTCGCCTGACCTTAACCCCATAGAAAATCTATGGGGTATTGTGAAGAGGAAGATGCGATATGCCAGACCCAACAATGCAGAAGAGCTGAAGGCCACTATCAGAGCAACCTGGGCTCTCATAACACCTGAGCAGTGCCACAGACTGATCGACTCCATGCCACGCCGCATTGCTGCAGTAATTCAGGCAAAAGGAGCCCCAACTAAGTATTGAGTGCTGTACATGCTCATACTTTTCATGTTCATACTTTTCAGTTGGCCAAGATTTCTAAAAATCCTTTCTTTGTATTGGTCTTAAGTAATATTCTAATTTTCTGAGATACTGAATTTGGGGTTTTCATTAGTTGTCAGTTATAATCATCAAAATTAAAAGAAATAAACACTTGAAATATATCAGTCTGTGTGGAATGAATGTATACATTATACAAGTTTCACTTTTTGAATGGAATTAGTGAAATAAATCAACTTTTTGATGATATTCTAATTATATGACCAGCACCTGTATATATACATACACACACACATATATATATATACACACACATATATATATATATACACATATATATATAGTCCAGTTTTGTGGACATTCACACAAAGATCAGTCATTAGTCAGGTGGCGACAGCATTTGACCACTGGATTTACAAAAATCATTTCAGGTTTAAGAAGTGTTTCAACATTGTATCAACTACTGATGAACACATTATTTTTTTATTTGAATTATTACTCTGTAGGTTTTTTAACCATGCATTATTAATTATAACTAATTCAAATGGACATATTCACGTTATTTCTTAGTTACATGTAATGCAGGCATTCCAAAACCTTTTGTCATCTAAACTTTATTCACCAAATTTGCTTTAAGTACCCCCTGAGATTTTAAAATAAATATTTCAATAATTAAGTATCACATTTGCATGTTCACGGTTTCTTTGATGTTGATTAATGATCACATGGCATGCAGGTAAATAAAAATATTTCATCTTTTTTTAGTAAGTGTTATATTTAAAACAAAGACTATAGAAATACAAAGACGGTTCACTCCTATACTTATGAATGGCAGAAACTGCAACCCGCAATATGGAGGAATAGTCCCACCTTCTAAAAGAAAGAGCCAAATTTCCCATAGAAACCTGACTAGACCAGTCAATGCACATGCGCAGTATAAGCACGTTATGACTCTGCATGCACATTGCCTGGTCTAGCCTGAAAAATAAGCTTTTTAAATGCTATTTGAGCATAAGAAACAACATTCATGGGGCAATTAATTTCAGATTTTTGTTGCTGATTTGACATATGTAATTTAATTGAGAGTTCAGCAAGCAGTTTTTGAGATTTCAGGATTCTCCCATTCATTAAGAATGGTCTTGTATGAGCTGCCCGGAGGCGTTGTAAATATGGCCGCTGAGTAAAGAGACTTTCCTCGAAAGGGAGTTTGTTTTAAAATTATTTATTTTCATTTTAATTTTTTATAATTTAATTTGATTAATTAATTGTCAGCTTTTCATTAAACTCACAACGCCCCTGCAGTTCCTTTACGAACCCTAGTTTGGGAAACTTTGACGTAATATAATGTTTAATGCACTTCATGTTGTAAATTACAATGAATGGAACAAGTTTTCTTACTCTTTGCATTTTTTACATTATTATAGTACAAGATAATGCTATTTAAATCAATGTGATAAATGAGTTAAATCAAAAGTAATCTAAAAGTAATCTGATTATATTACCTAAAATGTGTAATGTAACGGATTACGTTACTGACTACAATTTTTGTCATGTAATCTGGAATCAGTAACGGATTACAATTTGTAAGTAATCTACCCAGCTCTGGCTGTTTTGCACACATCTAAAGTCAGACCATTACATTTTTGCCTTAGATCTTGAAATAATGTTGTTGTTTTTTCTAGTTATATAAGGTTAAAATACATATTTTGCATACTAAGGTCTACTAAAATGTGATTCCAATTTTTTTTCTCATACCGCGACATAATATCGATATCGTCTGGACAGTGGAAAATACCGTGATATGAATTTTAGGTCATATCGCCCACCCCTAATGTATACTCTCACAATTTATTTGCTTTTATTTTGGAACACTTGATTATCTAATAAGAATAGCAAAGCACACCAGACAAAAAAGTGCAGCACCGCACAGGTATCACACACCGGACGCATCGTGTTTAGTCATCCAGAACAGTTTATTTAATTACCAAACAGGCACAATTTAATTACAGGAATGAACAAAGTGTGTCAATGAGTTTGTGAGTCAGAGCAAAATGGAAAGAGACAGCGCAATCTGTATTATACTGTAGCTCTCTATATGAAGCATACTAGACTTCAGAGCCAGAGAAAGACAAACTTTTCACTTAAAAATTTACAATACACAATCTTCCAGCCTAGGGTGAAGTCATTATACATACAAACAATGATCTGGGACAAATATAATGTAATTTAATAGAAATCTATTTGAGTGGTGCTCTGAGGAACAGCAGGATTTCTGTTGGTATATCAATGTTTTTTCTAACGTCGCTAGCTTTAAATATTTATCCATTAAATATGGAAAACAAATGCATAAAAGTGACCAATTCGATATAAACTAATGCAAGTAGATGATAACAATTGTGACATCAAACATTTTGGATGTGTTTTTTGAGTGTGTTTTGTTTAATATTCGCGTCCCCTCAGCCTTGACAGCAAATATACTTCTGTTCTTTCACTACTAATGCAGCATCTAGTCAACAAATTAATTATTTTATAATGATGTGAAAACATGTATAGTAGCATGTATAGACACCGTTTTAGGGCAATAAATCACAATAAGCATTGTGCTTTGGTACCTTTAATATGAACCAAGTCTCATATTTCAAATTCTGTCCATTGTATTACAGTATTCAAACAATAAATGTTGTTTTGGCTCTGTTTATTGTGAAGTGACAGATCGCTGTAGCGCCTCAGTTCAACAGACGCGGCAGCGCATAGCGCACGTGAACTGATCATCTCCTCCACTTTAATACCAGTTTCAGCACAAAATAAACATGACTAAACATCCGAAGGCAAGTTAAAAGAAAGGGTACAACTTTACAATCCGTAACCTGTCTCATGTAATCGCTCAATCAGTTTCAGCCACGCAAAGACATCAATATAACGGCTTGTAAACAAAATGTCACGTAACGTCACATTTACCACAGAAAAAGCATATTTGGTAACCATAAACTCATTTGTCAGCTAGAAATATAAACTGTATAGAGGGGCATTTTGTTAAATATGTGCACTATATACACTCTTAAAAGTGCTGGGTTATTTCTGTAAACGCATTGTTGGGTTAATTGCGCTGGGTCATAATTCTGGGTTGTTTGAGGTACTGTAAACACACAGTTGGGTTGTTCATGCTGGGTCAAATGGACTGCAAGGGGTTCCTTCACCACTGAACGCCTGGGTTGGGTTATTTTGACCCAACCGGTTTGTTTATTTTTCCTTTTCATCGAATTTTCTGGATTCCTCACTCGTCTCGTCGTCAGACGGTCACGCAACTCGCAGCAAGCAGGATTATAAGGTAAATTAATATGATGATATGATTATTTACCTCTATTTTTAATAAGCTGTGGTAAGAGCACACTGATTTCACTGTTAATGTGATATTTGATCTGTCGCTGTGCACCCGGGGTTAACGTTAGCTTTATTCTGTGAATGAAGTAGCCGCCTACATTTTTGTTGTTGACAAAAAAGGCCTCAACAATCTCTTTATTGTTATATAAAAGTTATATGTGTGTGTGTGCGCGCGTGCGTGCAAAGATTTACACTTATTTTAACGCCTCATGGAAAAGGTATGAACTATCGTTAGGTCAGAAATACAGGGGTAAGTTCAGTTAACTTACTGTCTGTGTAACGTTTCTGTATGACTTTGTAATGTTTTGTCAGAATCAGATCATTTCGTACTAAAATTGATCTTAAGTTCTTTTTTTCAAGTAAATATCTGCGACGTGCGAATCCAACAATAACTTCCATTTTCGTGCTCTTTTTTTCCTCAGGTAACGTTAGCTGCATTAGCTACCTTCAATGTTAAACCACGATATTACTGGTATGTAATATTATTCTTAAATGGTATGTAATATTATTCTTAAATGGTATGTAATATTATTCTTAAATATTGTTACTTAAATGTAATGTTGTCTTAGCTACAGTATGTACAGTTAGACTTAATCTCTCATGGTGTTTGAGGTCCTTTTACTCTTCCTCTATTTTAGTGAATGCTTGTGTTGCTTTAATCAGAACACAAGAGGTTTATCCAGGTTAACAGTAAGTTAGAGAGGCCATGTAAAGTGTTCTTTATATGTTACTGTTAGAAATAATAATTTGTATTTGAGATTGATGAATAATAGGCAGATCACTGGATTTCCAAGCTGGCGTACTGTATGGTTTTGCTAGCTTTTAACCCAGTTTTTCATCCTTATTTTACAGAATCGGTTTAGCCTCCCAAAAAATTCGAGAAATGGTGGATTCGCAGCAATGGGTCTACAAGTATCCCAGAAATCTTGAAGGAGTTCCCCGGGCTTCTAGAAAAACTTGGCATGGTAAGAAATAATTTTGATTTTATGGTTTCGTTTACAGAAATTTGAAATGGTTAAATTGTTAGTGGGGTTCTGCAGATAGACGATAGTATAGTGTATTTATGATAGTCAGAGCCCCACATCTTTAACATTTGAGCACATTGTTTTCTGTGAGTGTACACAGCAGCAGCACCTCTGCCAGAATGTCACTAACATCTACATATTCCTAATAAATTACATTATGTTTGTCTCAGGAAGTCATTAATGTAGGCTGACTAAGTCACACTTCAGCCATGCCATTGTCACATGGTCTGAGAAGGGTCTGGCTCCAGACATGCACTTGCACTCTCAGACACTTGCGCTTCCGCGAGTGACGTCACTTGCAGTCTTTTTATTTTTTTATTTTGTTTTATTTATTGATTATTTTTTGTTTGAATCTCTCAACATTTTACAACAGTAGCCAGGTGGTGAAGACAAGAAAAAATAAACTAAATTACAATGTCACTTGCAATCGCCGCTTGCACTTTCCGCTACCTGCGACGTCACTTGCATTTGACACGAAACGTGTGCTTTGCCAATAGGGGTGGGAATCTTTAGTCACCTCACGATCCGATCCGATTCCGATTCTGGGAGTCACAATCCAATTCCAGAACGATTCTTGATCTACTTTTTTCCCCCCTTATTAATTAATTAGTTTACCGACTTGAGAATCTTAAAATCCTTACATTTACATATCCTTACATAAGTAATTAAGTACTTTTTAAAATAATTACAAATTGAAAAAAAAATTAAAACAGTTGTATGTTAAGAATTTTAAACTAATATAACTTCAAACCATACAAGCAAGTAGCAAATAATAAAGAGGAGCATAGAAACATACAAACAACAAACAAAGAGTGCTTTCAGTATTTAAGATTATCTGAACGTTTTCCATTCAAGAACTGGGAGTGGTTTTTCTTCATCTATACTGTTGTTTTTTTACTATGACATCATTGACAGCGGGAGATCTATTAAGCTGCATTCAAGCACGGATCTCTTGAAATTTAAGAAGTAATGTGGTTTGTCCTGTCCGTTTAATCCCTTAAGACATAACTGGCTGTGTTTACATTAATTGTGTAATTTTGAGGCTTATATGTATATATATTAAACCACTTACACGCACAGCCGCATGCGCAAGCAGTCTACACAAACAAAGCGCGCGTCAGCATTTGAAATTGAAAGCAGCCTTCTGTTAGTGAGGTTCATATTTTAAATATATAAGTCCACTACTGTGCTTACTGCTTATATGTATATATGTATATATATATGTATATATATATATATATATATATATATATATATATATATATATATATATATACGTATATATATATATATATATATATACACACACACACACATACATACATATACATATACAGTGCACAGCATAAATGAGTACACCCCCTCTGAATAAATATAAAATATGTATTTTCTTAATGATCACTAATATAATTCATGGAAAGATGGCAAAATTGAAATGTATTAAACATATACTTAATAAAAACAACAAAATACGCCAATATTTTCTGTAAGATAAGTAAATTAGCCGATTTTGTTTAAATGAATGATTGCAGAAATCACATGATTGCCCAATAATGCAGGGAATGAGGGGAAGGTAGCATCTTCGGTTTCAAGTTTTTGTATTCCATCACACAGTAGTGTGTGAATTCATGACAGCGTTGATAAAGCACAACTCCCTCACACCTTCAGCACTCATTCATCCCTATAGAAGAGCTTTACTAGCACTGAATGTCACTGTGGGTAGGGATGGGTATCGTTAAGGTTTTAACGGTATTACTACTCTTACCGATACCGCTTATCGATCCGGTACTTTAACGGTATTCTTATCGGTACTTTTTCATATATATATGACAGATTAAGAGCTGAATTAACATTGCTTTATATTCTGAAATGTAAAATAAATATTTAATTAAATGAATATAAAACATCAATTTGTAAATGCACCAGTGTGCAGGCATTTTTAGTGTTTTATATACATAAGATAAGATACAGTATGAACATGAACAAAGAAACAAAGTTAAAAAAACTGACAAATATAATAAAACAAATATACAAATGAAATGAAATAAACAGTGCTTTCATTTTTCCATGAAGGTCTACTAATATTAATGAAAGAAATCTAAAAAGTAATCAAATGTAAATGAACACTGCATAGTTTTCACTGTATGTATTGATAGATTAATGCTTATTAAAGCTATAACGTTATTAAGAGCTGTGAGGGATTTTCTCTCACATTTTGTTCTTTGATTAACATTGATGGTCCAAGCGCCAGTCTGTCACTTTAAGATAATATATTGACACACATCGGATTTTCTCCCAACTGTTCTCGCCCACTTAAGACATAAAGTGTGTTTAAGTGAATGCTCTCGTAGCCGGCCATTTGGACATATTTTGTGTGTATTTGATCGTTTGGATGCGCCCGAAGCTCAGTGTAATTTGCCTGTCCGTTTTGGAGCGCGCAGCGCAGGCACGCACGCACGCACGCACGCACGCACGCACGCACGCCTGGGGAACAGCGTCTCTCGCGCGGATTGTACTTTCTACGTTTTATTAGCAAACATGTCCCGCAATGTAGCAACAGTAAAGACGGCATCTTACAACAATCACCGATGATGATTCAGACGTTAAGTTTTGGTTAGGGAGGAACGAATGCGCACCACTGTAAAGGGATGGAAGTTGTGCTAGAAGAAACGCGGCTATAATCCTTAGAAGTCAAAATCGAAAAAAAAAAACGTATCTTAATATAACAGCCACAGGCCTAAATCGTAAGAAGATGTTTGAATAGTTAGTTCTCTCATCATAATTAAACAGGGCTTTCATGTTGCGCGTGCTGAAGCTCCTCCACGTGAGCGCGATCTCGCTTCTGAATTACGAATAGCAAAAATGCATAATAGACAAATGTTTTAATATTATTGCACATTAAAACAGCTGGCAACTCTGGTGAGAGAGAATTTGCAAGATAATGTGTATATATAGCAACAATAAATGTATGTGTGTTTCCTTAATTTCTCCAGTACCGACAGCAGAACCGATAACGTCAGAGCTTATCGATACTCCGGTCTTTCATAATTTAGCCCCGAGACCGATTTAATACCGAGTTTCGGTACCCATCCCTAACTGTGGGTACCAAACACTTCTCACTGTACTCCTCCTCTAGCAACAACAGAACATTTTGGATGCTTTTGGATCTGAAATGATTGACTTGGTCTCTTGAGACCAGAGTATGGATTCCCAGAAGTCTCTATTTTGTAAATATGGGCCTTGGAAGAGGTTAAATGAGTTTATTTTGCTTTGGCTACAGTAGGGTAATTCTAGTGGTGACAACAACCATGCATGTCACTTCTGCAGGCTGCGTCATACTCTGTGAGATAAAGTGTCACTCTTCTCATAGCTTTTGCCGGCTCTGAGACATTTGCATGTTATTTCTCCTGCTCTTTTTCTAACAAAAATTCACTCATCACTAAATGAAAACTTAAAGTGAAGACCTGATTATTTCAGGAGCCTTGTCACAAGTCCATTGTTTTTGAATGTCTGCTACTTCTGCTATATTTTGACACTTAAAACAATAATTTGGTATTCCTCTTGTAACATTGTCCTCTTTTATGCTAAGGAATAAGTCACCTAGCAGTTCTCTCCCAACTGGTTCCACTGCTGCCAGCATTAAGTCTGAGTATGATTCAGAGGACTATGTAACACTTTTAATTGTCAGAAAATTACTGGTCTTTAAAAGTTTTGGTTCAATATACTCACCTGTTGATCAAAAATAGCCTTAAACATTTTTTTTAGTAACTTTCAGGAGGGTGTACTCATTTTTGCAACAACATTTTATCACTTTGATAAGAAAATCTTATTTTGATGAATAATTTTGACATTCTTCTTTGGTAATTGATCAAGCAGGCTTGTTGGAATATTATATCTCCAAAGAACCCTAACGTGTCATCTAAGTAAAGAGTATTTGCTGAATTTGTTAAGTATTAGAGGGGGTGTACTCCTTTATGCTGTGCACTGTATATATCAAAATAATCGATATTGAATCGATTCGAAACAAATTGATAATCGAATCGAAATGCAAGCTTGTGAATGAGAATCAAATCGGGAAATTTGTGTCAAAGCCCAGCCCTACACCTGGGCTGGGCTTTTTAAATCCGCATCTGAAATGTCCCACTCTGTGAAGCACTCTGTCACGTGTCAAAACAAACAGCACCTAGTGTCTGTGATTTCCGCCTCTAGAGGCAGCTCTCATGCTGTATAATGACAGCAGACCTTCTCAGCCGCTCCAGCAACAGACGCAACCTGGAAAAACTATCGGTATGGATTTTTGCAGATTACCGATAGATCCAGTAATTAACTATCGATGCCGATTAATCGGTAAAACTGATCAATCAGTCGACCTCTAATGAAAACCTGGTCAGAGTGCTCAGGACCTTAGACTGAGCTGAAGGTTTACCTTCCAACAGGACAATGTTCCTAAGCGCACAACCAAGATGATGCAAAAGTGGCTTAGGAACAAATTATCCAAGTAACCCAGTCAAAGCCTGGACCTGAACCCAAACAAACATCTCTGGAAAAACCTGAAAATGGTTAACAGTCCCCATCCAACCCGACAGAGCTTGAGAGGATCTGCAGAAAATAATCCATGAGTGCAAATGTACAAATTGCCACTAAAAGTGCTTCACCAAAACACTGAGTTAAGGATAGAAACACATTCCAAAGTATATGCACTGTATATGACCTTTCTGCAGATGAACACAAATCACGGCTCTAGACTGCGAGCATTTTTTGAGAATGTGCGAGTAAAAATTTGATGTGGTTGCACTTGTGCGAGTGCATGGTCTGCGCTGCTCCAAAGCGTCTGCTTCATACAGCGCAAGCTGCAGAGCCGTGGCACATTGTAGCAGGAGTCAGATTTCACTGATCACGTGAAGAGAGGCTTTCAGCACGAGCGCTTCGTGTGTAGAGCCTGGTTTATACTCGCCGCGTCAGCAAGAGCGCGAAGGTGCGTGCCGCGGACGGAGCGCAACGGAGGATTTGGTTTTCAAACTAAAATGAAAGACCGATTCTTAAACCAGAGAAGGTGAACATGTTGGTATTCTTGTGGAAAAAAAACATGCAAGTCCTGTCAACGACAGACAGTTTAGTTTTACTTTTTTTTTTTTCATTTTGAAAAGCTTGTTATCTTAGCTGTTTACCTAACGTAACGGTATGGAGGCTTTCCTTAATTTTTTATTATTATTTATTTGATTCCTCAGTGTTTGCCAAGCATTCTGTAATTTATTAGTCGGTATATAATACAGCATGTGATGTGTCCTATGCCATGCCTCGTCTTATTCGTTTTTGTTAATAAATGTTATGTAAGCTAGTTTGTCATTGTAGCCTACTGTTTTATTGTTGTTGTGCTTTTTATTTAAGAATAACAATGAATCCATCTTTTGTTTTAGTCTTAAAAAGTGAAAGGTGTATAGATATAAGCAAAACAGACAATTATCTTTTCTTGTAAAACGTGACTCCAAGATCGCGAATTTGAAAGTGAAAGTGAAAGCGCACGAAAAGAGGAATTCCTGTTCACAAAATGTAATCACAAATACTGATGAAAAAGGGTTGAATGTTGAACACTTTCGTTACCATATAACTATAAACTATGATAAAAGTTCATCAGCATGCATTGATTAATCAAATGTTGTAGCAAAAAAATAAATTAAATAAATTGCGACCAAATTATGTGCTTGTGCGACCAACTGAGAAAGTTAGTCACAAAAGAGCGACCAGTGGGAAGAATGAGTCTAGAGCCCTGCAAATAAAGATTTTTTTTCAAACTGTGCTATTAAACATCAAGCATGTTGCCAATAAATGGATAACCCCTGCACAACAGCATGTCACCCAAACAAGCTGAATAATAGATCTGTAATACTGGTTCAAAATGATAGCAAGTTTTTGTGAAGAACTAATAGCTTACAACGACCACAGATCTCATATTCTTTTGTGTGGTTAGAATGTTCATGACTTCAGCACGAGCAACTGAGGACCACTACCCTATAGCCCATATTTGTGACCGATGCTGCTATTGCTGATGCTCTGGTGCAAAATGAGTGAGCCATGTATGATTCTGCGAAGTGAGCAGTGTACAGTACAGTTCTGGGAAGAGACAACAGAACACAGTTGTGTAGCAAATCTGGATCTAGACATAACCTTTCTCTCCTCAGTGATGAATTCATCTGGGTAAGCATGAGGACGCAGGTTCAGGAAAGGGGCATGGAATTGAAAGGACAAATGACAGTATTAAGATGTGTTCACACCGAAACAAATGTTTGGCATAAAAATCCTGTCAAATTTTCACATGCGATTTGTCTGTTCAGCCAAATGTGTCGAGAAAAAAAAAGAAAATCCAGATTCACTCTCTGACAGTAGGTGGAGCTTATGGAAAAACATGTTTGAAAAATCAATTCAGATTTTTGTATACAAGTACAAGAGACAAGAGAGCTGGTTACAGATTCTTCATCTGCTATTCACGGTCTCTTAACAAAATAGTCTGTTCATGAGTGCACAGGGCTGCACGATTTATCAAAATTAAATAGATATTTTGTGATATGGCTTAGTGCGACTTTCGAATTGTGCAGGTGATACAAGCTTACATACACATGCTTCACCGGATTCAGAGTGGCATTTACAGGAGTGCAAGTTCATGAATGATACAATGTTTCAGTGTCCTAGAATAGCTAATTTGATTTGTGAACACAGCTGTTCAGAGATGCTGATATGATAATCTCGTCAACGTCAGTGAGACAATAAGCCTGCAGCACTAGGTGTGTTCGACTAGACGCGGTGCCGTGCAGATCGATCAGTGTTTGACATCCATGAGAGCGATTCGAAAGCATACGGAGCAGTCTGCTCTCTATAGCTCTCATGGTACTGTAATACACCAATCAGTCTGCGCAACGCCGCATCAAGTCGAACACACCTACTAGTTTACACAGAGATGTGGCTCACACAAGGCTGTAGTGTGAAAGCGTCCCGACTAGGGATGTCAATTTTCGATAATTTCCATGATCGATCGTCATTTAAATTAACGATCAATGAATCAATTAATTGTTAACCTTAATACTGCAAAATGCGTCTATTGCAGTGGCATATAGTCACCGGCATGAGAGGATGTGCAAATGCCACTCAAAATGCCAGATTCCTCACCCGAATGAAAGGGGTTTCATTCTAAATAAAAGGCTAGTAGCAGGTTTGTAAAATTCATTTATAATGCAATGCTATATTCATTCATTCATTCAAGTGAGTTTAGAGTAAAACCATGTTATTAAATGTGGTATTTTTTTGGCCAAGAGGTTCATAAATGCTTCGCATTTTTGGAAAGATGTTTGACGCATGTTGCTTTTTCAAATGCATATTATAAAAGACTCAAACTCACTGTGATTTCAGATGGAGCAGCATTTACTACACAGATCCGTAGTTCACTGACAATCTGCGCAAAACAGCTTTCATAATCGCAGACCAATTTCTTCGATTTCATAATCGTGCAATAAAAAAAAAACGGTCTGCGATTATGAAAGCTGTTTTGTTAAAAAAAAAAAATAATAATAATAATAATAATAATGTTCCTAAGACCTATCCTTATATAACTGAGTGATAGCTGCTGGCACAAAGCTATTTTTATACCGCTTAGTTCTACAATACGGAAATACAAACCTACGTCTAGACGGCAGAAGTTTAAATTCATTGTTCAAAGGATGAGTGTCATTTAGAATTGAGTTAGTCATCCACTGTAACTGTCTGGTATACAGGGATGCTAGACTGAGCTGTGACTCCCCAATCAGCTTACTAGACCATCTAACAATTTGACTCAGTGAATTCTTGTTCTTTACAGACAAGTTTCCAAACCAAGACACCAGAGAGAATGTTAAAAGTGACTCAATAAAAGCACGATAAAATAAAATCATCATGGTCCTGTCAATGTGAAAATGGGCCAATTTGCTTAAATGTGCCGCATCCACCTGGATGATGCGACGGCAGCCATATTGCGCCAGAACGCCCACCACACACCAGTTTACTAGCTTAATTATTTTGTTAATCAAGTAACCTACTGATTATTTTGACAATTGAGTAATCTGATATTTTTTAGTAATAAAAATAGACCTCAGTGAAAAACAGGCTTTAGTATGACTACATTTATATATGTTAAACTAACAATGTGACAATAATAATTGGTTCAAATAAAGAATCAAAACCAAGTAATCACATGGCTTTATTGAACAACACTGTTAAAATAAAGTCATATGCCTATGCATAATGTGAACATAACCAAGTAAGGTTGTAACGGTATGAGATTGTCATGGTATGATAATGGTCTCAGAAAATATCACGGTTTCAAGGTATATATTAATCAATAATTTTTATCAGTAACAATGACTCTTAAAAGAATAAGAACAAGTTATTTGAGTGAACAAATTCTTTATTACAATAAACTTGAAACCATTTTAATTAAAGTATTGAAGTCTCCCTTCTGAAGAAAATAATAAATTTCATTTCATTTTAAAAAACAATTAAAAAGAGCTATACACATTATGTATATCTATATCACACTTTAACATTTTAATTAATGTTTTAAAGTGTTATAAAATAAAAAAATATTTTTTTTGGCAAAGTTCTGCACAACAGAGGTATACCAAGTTAAAACATGGACAAACATGATATTCCTTAAAAATAATGTTTAAATTAGGGATGCATCGATCCGATACTCAGGATCGGTATCGGCTCCGATCCGGTCATTTTCCGCAGATCGGGTATCGGAGAGATGAGACCGATCCAAATCCGATATTGTGTGTATACTATTCTGTGTTATTGTTAAGCCCCACGACAGCACAAAAGCATTATAAAGCTGGTGCTTATGGTTAAAGTCAAAGTCCAAATGTTCTGAAGCCGTTCCATAGTTTAATGTGACATACAGATGAATATTTAAGTCATTAAATTCAAGTTCATGTAAACTCTTCTCTGCTGCGGCTGTCTGTCATCCTCCATTCAGCGTTCAAACTGCGTGTTGCTTTCGGTTAAGACAGTCAAAACAATGAAACTCTCTTCAAGAGCGCTCAATAACTGAGATTTAAAACCGTTAAAAGAAAAGGCTCAATAAACTATCACGCAGATTTAATAAGCTATGCATCAATATCTCTTTCCTCTGTGCTTTGAACTTCTCTATCTGGAGTTGCGCGCTGTGACGCCGTGCTGCTTCAAGCGCATCATTCTGCGCACGGGATGCGCATAAGCGCTTTGTACCGCTCTCTATTGGAGCTTTTCGTATTATAATGCTTTTGCGCAATGAAATATTATTTATAGCGTTTCTTGTACTGTCCTATCAAGGCTATTAATAATCTAATGTATAGCACAGTAATGGAGGCAGCAACATATGATAGATAGGACTCCTCTATCATTGCTGCATTCATTACTGTGCTACATATTTAAAAGAAATGTCTTTTAATTTTGTAGTTTATATTTATAAATAAATACATTTACTTGTTTTCATTAATGTATTTTAGAACAATGCAAAGAGCAATGTGTAACATTTTACCAGATTTAGTCCTTCACATATTCACATTTATTTGTTCCCCACTAAATAATGTTATTTCACTAAATGTTTAGATTTTATAAAATTGTGCACTCATGATTTTTCTAGAATAACTTTTGCTGCTAAATTATCCACTAACCTAGTTTATAATAGTATTTTTGTCAGATTATGAATGGGCCTGTTTACACATTTCATGCGTTTTCTCTGATCGGATATCTATCTGATTTGATAAAACGTTTCCATTTACACTTGGCCACATAAATGTGTCTTCGCGAAACGGATATAAATCCGATCTTCAATTCCCGCACTATATTTCAATTTAACGAAGTTCACGTCAACGAAATCAAAAGCGCTGCATTTTATTAATTATCAGCTCATTTCAAGATCAAAGACCGCAATAGAAGTGCGCGCGGCATCAGCACTGGAAAGATAAGTTTGTCTTATACTTTTAATGAAGATGATTGTGTGTTGAGCGTCTGTGACTTACTTTCAGTTTCATTCACGGTAGTTTGCGCATCTGCTTGCTGAAGAGATGCTCAGCTGCTCATCCGTGGCGATGCGTGGTGCATTAGCGCAGTCATATCTAGGGTTGTAACGGTATGAGATTTTCACGGTATGATTATCGTCTCAGAAAATTTCACGGTATCACGGTATACGGTATTACACAATCAAAACAGGGTTTTTTGGTTGAACAAATGTTTGGAAGCATGTGTTTATTCAAATTTCATTAATCAAAAACAATCAAGTACATTTCATCATTGATTAGCCTATATATTAGTTTAACAACTTATATTCATCATTAATAATTCATAACAATGAATAAATTCTGGTTTGACTTAGTTTTTCTGGATTCTGTACTTTTATGATATAATACAAATATACTATCAAAAATGGTGGTAATGAAATTAATGCATAAAGCTTTAACAATTTAATTAATGTTTTAAAATGTAATCAAATGAAAATAACATTTATCCTTTTATGTTTTCGTAAAGGGCTGCACTACAGAGATTTACTAAATAAAAATGAGGGGAAAATTATATTCCTTAAATGTTTCTATAAATTATTATTATTATTTTAGAAGTAGGCTACATTATAGTACAGTTGTAATTTCTGTCAATTTCTTCGAGTTAAAAAGCGGACTTTTATTTTAACGGGTTGTAGAGAAGAGCTCTACATTTTATGTGTATTTGACAGTGGTTTTCTCAAATAAAATGAAAGGATTATTAATTGTTCTCTCAGTGTCAGTGAGGCTCTCGGTGTTTGTCCTCAGATAGTGAGACAGCAGGAGCTACTATGAGCGGCGCCAGCACGCATACTTGAGTATGTAGTACACGACACAACGCCGCTCATTCACAGAGAGACACGCAAAATTTTTATATAGCAGTGTTTTTGCGCTTTAATAATCACAGACACTAGACCATGTCGTGATTTGACAGCACTGTTTTTGATTTATTCATCAATCCATAAAATCGTGCATTTTATGTGACATCTGCATTGTAAATTCATTGTCATGACTGGATTCTGGGATTCACTCCGCATCACGGAAATCATAAGGCTTTAACCTGTTAACATGCACCAGGACGCCAGCGCACTGAAAGCTCTTTGTTTGCACACGTCATTGTTTTCAAACAGATAAAGTAAAACAGGACAAAATTAATCTTGACAAACTATATATCATTTTGAAGGTCTAAGCCTCTAGCATCGACGACAGATCGCTGTTTTTCGATAGAAAGCTTATAAAGGAATGTATTTGCTAAATTTGTGTAAGCAGTACACATCAAAACATGTATAAAAAAAACGCAGTACATACCAGATTCATCCTGATAACGACACTCAAACTTATCCACTGCTGTAAATCCCAGTTTCGTTTCAGAGATAAGGGTCCACGGAACAACATTCCATCGAGCAATTTTAGTCCAAAGAAACAACAACGTTGTAATTTGGATCGTTATTCATTTGTTTACGTCTCATCTCTTGAGGGAGAGTTATTGTTTGTGTCCGTTATGGAACAAATTACGGTAAAAAACAGCGTCTTGGTGGTAAAAAAACAGCATGATTTTGTAGCAGGCAATGTCCCAAACAGAATGAGATCATCCAAAAAAAAAAAAAAAAAAAAAAAAGTAAAAGATACACGGAAGATTGTTTATTTGAATTCTGGCGCTCCCTCGCGACGGCGCGTGACGCACCTATCATCTGATGGGGGCGTAACTTAGCGATTTTTTTTTTTTTTTTCTTCTTCAACAGTTTTCATATATGTTTGCGTGTTTTGTGGGGAATTGCCTGTATCTGTATGATTAACATCTGTATGGCTGATAATCAGCATGTAATTACTGACTGTTCACAGATATCAGTGTGAATGCAGTCTATACAAAAGGCCATTATAATGTGATTATTGACTATATGGGCCATCTGTATGATTAGCATCTGTATGAATGATCGTCAGCAAGTGATTTCTAATGTATGAGCAGGAGCATCTGTATGTCAGGAAATCAGTATGTACTTAAGTTATTTTTCTTTATTATTATTGTTTTTTTTCATCACTCAAAAATTATTATTATTGTATTTTTCTAGTGCTCAAATAAATCACTTATACGATGTCTAAGATTCTGTCTACTGTTTTATAATTGAAAAATTGCAGTGGCATGTATAATGACTAAATAGTTTGTAGTAGAACCCAAAATATTTTTCCTCAAACAGAAGGGGGGGCGGACTAGAAAAATGGCTGCAGGAATCTCATTTTTCATGGTATCTTCTTCAGATTTGAAATATAAACTCATGAGACATATGACTTTCAACCCATTACTTTTCTGGATTGCTTCAGGACTGATTTCATGTATTTTTATATGAAATAAAAAAAAAATTCAGTGTGGTACAATTTTTATCAAGGCACTTTAGTGTCTATAACTTTTTATATTTTTGAGCATTATCAACTCTGGATGATGGATAGTAAAGCCCAAAGGGTCTTCTTTCCAAAGACACCAAAATTGTGTGTGTGGCATACTGAAGTCAGGAGCTGTTACCATTTTAAGTTAGTTAGTCATTTTCAGCTGTGATTCCCAATATGGGGGGTGCTGGTTAACAGGTTAACCTTAAGTTATAAATGGGACATAATAACTGTATCTGAACGGAGGATGGTGTTCTGAAATATAGGTAGGCCTAAACATGTTCGATGTGTTTCCTCTTTTTGCAGCTGCTTTGCGACCGCAGTTTTTGCGAACTGTGTCTATCCTCGAGGACAAATAAGCGTTCGTCTTTTCTATATCCAAAGTAACGTTATTCCCATACTGCCAATTTTAATTTATATTTAGACGTGGGATAGAGATAACTGCCTCTGTCTCTGATGTTGTCTCCGCTGCACGTGTGGGTGGAGCAAGAGAACAGTTAAGTGGAAAGTTGTTGCCTAGGCGCAGGTGAGATTCTGCTCTTTTATTTTCTCCCAATACCATAGATAAGCAAATGTACACGATATGATAATCGTACGTGTTTATATCGTGGTATATCGTCATACCGGTATATCGTTACAACCCTAGTCATATCTGAATGTCATATAGCCTATAACACTAAAAAGCTCGTTCCGTGTACGGTGCCGGTCAGTTCCTGTAAGCCCATTTACTAGCTTTGAAGCTCAGCTTTTACATCTGGACTGGAATGGCCCTGTTTTGTTAGGGGTGATTTATCGTCCTCCTCACTCTATTAAGGACTTCATACAACAATTCACAGAATTTATTGGTAATATCGCCACAAACTATGACCGTTTTTTATTGTTGGGCGATTTTAACATCCACGTTTGTTGTCAGTCTAACCCTTTATCCAAGGAATTCCTCAGCCTCATTGAGTCTTTTGGCCTGGTCCAGTGGATAAAAGACCCCACTCACATCCAGGGACATACATTGGACTTAGTACTCTCTCACGGGTTTGCGATTAGCGATGTTGTTGTATCTGACTATATGCTTTCAGACCATAAGCCAATTTTATTCTCTCTGTCTCTCTCTAATTTGTCTTATTCTACTTCAAAAGCAATAACATTGTCTCGGTCCTATTCTCCTCAGTTTGCTTCTAACTTTAAACAGCATTTTATGGAATCCTGTTCTCACCTGCTCTTGGATTCTTCATTACCGGACGTGGATGTTGATCAACATCTACGTCTGTTAAACTCTGCCTGGCTGGATTCTCTCAATGTTACTGCTCCGCTCAAGTCTTATAAGCCTAAATCTAAATCGGAACCGTGGCTCAATTCTGAGATTCGACTTTTAAGACAAGCTTGTAGAAAGGCTGAGCGTAAATGGAAAAAGGACAATTTGCATATTTCATTTCAATTGCTTAAAGAAAGTTTATTGGTTTATCAGAGTGCTGTTAAGTCTGCCAAAGCCACATACTTTTCTAATCTAATCATGGAAAATCACTCTAGACCTAAGGTTTTATTTTCAGTTATTAATTCTGCTGTGAATCCCCTGGTTAATACTATGTGTACTGCTTCCGAGGCTCTATGTGAAAGCTTCTTGAGGTTTTTTATTGATAAAATCTCTAATTTGAGATCCACCATAAGCCCTTCTCATACTGAACCCTCTATCCCGTTGTTGCATTCTGCTTCCTGGGATGCTTTTGAACCTATTTCTCTACATCTATTTAAGGATACTATTGTTAATACTAAATTATCTTTTTGTTCTTTTGATACCATACACCCTACATTTTTTAAATTAATCGTTGATGCTGTTGGGCCAGGATTGGTGTCTCTTTTTAATAAGTGTCTTTGTACTGGCTCTGTCCCTGTTGCCTTTAAAGTGGCTACTGTCACCCCTATACTCAAGAAGCCTTCACTGGATTCCTCTGTTCTGAATAACTTTCGTCCTATCTCTGTATTACCATTTATCTCTAAGGTATTGGAAAAAATAGTGTTTGATCAACTCCAGTCTTTTCTCAGTTGTAACGGTATTTCTGAAATGTTTCAATCTGGCTTTAAGTCTGTACATAGCACCGAAACTGCCCTCTTGAGAGTGCTAAATTATATTTTTGTATCTACGGACTCTGGTGACTCTGTGGTCCTTGTGCTTTTAGATCTGTCAGCAGCTTTTGACACCGTTGACCACACTACTCTGATATCTAGATTAGAGTCTTATGTGGGGATAAAAGGAACCGTCATGGTTTTTGTCATACCTCACCGACAGAAAATTCTTAGTCAAGTTAGGTAACTTTTTTTCTTCTGTTGCTAATCTAACCTGCGGTCTCCCTCAAGGCTCCATCTTGGCACCCTCTCTCTTTTCTCTGTACATGTTACCTCTGGGATCCATTCTAAGAAGACATGGGGTGTCTTTTCATTTCTATGCAGATGATACCCAAATTTATTTACCTATCAAGAGAAAAGATCCCTCAGCTTTGACTTCTTTACTAAAATGCTTGGAGGAAGTTAAACTTTGGCTAGCCCAAAATTTCTTAACATTAAATGAAAATAACATTGAGGTGATTGTTTTTGGGCCCTCCGACAATTCTCAGACAACCTGCATAGATCTCGGTAGTTTTTCAGTGTTTAGTTCCTCACGTGCACGGAACCTCTGCGTTTTGTTAGATGAGTCATTACACTTTGACAAACATATCTCTTCAGTAATAGGTTCTAGTTTCTATCAACTTCATCTGCTATCAAAAATTAAACCTTTCTTAAATCATAAAACTTTAGAGATGGCTGTTCATGCTTTTATCACCTCACGCTTAGACTACTGCAATTCACTTTACTGTGGTAGTTCTAAGTTATTAATTGATCGTCTTCAACTAGTTCAAAATGCTGCTGCTAGATTCCTTCATAACAGTCGAAGAAGTGCTCACATTACTCCGGTTCTGCGGACCCTTCATTGGCTGCCTATTAAATTCCGAATTGATTTTAAAATCCTTTTATTCGTATATAAATCTTTACACGATCTAGCTCCTATGTATTTATCTGAATTGCTGCACCCATATACTCCCTCACAGGTGGTCAGACCGTGTGGCTGTTTTATATGTGCTATATAAATAAATTGAAACTTGAAACTTGAACACGGTCACACACGTTTATTATTTTTACATTTTGGGAGGAGTAAAAATCACATATGTGGTTTCAACAACCAGATGCATTTACACATGTCCAGTTTCGTCTGGAATGCGGCCCAGACCACCTCCTGAAGTATTTTGAGCGATCGGATTTATATTACGAAACGCATGAAGTGACCTGATGTAAACAGCCCCTATATTTTTTTTTTCATGTTATTTTTCATTAAAATGAAGTTATCTAGTAGATTGTGTTTAACACACAAAAGAGTGACACAGAAGTATAGAAACTCTACATTGATAAGAAGAAGAAAAAAAAAAAAAAACCTGCGATAGGATCGGAGAGGAATTGGCCGATACTCAGAATTTTCTGGATCGGATCGGAAAAAATGGTATCATTGCATCCCTAGTTCGACCCTTCGCTGGCTGTGCTGATTTAAATCTAGCGGGTCTGTTGTGTCTCGTGCCGCAAGTTCAATGACGCAGGCAGTGACGATTTTCTCCGGCCAATCAGTGATCAGCAGAGTTTACACGTCACATTTTGGTAACGGTACGGTTCGCTTGGAACCTCGGCCGAAGTGGTATTAAAAAAAGTACCAGGTACAGTACCCAGTGGAAAACCAGTACGGTGAGCTGTACTGAACCGTACCGTGCCGTACCATGCAGTGGAAAAGCGCCATAAGGTAACTGCATGGGTCAAGGTTAGGTTTAGGGGTAGTTTCAGGATTAGGCCTAGTACCTAGTTACAACCCAGTTATTTTAATTGCTACAATGCGTACATATTGCCTGCTTCAAAATGATGTGTGTACACGCAGAACAGGACTGTAAAATAAATTGCTACCAATAAACCTCTATAAATCTATATAAGGGTCCAGTCAGGTAAAGAAAAACATACAGCAAAACCACCAGAATCTTAAAATTGAGATACAGAAACACTACAGTGAAAGAAAAACAACAATATTAAAAGTCTCCAACAAGACTAGATGAAAAACGGTGTCCAATCCAGATTGGTGCAAAGCTGCAATGTACTGAGGTTAACCTGCGCACTTTGACTCACAAGGCAATCCCTGCTCAGCATTCAGAAGTTCAAATTTTAGACTTGAAATATTGAGGCTGTTCAACATCGAATGATACTAGATAAACTTTGTTGTCCTCTTACCCCAAGAAGGTCTCTGCCATCTTCATCCAGGGGTGGCACCACTTTAGACAGGTCCTGTCGTGCCCACTTGGGAAAGGAGGGTTTGTAGTCTGGCATTGAGGTGACTCCAGGCCATATAGATTCATCCGGAGTGCCAAGTGTCCGAAATATCCGAAAGAGCTGGTCTATTTCAGAGTCTCCAGGAAACAAAGCCCTCCGAGTGATCTGGTATGAAAAGCCAGAAAGTGTGTCAAATGTAAAAAAACAAACAATCAATAAAAGCAAGATGATGTGTACATTCAAAAAAATAAATACCATTTCAGCAAAGATACAGCCCAAACTCCAGATGTCAACAGCTGTAGAATAATATTTACATCCCAGGAGAATCTCTGGAGCTCTGTACCACAATGTTACAACCTATGGAAAAAAATATAAAATTGCAGCTGTTAAAGATCAATTCTGCATATCATCTGCAGGCAGGGATGGGCAGTATTTCAAATACATGTATTTAAAATACGTATTTGAAATAAAAAATACTATTTTGTATTTTAATACCTTTGAAAAAAATAAAATGTATTTTGTATTTAAATACATTTAATCTCAGTATTTTTGTATTTTCAAGATACATAAAATACTTTTTGCCAGTCAACCTCTTTATTAGACTGCTGATTTCCTGTATCAACTAGTTCAGACCTCAAACGTGCCACTTTCATGCATGTGAGCTGCAGCTGTATGACTCCATCAAGAATTGGGTAATGAAATTTTCTGGATTCCTGCAAGGAAACAAGGCATAATACTGCCTTCGTGTTATCAAAATTTCCTATTTCCAATTTCAGAAGTCCTGATTACAAGCATGTCGCATTCAAGAGCTTTGCTGTTGGAAAGAATAGGAATCGTGAAGGATGCCAGGTTTCCTGGGAAAATCTCATTAAAGTCAAAATCGTAGATATTTAAGATATTTCATTTTGAATAAAATGTAGCATCCCATTTGTTGACAACTATATCATCATTCACAGTGCTATCTTTACAGTCAGCTTGTTGATGATTCTGGATTTTCAGTTAAATACATGCTGTTTTGCTGTGTATAAACCATACAAAATGCTTGAAATGGTTATTGCACTACTCTGGGCATGATTTTAACATTAAAACAAGGTGATCTTGCTTTTGTGGGGGAAAAAAAGCATACCCGTCTCAGCAGGTAAAAAAAAAAAAAACCTAGCAAGGGGAACATAGCATTAGCACTAGTCAGTCTTGTTAGTTTTATCAGATTTAGTCAGATTTTGGTTTTATCATCAACTAGTCAAATGTGTTCATTAGACTACAGTTCATTACTGCTTGCTATGGCGATATGACAATATAAATGTCGGCAATGATATAAAGTGTAAATCGATTGAACTTTTTCTATATCGTTTATATATCGTCGTGGTATGCAAATATATCTGGAGCTTTTAGTGGACAGGAGCCATTGACACGTCAGAGCGATAAAGAAACCTGGATAAATGAGTAATAAGCAGCTTTCTGTGTGTGTGTACCCCCAAGACAAAGATAACTAAAATGCTAATAATAAAGAATAATAAAATTGTTCTAAGGGTATACTCACACTAGGCACAGTTGCCTTGTACTAAAGCCCAAGCATGATTTTCCTTTCGCTAACAGACAGATATCACAGGATTATTACAGAGGTAGCTGAGGATAATGGTGGAATTTGCAAACTACAATACCTGTTCATCAATAAGATGAGAACCAGACTCATTCTAAATCTAAATGTACTCTAAATTAAACTAGGGGCAGAGTTCTGGGACAAACAGCGGATCGGGGAGCTCGGGCTGACATGGCGGATCGGGGAGCTCGGGAGGCAAAGACCGATCGGGGAGCTCATGCGGCCATGGTGGGTCTGCCTCCGAGGCCGCGGCCCCAGCCTCTATGGCTGGAGCCCTACTACCCCCCAAAAAAATTCCTTGAGGAAAGTAGGGGCTCGATTGGGCACTTGAGGGTGCTCTGGAGGCGCGGGCACTTGGGGCCGCTCAGGAAGCGCGGACACTTGGGGGCGCTGTCGAGGAGTGGGCTCTGGAGGGCGCGGTCGAGGAGCGGGCTCTGGCTTGGAGGGAGCCGCGACCGGCAGGCTTGCCACATAAACCGCCGACGGGCTTGCCACACTAACTGCCGGTGGGCTTGAATGAGCCGCGAACGGCAGCGGGCTTGAGATTGCCGCGGACGGCGGGCTAGAGGGAGCCGTGGACGGCGGCGTACAAGACGGCGGAGCGGCCGGCGGGATTCCGCCTCGGGATCGGAGACTCTCCAGACACCAGATGACCGCCTCCTTCCAGTCGAGGTTGGGGGTGCCTGGGAGCTCCATCGGCTGGTGGTAAGTGATCCCGAGCCAGAACAGTGTCATGAGGACCTCACTGTCGAGGGCGCTGGCGGGGGCGAGCGGCACGAATGCCCTCGCAAAGGTGAGCGGTTCGGCAATGAACATGGCTCGTTCATCCATTTACACGGTCCGGTCTTCTGTTACACTCTCGTCGGAGCAAGGGAACGAGGAGACAAGGAGTTCTTCAAAATGATATGTTTTAATGACACTAACCTCCGGGAACATGGAGCACAGGTAAGACGAACACGGATGACAATTTAGACCGGACACAGAGACAGGGAAGCACAGGACTAATAAACACTGGGGAAAACTAGATAATTAATGACACACGGCTAGGGACTTATAAACTAATGACGAGAACAGGAAACGCCAAATATGGGCACAAGAGGGAGGGAAACACAGGTCTGACAAGGCTATAATTATCCTTCTTGGTGTAAACTGGCCTTAGTGTTACTTCACTAGATGGCCAATTTCAAATGTATTTAGTGTATTTTCAAAATACAAAATACTGTATTTGTATTTAAATACATTTTCCCACACAGTATTTTGTATTTTTATTTTAAATACATTTTGTATTTTTTTGTACACTTTGCTGGTAGCTTGTTTGCATGGTCATCCACACACAAAATTGGTTAGCAATAACAATTAATTAACAATTAACAACTGAATTTTACACCTACAAGATATAAGAGTTATGAAGGATTTTAGTATAAAATTTGAATTATTAATAGTACTCTGTTGCTCCAAGCAAGCAAACATGATGGGGGAATTTGGCCCTTTTTTATTTGAGAGGAGAGGTGGTGGTGGTGGGGGGTCATATTTTATAAAACTAAAAAAAAAAAATCCTTTAACCAAAACGTTTGATCACTCTAGTATTTGCGTTTTTACAATTCATGCAAATATGTGCTGAATATTTTATACAGGAGATAGATATTTGAAAACATACTGCTTGGACGCTAGATGGTGCTATAGGGTAAATATAGTTGTGCCTATACACTATGAAAAGTTGTTTTATTTCAAACTATAAATCAAATTTATTTATTTTAAATAATGAAACTACAATAAAGTATAGTCAGATTAAATTGTGTTGTCTAGCTAATCTCATCAGCAGGCCAAATAGATTTTTACTCTTGGCTTCTGAATGCAGCAGATTGATGTCAGTCTGTGCTTTCTAAGGGTGAGGAAAATTTGAATAAACTATAACAATTATAAAACTACTTCATTTTTCTTTGTAGATCACATATTGCAACTTCCTGCCTATTCAAGAGCTTATTCAATCATCAAATAAATAACCCGGGTTTCCAGGCAGGACAAAATAAGCTGAAATTACAATGATTGGAAGTTCAGTGAATAATCAGAAGTACATTGTACAGATGTGAATTATACAAAAACAGCTCAGAAGTTAAACTATGGTACGATAAACTAGGGCTGTGTAATTAATCGAGATATGGTTTCGATTTCGGCCTCCAACGATTATGAAACTACAATAATCGAGATAAAAATTATTTCACATGCGAAACAGTAAAATCATGTAACGTGACTTTTGCAAAATGGGACGTGCTTGATTTATTAAAGGCGATTCGATTTATTCATGTTTTTAAAAGCGCCAAAGAGAACTTGCTGTTCCTCAGTTTAACTTCTGTGATGCGCTCAGAGACAGAACACAACACGGACATGTAAAGTCAGCTTTTAGCTCAAGGTGCATGCCTAAACATAAAATACACACAAAAATGTTTAACAGTAAATTGGATCCATGGCAGCTCTTAAAGCAACAATGGGCTATTCCAGCTTCCGACTTTGTGCTTAATATTAATCAAACAACAAAAGACAAAGACAAAATCAATCACTGCTCTTGACTGAAGCACTGTAGCTTTAATAAGAAACAAAGGAAGTTTAATTCTTACAGTGAAGACTATGCTGTTTTCTTTTACATTAGATTATTCAATTTCTGTAGTAGCTGTTAACTGAATACACTAGACTTGCATAAAAAAAAAAAACTTGAAGCACAGTTTGTTTCATCTGTATCTTTTTTTTTGTTCTATTGTATTTGTCCTTTGCTTTATTACTGACAGTTTAATTATTTTCAATAATAGTTAGGACTTTTTTTTGTTTGTTTTTTGCTAATAATAGTTTTTATTTTGTTATGCACAGGTCACAGGTCTTAAAGGGACAGCAGCCTATAAACACCTGCTGTTGTCTGTGCATTAATGTTAATCATACAACAAAACAGCTGTGACAAAGATTAATCTATAATTTATACAGTGAACATTATGCAGTGATATTGTACACTTAATTATTACATTTACCATTATTACATTCAATAATTTTATATCAGTTGATGTCGATAATTATCATTATAAATATCAAATGTTTTTTCTTTCACGTTTAAAGGCAGATTTTGCTCCTAAGTGAAAGTTGTAGAAACCAGACCATTTATTGTGGTTTTAAATACACTTAATGGTCTGAACATGACAAACACTTCACATTTAATTATTTACACTTTTCCAGTCTTTTTTTTTTCTTAAATAAAATATCTTAATAGAAATTTTAATTTCTTAGTGTCTGCATGTTCTAATTAGTAATATTGTTTCAAATCATGAAAGAGGTTTGTGTTGCCTGACTGTGATTACTCATATCTTCAGCACAGTTTGCAGTGCAGGCTGCAATATTAATAACATTACATTTTTATTTGTCTCTTAGAAATGCACATTTGAATAGTAATAGCTTGAGTTAGGATGCAGATACAAATTTATGTTCATTATCAAAAACAGTAACACATCTGTAAAAATTGTAACAACCTCATTTTTATATGGTGAAATTTAATTATTCTGACTGTTTGAATTTTATTAAAATTAACCATTGATCTTCCATGGTAGCACACATTTAGATCAGGGGTGGGGAACGTTGATCCTGGAGGGCCACTCTCCTGCAGAGAGTGGCCCTCCAACCCTGAAAAACCCTGGAAAAAAAAAAATACCTAACTGCATCCTGAAGACCTTGATTAGCTGCTTCAGGTGTGTTTGATTAGGGTTGGAGCTAAACTCTGCAGGGACACCGGCCCTCCAGGATCAACGTTCCCCACCCCTGATTTAGATCATGATAACCACAGTTAAACCACACATATAGCACCTAAATACCATAGTAAAAATGTAACTGAATTGCTTCTAGGTATTTGTATGAAAAACTGTAGACTAAATAAATTTAGTATGCACAAACACTATAGATTAATAACAAAAAATACTGTTATTATATTTCATTACTTCTCTAATATATTTGGGTCAATATCACTGTAGGGTGCCTTTTGGTGTCTTGTACATAACTCATTTGCCATAACTTAACTTAAAAATGACTATGAAAGAGTGTGTTATATTAGGCTAGGTTTTTATATTCAAAACAAAAGCATTACTTGACTCTTTAGATACATTTTCTAGATTTTTTTTTGTTTTGTGTAAGAGGATGCGTGTTATTTTGCTATGCACTGCTCATTAAATTTGAATGAGAGTAGAATATAGTCAAATTATAAAATAAAATAAAAAGTTCTATCAATATTTTGTTAAATAAGGAGATTACTCAATTTGAGTGTATTGATCATTTGGTAGGGGTGTGACGAGACACTTATCCCACGAGACGAGACGAGACAAGACTGGGTTTTGAGGCTTTCATGTTCTCACAGAGTAGACGAAAGTTTACAAATAAATGCAAGAGTATACAAATGCCTCACAGTGCCTTGCTTGTCATTCACACGAGGAAGGGACAACTAAGGATGAATCTTACAATGAAGATGCATTGCAAGATATATTGGAAGAGGAAAACATCACTGAACAAGCTGAAAACCTTGCAACAACTGAAGTGGAGCAATCTTCTGATTTTGAGGACCCAGCTGAAGTTGATGTAACGTTCTGGTCGAAGTATGGAAAAAAAATATTATTTTGAAGTCAATGCAGGCCAAAGACAAGGCAGTTTGAACGTGTGTGTGTGTGTGTGTGTGTGTGTGTGAGTGAGTGAGTGAGTGATTCATAAAAGCATATTGCATACAGTTCAGGGTAGGATGAAATAGGTGTAATACTCACAATAGTTTGTATGCATAGATGTGTGTGTGTGTGTGTGTGTGTGTGTGAGTGTGATAGCGTGAGTATACATGCATCCACACACGCACAGGTCCAAGGCCTTTATGTTTGCAAGCACAACATTCTCCTGAACACTAGTTGTTTCTCTTACTTTCATTCTTCCCCATTCACTTTCAATGGCCGGCCATTTTTGACAAGTGTGACTTTGTGCAATTTTGTACAAAATAAAAGCATTTAAAAGCAAACTTCTTGATTAAACATTAAAGCACACTAGTGTGATAAACGGTGCCAATTTTCATAATTTTTTATCTCATATTGTGAAAATTATTCATAAAAAATTATTTTTTCACTCAAAAAATGAGGTGCCTACTTTCGGATAAATGAGACTTACGATTAATCAGATGCAAATAGAAACACAAAACCAGTCCTAAATGAACGAAAACAAGTTGACAAAAAGATTGAATCCAATATTTGGTGATAATATAGCATAATGACAGATTTATAAGCAATTGATCAGAGTCCGGTCATTTTTGACCGGGAACACCACAAGTGTGACTTTTTGCAATTTTGTACAAAATAAAAGCATTTAAAAGCAAACTTCCTGAATAATCATTAAAAGTACACTAGTGTGAGAAACAGTGCAAATTTTTATAATTTTTTGTTTAATATTGTGAAAATTATTCATAAAAAAAGATTTTTTCACTCAAAAAATGAGGAGCCTACTCTCAGATAAATGAGGCCTACGATTAATCAGATGCAAATAGAAACACAAAACCAGTCCTAAATGAAAGAAAACAAGTTGACAAAAAGAATGAATCCAAAATTTAGTGATAATATAGCATAATGACAGATTTATAAGCAGTTGTTTGGAGTCCAGTCATTTTTGACCGGGAACACAACAAGTGTGACTAGGTGAAATAAAACCCACAAAAAATTAAGAAAATTCTAAAAAAAATAATGAGAAGTACTTATACCCTATGTGAACAAAGTCAGTAAGTTTGAGTCCAATGCGATAACGTTAACTAGTATTTTCGGGGAAAAAGAAAATCTTTTTCAGGTCAATTTGACCCGAACACAACCAGAGGGTTTTAACAGACAGCTGTAGGGTTTGGTTAACCAAGTTATCCTCTAAAAATGTCTTTTTAGAGATGAAGGTTATCCTCTGTTCAGGCAGGGAAGATTAGCATTACGTGCTAATATTTGTTACCCTCTGTTTCAGCAGGGAAGAATTGGTTATCCTCTGGTCAGACAGGGAAGATTAGCATTACGTGCTAATATTTGTTACCCTCTGTTTATGCAGAGAAGAATTGCTTACCCTCTGTTTTAGCAGGGAAGATTAGCGTAAAGTGCTAGTAATTTGTGTTATCCTCTGCTTTACCAGGGAAGGTTAACAATAGTTGATGTGTTAACAAGCGTACCCTCTGTTGATCAGAGAAGTTTTAGTGTTTTGATTGTGTGGTAACAAAGAAACTCACAAAATGTTTAGAAAGAATGCTAGACTGATCCCCACAACTGAAAAAGGTGGTCTCGCGACTCCTTTGTGGTCAGATAGCGAATTCAAATCACTGTTAGGAGTGCAAATGAACCTAATAGTCACTGAGGAAGTTAGACAAGAACTAACTCAGAAATATGAGATCCATCCAGACAAGACTTGGTCTGTAGAGGAGTGTAAAAAGGTACTAGGAGCATGTATTCGCAAGAACAATGTGAAAGGCATTATCTGCTGCCACAGAGAATTTGGTTTAGTGCTAGCTACACAACAGTCTCAGCGTAACTCAGAGCAAGAGGAACAGAACAAAGAGCTCCGTGCTAGAGTATCCTCTTTGACTAAGAAATTGAACCGCAACAAAGCTTCAGCAAAAACTGATGTGGAAGAGGTTAGTCAGCCTGATAGCAATTATCCTGACTTACAAGCTTTCTTTGAAACAGATGTAGCCATCCAATCAGTAACTGATGTGCCTGTAGATTCAGTGAAGGTATGTGGCGCTAGAAGAAGATCTCAGGGAATTGAGGGAATTGAAAGTGTTCCTCCCAACTCTTCTGTTGTCCAAGTACACACTGTTGCCAAAGCGCTAGGACCTAAAGATATATAGAGAGACTATCCCAGAGCTTACCCTCCGCACGCACAAATTTTTCTGAATTTAGAAGAGCATTGATCAGCAAAATGCGTCTCTATGACATGTCGTTAGCAGAAGTCACACAGCTGATGTCACAAATTCTAACTGCATCTGAATTCAACAGTTTTGAGTCTTCTGTTACTTCTGAACTACAACATGCCAGTAAAGGCGATTTGAGAGAAGGCGTTTTGAAAATTCTAAAGAACATTGTTGGACCAAAAGTGGATTTGACAAAAGTCACTAGTTGTGTACAGAAGAAGGATGAAACTGTAAGTGAGTACACTGAAATGTTTTGTCAGTCAGCTGCAGCATACAGTGGAATAGCTGACACTCCAGAGAAGGTACTGGATCATAAAGGACTAGGGATGTGCGGGTCTAGTCGACTAGTCGACTAAACGGTACAGCTCCTACTAGTCGACACTGAAAACAATAGTCGACTAAACGAGAGAAAAAAAAAAAGATGATTTTATCGTTTTCTTCATGTCAGTTGCGGCAAGCTCCACGCGAAAGACCAGCAAGGTGTGGGATTATTTTGAATTAGAAGGAAATGGAAACGTTTTTTGTAAACTGTGTAATGTCAAATTGGCTTACAATAACTTTACTGGAGCTATGCGTAATCATATTCAATACAGGCATGTATGTGTTGGCTTAGAGGCTAGCCAAAGCCAAATGTCAATCATGTCATAGACTACAACCTGTCGCTGCGGTCCGCGATCCTATCCGCGCTGTCTATTCCTCTAAACGAAGACCCACTTCGGTGGTGGTGCGGGATTTCCAGGATCTTTTCGAAACTGTCTGCTTGCTTGTAGTTATTTCTCTGCGTGCCTGTGACTTCAGTTCCTGCTGAGCGCTTTTTTTGCAGAATCGCCTCTAGTCCCGTCTTTCGCCAGACCATGTTAACATGTTAAATTCACTGAACAAATGCGCACGGTCTGAGTAAGTAAAACGAGCTTTGTTTTGTTTTTAGACAATATAGCCAACATGAAGTACATTTTTAAAAGCCGTTTTAATGCTATTCCTTGATAAACTTTCCTAATTTTTTAAACTTTTGTTTTAATATGTGCTTTAATATGTTGGCTAACGTTATATGAACGTTACATTTCCCACCAGAGACAGTAATATATTGGATCACTGTTACACAATAATTAAAGATGCATATCACTCTGTCCCACGGGCAGCTCTGGGGCTCTCCGATCACTGTTTGGTTCATCTCATACTGACCTACAGGCAAAAACTTAAATCTTCTAAACCTGTATTAAGAACTGTTAGAAGCTGGACTAATGAAGCAGAGCAAGATTTAAAAGCTTGATTTGACCTCACTGATTGGAGTGTTTTTGAAGCTGCTGCCACCGATCTGGACGAGCTCACAGAGACTGTAACTTCATATATCAGTTTCTGTGAGGATATGTGCATCCCCACCAGGACATTCTTATCATTCAATAATGATAAACCGTGGTTTACTGGGAAACTCAAACAGCTTCGTCAGGCCAAAGAGGACGCTTACAGAAGTGGGGATAAAATCTTGTATAACCAGGCAAGGAACAGACTAACAAAGGAGATCAGCGTGGCTAAAAATAACTACTCTGAGAAGTTGAAAAAAGAACTTTCAGCAAACTATCCGACATCAGTATGAACTGGTCTGAGGAACATCACCATGTATGTGGTGACACCACCACAGACACCACCCCCCCACAGTCTGTGGAGAAGCAACAACTGGCTGACGATCTGAATGTGTTTTACTGCCGATTTGAAAAGGCCAGACTGACACCCAGCACCCGCTCTGATCTGCACTTCACACATTCACCTTCCCTCCTGCAACCCCCCTCCCTCCTCACCATTCTACCTGCGCTCAAAGTCTGTGTAAAATCTAGGAAAGCTTCAGGACTAGGGATGTGCGCTACGACTAATTTGACTGTCGTTTAAACGGAAGTTTTGTATCCGACTAGTCGACTAGTCTAAAAGCTACAAACCCCCCAAAAATGGAAGAAAAAAAACCTGCGTGTGTCTATATAACAGCATACAGTTGAAATACTTAATCTTTGAATCGCACTGTCAAATCCCTCAATCAATTCTGCTAAAAATAGGTCAGGATTATGCCGTATGCTTGCCTCGCGTTATCATCAATTAATTTTAGGTGGTCGTTAAACAGAAAAAAAGGAAGAGCATACACTCTGCATAAACCAGTGCGTAGCTTATTTATTCAGATCGGCTGGAGCAATGCAGAAATGGAAAATCAATCAATAGACTGACAGAATTCTTGGTTGTAGTGTATGACATGATTGACATTTGGCTTTGGCTTGCCTAACGCATACATGCCTGTATTGAATATGATTACGCATAGCTCCAGTAAAGTTATTGTAAGCCAATTTTGACATTACAGTTTACACAACCTTTCCATTTCCTTCTAATTCAAAATAATCCCACACCTTGCTGGTCTTTCGCGTGGAGCTCGCCGCAACTGACATGAAGAAAAGGCATGTGAGGTAAAAATGTAGTTTCCGCCCAGATACGCTTTTAAAAATATTTATATATTTAAATATTTTGATATGAATTCTTTTTCAAAAGTTTTATTTTAACTGTTCTTTAAAATGTTTTAAATGTAACGTTAAAATCATGGTAATTTGAATGATAAAATCATAATGTTTTTTTTTTTCTCTCGTGTAGTCGACTAGTAGGAGCTGTACCGTTTAGTCCAGAGGTCTTCAACCCTGCTCCTGGGGACCCACTCTCCTGGAAAGTTTATTTCTAGCTGGCTTCAGCACACCTGCCTGCAATTTTCAAGCAGTCTTGAGGAGCTTGATTGGCCACTTCAGGTGTGTTTGATTAGGGTTGGAGCTTCAAACTCTTCAGCTCCTGGGGATAGTGGGTCCCACTCTCCTGGAAAGTTTATTTCAGGGTTGAAGACCTCTGGTTTAGCACACCTCGACTAGACCCGCACATCCCTAAGCAGTTTGAGGAGCTTGATTGGCCACTTCAGGTGGTTTGATTAGGGTTGGAGCAAACCTTCAGGATAGTGGGTCCCCAGGAGCAGGGTTGAAGACCTCTGGTTTAGTCGACTAGACCCGCACATCCCTATTCAGGACCAGGTGGTATTTCACCTGCCTGTTTCACCAACTGGCCCCCATCTTTACACAGATCTTCAACAGATCTCTGGAGCTGTGTGAAGTTCCCTGCTGCTTCAAACGCTCCACCATCATTCCCATCCCCAAAAAGCCCACAATCACTGGACTTAATGACTACAGACCTGTCGCACTCACGTCTGTGGTCATGAAGTCACTTGAGAGACTGGTCCTGGCCTACCTGAAGGACATCACTAGACCCTTGCTGGATCCTCTTCAGTTTGCCTACAGAGCAAACAGGTCTGTGGATGACGCTGTCAATATGGGACTGCATTACATCCTGCAACACCTCGACAAACCTGGGAATTACGCAAGGATCTTATTTGTGGACTTCAGCTCGGCCTTCAATACCATCATGCCTGACCGTCTCAGACAAACTGACACAGCTCGCTGTGCCCACCTCCATCTGCCAGTGGAACACCAGCGTTCTGACAGACAGGCAGCAGCTAGTGAGGCTGGGAAACTCACATCCAGAACTATCACGATCAGCACTGGCGCCTAGGCATGGGACAATAACCGGTTTCAAGGTATACCGCGGTTTGGAAAGGTATACTGCGGTATGCTCAGTTTTTTTACGTGTCGTCAAAGACAGAAAGTGCAGGACTCCCTCAGTTGTGTGCAGAAGAGCGTAACAAGTCACACGACCCCTCCCCCTCCGGTTGGTGCGAGCAGTCAGTGAGAGTCACCTGTGTGTAGGATGATGGCCGAAGGAGGTGAATCACTGGAACTTTTTCCCCCGTCGAAAAAGACAAAGTCTGCGGTATGGGAATTTTTCGGGTACCAAAAAACATTCAGACGGCCACGGCTTGGAGGAGGAAGGACATCCAACTTGAAAGACATGTTTAAAAAGAGTGGCTGCTAGAGGAGGCAATACGACAAATATGATATCCCATCTACGGGAGCACCACGATCACACGATTACTCTTCGCTAAATTCCAGGTAAGTTAACGCTGTCTTGAAATGAACATTTGCAAACATCTTCGCACTGTTTAAATAAATACCATTTGGCTTGCTACTGAGGCAGATACCATGGCTAATTAACTAGCTAACATCAACTAGTTTCCTCCCTCACGTTACTTCACAGAGCGGGGGAATAGCAGACTAAAGTACAACGTTTCTGCAATTTAGTAATGCACAATAATTAAATTTAGCTGGTATCACACCTTTACTTTTAAGCCTCCTGCCATTGTTAACATCTGTTCAAAATCACGACATTTAAAAAACATACAAACTGTGTGTGTGTGTAACACACTCGTGCTCTCTCCTAATGTGTATGTGCATCAAGACTGAAATAACAAAAATCGATTTTAGAGCATTATTTTGATGATATTCTTAACAGTAGTATATGTTTTTACATAAAATAAATCAATTAAATCATGTAATTCATTGTCTTACTTTAGTTAAATCCAGTATATAATCAAAACAACACACATTTTGTAAGAGTACAGTAATTAAAAGATTAAGTAAATAACTGTAAATACAGATTTATGTTAAAATTAACATGTCAGTCTTTATTTTTCTTCTTTTTAGGGCAGCAGTATCTCCAGCAGCAAAGGACCATCCACATCAAAAGCTGCAGGTCAACCCACAATTCAGCAAACGTTTGAGAAACAAATTTGGCTTATGCACCCACATCTAAGCATGCTAAGGACCTGAACAGTGCAGTGGCTTTTGATGCCTTTTCAAGTTGTGGAGAAACCTGGGTTTTTTAAACTAATGAAGATAGCAGCGCCTCTTTACAAAGTGCCGTCAAGAAAATTATTTTCGAAGAATGAAATCCCCAAGATGTACACAGAAGTCAGGGCTCATGTGCAGAAACAAGTGTCAGAAGGGGTGTGGTTTTCTGCAACTACTGATGTTTGGACCAGCAGTGGTGGTAGTGGAGAACCATACATCAGCTTCACAGTGCATTTCCTCTCTCCAGATTGGGAATTGAAGTCCTTCTGCCTCAAAGCTGTTTTTTTTCCAGAGGACCACACAGCTGACAACATCTTGGAATTCTTTGAAAACATGCTGTAGGAGTGGAGCATCACAAGGGACTAGGGATGTGCGGTATAACGGTACTGGAAAAGTACCAGTATATATTATATTTCAAACGGTACGATATCATAATTTTGCTCAATTTGGGATTTCATACGCTGCAGTTGCGAAATGCACCTATAGGTGGCAGTGCTTCCCAAATTGCTGTGCAACCGGTAAAATGTGACAACAGAACAACGCGATGGATCAAACAGATTAAACTATCAACGCACCCGAAATTAATAAACAAAGAGAACAGGGATAATCAACGGCAACGGCCTCCGCTTCGCGTCGGGCGGTTCTTAGCCTCCACGTCGTGCATTTAAAATCCTTTAATGCACGGCTAGCCGTTGATTATCCCTTACATATTTCACTTCTACTGTTCTCTTTGTTTAAAACCAGTCAACCACCCCTTTAATTGCGCAACTTCAGTTGTATTTTTTTCTTCAAACTCAGTCAAAATGTAACCTATGTTCCCGGTAGTTTTTTGTTACATTTTGTTTGCACTGAAAAGATAAGAAGATTTGAATATATTTTCATCTTATTACTTATTAGTTACTTCTATATTTTTTTTTTCTCCAACATCAAAATGTAACCTATGTTCCCTGTAGGTTTTTTGTTACAGTTTGATACAAAGGTATTAAGATATGAATCTGTTTTTATTATTATTATTATAAAAATAAAAAAATGCACTTATCTTTTGAGGCTGGTTATTTGTCACCTATGGTATCGATTTAGTATCGATACCGAGGTATTACATTCTGGTATCGTACCGAAGCCAAAATGATGGTATCGAGCCATCCCTACAAGGGACCATTTGTCTAGCATCACAACAGACAATGCAGCCAACATGAAAAAAGCATTTCAAGGGTTACCCTGTGTTTGGCTTGGCTGTTTTGGCCATAACCTAAATCTAGCTATAGCCAAAGTGCTCAAAATTCAAAGAGTGGACTAAGCTGTACGAGCATGCAGGCATCTTGTACAGGGATTCTCTCGCAGCTGGAGAAGAAAGAGAGAATTAAAGAAGAATCAGGCACTCCTGAACATTCCTGAAAAATCACTCATTCATGATGTAGTGACGAGATGGGGGTCCACTTTCAAAATGATTGAGAGATTTCTGGAACAGCAGCAGGCTTGTTGTGCAGTGCTCGCAGCAGACAGAAGCTCATAGCATCTAATGCCAAAAGACAGTGACGTGCACACTTTGGAGACGGTCTGCCAACTTCTGGGGCCTCTAAATGAAACAAAGACCACCTTGTCATCTTTGAAGCCTGTTATGGAGCACATCACTGGCATACTGGAAGAAAAAGAGGAAAATTATGCCCTAACAAAACAAATGAAAAAGGTGATGGATGATCTGCAACACCGTTACTCCTCTGAGAAAGTCAGTAAGGTGATTGACATTGCGTGCTTCGTTGATCACCGTTTCAAGGGCAACTTATCTCAGAACAAGGATGAGACCATCAGGTTCACTGTAGAGGAAGCTGTGAAACTGGAAGAAATGACATCACTGCCACCCCAAGAATTACCTGCCTCCACTACTGATCAAGAGCAAGGAAGCAGCACTTCCACCACCACTGTCCCTTCTGCTGCTACAAAGAAGAAAGACAAATCTCTGTCTTGCTTGCTCAAAAAAATTACATCAGCAAAACAACAAATGGTCAAAGAAGGAGAAGATGTCCCCTTAAAAGAAAGAGTGACAATGGAGGTTAAATTGTATTTGTCTCAGCCTCCCATATCCTCTGATGCTGACCCACTGGCATGGTGGAAGACTCATGTTCAAGAGTTACCTCTCCTTGGCAAGGTAGCAAGAAAATTTCTCTGCATCCCAGCCACCAGTGTTCCCTCAGAGAGGGTGTTCAGTTCTACTGGGCACATCCTCACCGCTCCAAACTTAATCCAGGAAAGGTGAACATGCTCACATTCCTGCATCATAACTTGGACTGAAAGATGAATGTGTAGAAAGTGAGCATGCCTCCAAAAACCTTGTTGAGCTGCTGGTTTAATGACTGTGTTTTCTTATTTTTTTTTTTTTTATTTTTTTTACAGAAATTATTTATGTTTTGATTATTGAGCTGCAGGTTTAGGCTCACTTAAGTGACTGCACTTAATTTAATTAAGAAGAATTCAATTATTTAGCCTGACATGTTTACTGTTCCAAAATGTTCTATATGTTTCTTAAAATAAAATATATTGTGTTCAGTGGAAATAAAAGTTGTTGTTTTTTACCCAGACATTTAAAACGAACATATTTTAGAGCAGTAATCACAATACCGTGATATTTTTTTTATCTAAGGTTATCATACCGTCAGAATCTGATGCTGCCCATGCCTACTGGCGCTCCTCAGGGTTGCTTTCTCTCCCCACTGCTCTTCTCCCTCTACACCAGGGGTGGGCAATTAATTTTCCCAAGGGGCCACATGAGAAATTTGGGCGGTTGCAGAGGGCCAGACCAATACACTCAACTAAGTTCTGCCCAATATATTTTATATCTCTCTATAAATGAAACATTAAAATCATACAATGAAAATGTGGAGCACACAATTATACCAGTAGCTAATGAACATTCACAAAAACAGTTTTGAAAATGAGCTTTTTTTTGCAGTGTTTCAAAACCTACCATCACAATTTTGAACAAAAAAATCAAGTATTTCAAAGATTATGGACGTGACATTCGCAGTCAAAATCTGAAACACATGTTACAAATTACAAAGAGAAGTTATGGGAAAACTTATCAGAAAGAAATAGCAAGATCACAAAACGAACATGATAAAAGCGACCGTTTCTTTGCATTTTTGTTGTTTACTTAAAGTTTTAATTCACAAATCACTACAGGAGGCCTTCATTCATCCCCCAGAGCCGTGTGAGGTAGGGTTGTGCCGATAGACGATAGTATCGTGTATCGACGATAGTCAGAGATATGACGATAGCAAATGTCTTTGTCGATAGTCAAGATGATGTTAGGCTCAATCTCCTATTAATGTATAAAACTATTATTATTATTATTATTATTGTTTTTAGGCGGCCTATTATTATTGGGCTATCAAATTGCCCCGCTATTTCACCTCAGTGCCGCACTTCACACACACGATGAGGAATAAAGTATACTTCGGCCATCCGCGCACCGTCCTTATTACGTCATTTTCGTCATCAAGAGGGCTCGTGGACAGTCGCGCACCCCGTCCGAGTGCAGGCAATTTTTTGAGGCCGCGCAAGTCAGTGGTACTGTGCATGTGTTGAGCTCGTCCGTCCGCACTCTTCAGCGGCTGAGTATATTTTAAATGCTGCGCGGACGCGGCTGTGCGCGAGACGGAAAGGAACGGAACGCGGAAAGTGAAGTATGCCCGGGACTATAGGCTTCTCCTCCTCATTGGAAATGTTTTAAAAACGGACTCTAAAACTAAGCCCACATCAAAATTGAACTGCAGGGTGATAATCTTTATTTACAAATTAGTCTATGTCAAGAGTGCAAAAAGAGACATCTTTTAGACATCTTCTTGAACTGCTTCGAGCTATGAATGAACATGTCGAAACTGCACCGGCAGCATTTCGTTTTCTTTACAGCACATTAACAAAAAACATGAATGCTTATTCTTCATCATTGTTATTATAAAAATATGCAGTTAAAAAGTTATCAGTCTAAAACAGGGCTCGTCATGCAATCCGTGCGTGTATTAGAAAACATAACATTCTGCAGTTTATTTACTAATCGTTTGAGGCTATTTCGCGATTTCAATCATCATACAGTAACCAGCATCAACCACCTCTTCCTCTTCTCATTGGAGACATGAGATGCAGCGCTAAGCAGTCTCTCGCTGTCGGTGCTTAGTGCTTGTAATGTTTTTTGTGTCTTTCTCTGACAGTTTTAAATACTTTCACACAGAAGACACATTTGCTGCATTAGTGCACAAATCTATTTGATCGCGTCACGTCATTGTTCGGTACAAATTATTCGGTCTTTTCACTTATTCGGCCGAACACCGAAATAGTTTTTTTTGCTATTTTCGGCCGAACAATTTCAGTTGCCGAACATTCGGTGCATCCCTAGTAGAAACACACTGAACATATCTATTAGAAAAACAATGTTTCTGCCTCTCACCTCGTGTGTGTAAGTCCGCACAGGTACACCAAACGCTCTGGCCAGACCAAAGTCAGCCAGTTTGATCTCACCCTGAGCGTTGATCAGGAGATTCTGGGGTTTAAGGTCCCTGTGAAGAACACGATGAGAGTGACAGAAGGCCAGTCCCTGGAGCAACTGGAACAGGTAACTCTGAACGAATACAGACAAACAATTAGACCAGTACACATTAGACAGACTATTTAGCCTTGGATGTTTAACACATGTGGGCTGCATTTGTTAACAGCATCATTAGCCCACCATATTTTTATAGTGTCATTTATTATAAACAAGTGTGTGGGAAATGCACTATACAAATCAACTTGATGTGCCTAAACTTGCCTTACATAGCACAGTTGAATGCAAAAATGCACAGTACACATTGCAATTTTTTTTTAATAAACAAATAAAAAGAAAATAATAAATAAAAGAAAACAGTGCTGGATGATGACATCATTGAATCAACAATGAACGGACTTTAACTGAAAATTGTCTGTTTACTAATGTTCTTTTTTAGAGCTGTTTTACAGCAGAACTTAATTTTGTCTGCATAATTGAATCAATATTTTCCTGTTTAACAATGTAAACCTGCTTTGATGCAATCTGTATTGTATAAAGCACTATATAAATAAAGGCCACTTGACTTGAATGGATACACTGGACGCATCAAAGAGGATGCTCCAAATCCAATGTCTTGTTGCCTAACAGAGCATGAAGTACATTAGAAATAGAGCATCTAGCATCCAGGTACAATATTAAAACTAATATAGCTAAATAAAACAGGCATTTAACAGGCATATAATAATTATTAATTATAATAAGTTACTATAATGAAGCACAATTATAATGAAGCAAGAATGTTTAATCCTGGAGAGCCACAGCACTTCACACATTTTGTATTGTTTTTGTACACCTGATCTGATCCGTGAACTAAATTGAGTGTCATATGAGAGTGACACAGAAAATGAGCGGTGCTGTGGGTCCCCAGAATCAGGACTGAAAACCACTGGTTATTGGTTAACAGCATTTCTTCGTAGGAATAAAATGACACGTACCTGAAATATGTACAAATGAACTGATATTGAAACAAAAGAGAATAACAATCATGTGACTTGGAATGAAATTATTTTTTGAGAATATTGTGTTCATTTAAATTCATAATTTTTGTGTAACTCTTATTTGCCAAAACTGTACTGAGGGGTAAAAAAAAAATATTTATTTTTTTATATGGATTTTAGCAAACATTTAACTTTGCTAAAACCAATATTTACAGTAGCTTCACATTCACATTATCAATGAAATCGGTGTTATAACTCCAAAAGTTCACCTTCACGAGTGGCAAGGATATGCCAGTGACAGACGACGAGTCCATAAACCTCTTCAGGTCTTGGTGAAGAAATTCAAACACCAAGTAAAGCTTATTTTCTGTGTGTATCACATCACGCAACCTGCAGGTGAGAAAACAGCCCTTAAGACTCCAGAAGCATTGGGGCAGTTTTCCTAAAACTGCCTGTATACACTGACTCTACATTATGATATGAACACAAGTTATGCATTTGAGGAAAAATTCAATCATTCAGGGCTAAGCTTCCCAAAAGCATCATAATCCTAAATTGATCGTAGCTTCATTGGTGACAATTAGTTCTACGATCAATTTAGGCTTACCTTGCTTTTGGGAAATGCAGCCCAGGACTGAAGTTTAGACAAAGTACATACTTGACTATGTTTGGGTGATTGAGCTCTTTTAGCAGAGAGATCTCACGTATGGCAGTGCTGGGAACGCCTTCAGTCTCTCTGAAATCAAACAAATAATAATATGTCAAACAAAGACGTGCATTTAAGACAAACATCTGTTTACATGACTAATGAACATCATCTCAGCTTATAAAATACCCCCAACGTCTCCGATGGCACAGTTTATTTGGCTAATACGTCATTTAAGGTTAAATACTTTTAAAGTTAATGACACCGTATGCATTAACTAATTTTAACAAAGTGAAACTTCATAATCTGTTTGTAAACGAACATTAAAATGTTTAAATCTGGATTATCTACAGCAGCAGTGCACCAGCTTTGACAGAACGCCTTTCTAAGAGGCGAAGTTTTAAATGTAACGTTAACGTTACTAAAACACGTAAATTACGTAACAGATACGTTTTATGAATCATAATTAATATACATTAACGTTAAAGGCAGGCACTAAGTCACAATTTAGAGTGTGACTGTACGCAAGATATTTCAATCTAAGACACTAATGACACAAAAAAATCTGACACAAATTTAACACAAGAAAAATAAACTAATGGCAAACACTTACGTGTCTAACCGAATTTTCTTTAGGGCAACTGTCTCTCCGGTGACTTTATTCTTGGCTTTATAAACAACCCCGTATGTTCCCTCACCAATCTTCTCGACTTTCTGAAAAGACTCCATTTCAAACTGCCCCTTTTCCGGGGGAAATTGCCACTTTAAATCTACTTAAAACAGCGGCTGTATAGAGAGAGCACTTTTAGTATCCAAACGGCAATCTAAAGAGTTAAAATCAAATATTTGATCTTAAAAATACTGACGACTGAAAATCATGTCACAACTTATTATCAGCACCGCCAGTTCCCGCGTTTCATACAGCACGCCCTCGCGACAACGCACAAAATAAGCCCCGCCCTCTGGCGACCGAACAAAGGTGTATCCAGAGCTGGGTGTATCCAGCATAGACGTCTATGGTATCCAGAGCCGTTGCTCTGGGTGTATCCAGAGAAGTTCTGCCTTCTACACCAATCAACTGAGGGAAACAACAAAGCCCTCCCACTTGACGTACAGTGTTGCCACGTTCGCGGTTTTCCAGCGGTGTTGCCGCGGGTTGTTTTTTCATGTCCCTGGGTTGAAGCGTGATATTTAGCCCCAGGAATACGAATTGTACCAGGGGAACCCCGCCAAAATACGTGTATTTTACCCCCCAGGAACGCGATTTTTACCGAGGGACTCCCCTCGAAATGCGATTGGGCTATTTCTGGGCTAGTTTTGAGTAGCAGTTGGGCGGGTTTTGTTGCGAAAACCTGGCAACCCTGTAAACCGACCACACAAACTTCGTTTTCGTTGTCTAAACCAATGTACTGAGGGGAAAACATTAACGTCCGCCCTATGGGGTGCTGCTTGGAGCTCAACACAAGAGCACCCAGTTGAAACGATGATAATAATATAGCACATTGGCAAAACTGGTTTGGCCGACTCTTTTCATTACCCGGCGATAGACTGCTGCTTTCAAACGCTTACGTGCCATTGTGTGCTTCGCGCGCTCTGTAGAGACACTTATATGCTTTATAAAATATAGTTTCAAAGCAGCTTCACAATAATTAACTGTAAAATAACAGTGTTGATGTTGCAAAATTCATAACGGTATGAAACGAATAAAATTTTGACTGAAAATTGTCATCATTCAGCTCAATTTAGTTGAATGTTGATTCATTTAGTGTTGCAACAATGTTGCAAAGTTCATTAATTGTGAAATTACATGAAATAAACTTGAAATTGTAACGTTAAATGTAAATATTAGACAGATTGTACTGTTGGATATTTAGGTGTTTAGTTAGTTTAGTTAGTGGAAGTAATGTCTCTGACTCTCTCCCACTCCCCTCGATAGGAATTAGTTTAGGATCCCCCCAAAAAACTGGCAAGCTTTGTTAAATGACTTTTACCCATTTAGTGAAATGTATGTAATTAATTACAATCTTAACTGTCAGACCGACGTTACCCGTTAGTCTCCTGATCGACAGGTGGTGCTGCAGCGCAAATTTGGCCGTAAAGACTTTAAAACCGGAATGAAGCAGATTTCAAAATACAAACCACTTCAAGAAAATGGCGGAAGTCGTGGAACTGCATAAACTCAAGGTAAGAAACGAGGCGCAAATAACCTTTCTGTTTAGTGTTTGGATCTAGCTGTAAGAGCAAGCTGTTCTTAGCTGTGCTAAGTTGGATATGATGAATAAGTCGTAATATATTTAACGTTTCAAGTTTCATTCAGCACTCATGTTGCTCAAAAATCTAGCCAGCTTCAGACAGACAGCGTTCTGACTCTAACGTTAGCCTAAAACATAGCGAGTTGTGTAAGTTACCTGTCGTTCCTCGATGTAAAATTACTGGTTTACTTAAAATGATTTTAGCTCAGTCCTTGAGAGACTTCTTAAATGCGACTTTTACTTTGTTCCCTCACCACTCAGGCACTACGTTAAACTAAAGTGGTGTATCAAACAGTTCACTCTAAAAATAAAACCCAATCAGCACGTGTTCTTCTTCCCCTGCAAGTGCCTAAAAAGTTAGTTGCTTACTTTTTTGGCCATCATAGTCCATCAACACCTAGGTGCCTTCCTAAACCGCATTTTTGGCCGTAATGGTCTGAAAGTCAAGTGAGCGGCTTACGTAAACCATACATTGACGTAGACAAAGATGGAAGAGTTTTTCTCTCTTTTTGTTCTTTTTTTCCTCTGTTCTTTTTTAAATAAAAAAAAAATATATATATATATATATATATATATATATATGTATGAATGTCATGGTACATTCAATTTCTTAGAACTTATTTATTTAGAAGAAGCCATGTTTGTTCAGATGTTAACTTTGTGAACTGACAAAACTTAGGTTTCACACAGATATGTGATTTGTTTGTGATCAATGTAACCCCAGTCATTATAACTAATATAATCTCCACAGCTGGCAGAGCTGAAGCAGGAATGTACTGCTCGTGGGCTGGATGTCAAAGGAAATAAAGCCGATCTGATTGCCCGGCTGCAGGCTTACCTGGAAGAGCATGGTATGCATTTGCTAAAGCAAGATATCTCAGCCTTTTTAGATATTGTACTTTATGGTTATTTTATTTATTTTTTTCTTGACCAGTTCTGATTACAATTGTGTTCTTAGATGTCTCCTATCAAAGACCTTCTCTCCTATTAATGACTCCCTTTTTTCTTAAGGAGGTAGTTCATCCAAAAATTACAATTCTGACATTTACCCACTCTCATGTTTCAAACCCATATGAATTTCTTTCTTCTGCAGTACGCAAAAGACAATATTTTGAAAAATATTGGTGATGAAACAATGTTTGGTCCCCAATAACTTGCATAGTATTTTTTTTTTTCTTCATACTATGGAAGTATGGAAAAGTACCAGCAACTGTTTGGTTACGTTCTTTTGTGTTAAAATGAAAAAAGAAACATACAGGTGCTGGTCATATAATTAGAATATCATCAAAAAGTTGATTTATTTCACTAATTCCATTCAAAAAGTGAAACTTGTATAATGTATACATTCATTCCACACAGACTGATATATTTCAAGTGTTTATTTCTTTTAATTTTGATGATTATAACTGACAACTAATGAAAACCCCAAATTCAGTATCTCAGAAAATTTGAATATTACTTAAGACCAATACAAAGAAAGGATTTTTAGAAATCTTGGCCAACTGAAAAGTATGAACGTGAAAAGTATGAGCATGTACAGCACTCAATACTTAGTTGGGGCTCCTTTTGCCTGAATTACTGCAGCAATGCGGCGTGGCATGGAGTCGATCAGTCTGTGGCACTGCTCAGGTGTTATGAGAGCCCAGGTTGCTCTGATAGTGGCCTTCAGCTCTTCTGCATTGTTGGGTCTGGCATATCGCATCTTCCTCTTCACAATACCCCATAGATTTTCTATGGGGTTAAGGTCAGGCGAGTTTGCTGGCCAATTAAGGACAGGGATACCATGGTCCTTAAACCAGGTACTGGTAGCTTTAGCACTGTGTGCAGGTGCCAAGTCCTGTTGGAAAATGAAATCGGCATCTCCATAAAGTTGGTCAGCAGCAGGAAGAATGAATTGCTCTAAAACTTCCTGGTATACGGCTGTGTTGACCTTGGACCTCAGAAAACACAGTGGACCAACACCAGCAGATGACATGGCACCCCAAACCATCACTGACTGTGGAAACTTTACACTGGACCTCAAGCAACGTGGATTCTGTGCCTCTCCTCTCTTCCTCCAGACTCTGGGACCCTGATTTCCAAAGGAAATGCAAAATTTACTTTCATCAGAGAACATAACTTTGGACCACTCAGCAGCAGTCCAGTCGAGACGCTTCTGACGCTGTCTGTTGTTCAAGAGTGGCTTGACACAAGGAATGCGACAGCTGAAACCCATGTCTTGCATACGTCTGTGCGTAGTGGTTCTTGAAGCACTGACTCCAGCTGCAGTCCACTCTTTGTGAATCTCCCCCACATTTTTGAATGGGTTTTGTTTCACAATCCTCTCCAGGGTGCGGTTATCCCTATTGCTTGTACACTTTTTTTCTACCACATCTTTTCCTTCCCTTCGCCTCTCTATTAATGAGCTTGGACATAGAGCTCTGTGAACAGCCAGCCTCTTTTGCAATGACCTTTTGTGTCTTGCCCTCCTTGTGCAAGGTGTCAATGGTCGACTTTTGGACAACTGTCAAGTCAGCAGTCTTCCCCATGATTGTGTAGCCTACAGAACTAGACTGAGAGACCATTTAAAGGCCTTTGCCGGTGTTTTGAGTTAATTAGCTGATTAGAGTGTGGCACCAGGTGTCTTCAATATTGAACCTTTTCACAATATTCTAATTTTCTGAGATACTGAATTTGGGGTTTTTATTAGTTGTCACTTATAATCATCAAAATTAAAAGAAATAAACACTTGAAATATATCAGTCTGTGTGGAATGAATGTATACATTATACAAGTTTCACTTTTTGAATGGAATTAGTGAAATAAATCAACTTTTTGATGATATTCTAATTATATGACCAGCACCTGTATACAGGTTTGGACCAACATAAGAATGAGTAAATGATGACAGAATTTTCATTTTTGGTTGAACTATTCCTTTAACAAATGTGAATAAAAATCATTTTCGTCAAAAAAAAAAAAAGATAATTTGGGACAAATCTTAAATTCAGAAACTGTAACAATGCCTGTTTAACATTTTAAAATGTGTTTTTAGAAGAAGTGAATGAAGAAGAAGTTCTGGAAGAATATGGTGAGGTAAGTTTTCTCAGATGTAATGTTTCCATTGGAATTTTCAGAGCAAAATCTAATAGATGCACACTGAATATAGTAGCTACATTATTTTATAGAAATGAAATGCATTGTGTGTTTGACTAGTTTATGCCTGGATCTGATCACAAGTGGCCATGAACCGATTTCGATGGAAAGGGTCTCTAGTTTCGTAAATACTGTATATGAATCGCTCACTATAGCAATGTATTATGCATGTTAATAAAACGCAGAAAAGAGCAGTTTTCCCTGTAGTGTTTCAGCACCTGTAGGTGTTTACATGCACTAATATCAGTAATCTGTTTGGAATGGATCCGATTTCAGAAAGTTCTGTTTGTGTACCCTAAACATTGCCATCCAGTTCACATATTCATGTACATGTTACATAATGTATTCTGCACAAAACTACAGTGCCTGCTTGGTGCCCAGTGGTTGTTCAGAACAAATGTTTTTGAGTATGGTTAAGAAAATAGTCAGACAGTGTGGTTTTTGAGTACCGTATGGAGTTCTTTTCGCTGTTCATTGTGTTTAACTCTTTTTAACATCAGGCACGTGCTGTTTTCTTATTCTTCAGTGCTAATATTATTGTTGTAACGTGGTGATATAAACTGTTAAAAAAAATATCAAAACACTTTATATCATTGTCAAGATACATATATATATATATATATATATATATATATATATATATACACACACGCAGTGGTTACGGAAAGTATTCAGACCCCCTTAAATTTTTCACTCTTGTTATATTGCAGCCATTTGCTAAAATCATTTAAGTTCTTTTTTTTTTCCTCAATGTACACACAGCACCCCATATTGACAGAAAAACACAGAATTGTTGACATTTTTGCAGATTTATTAAAAAAGAAAAACTGAAATATCACATGGTCCTAAGTATTCAGACCCTTTGCTGTGACACTCATATATTTAACTCAGGTGCTGTCCATTTCTTCTGATCATCCTTGAGATGGTTCTACACCTTCATTTGAGTCCAGCTGTGTTTGATTATACTGATTGGACTTGATTAGGAAAGCCACACACCTGTCTATATAAGACCTTACAGCTCACAGTGCATGTCAGAGCAAATGAGAATCATGAGGTCAAAGGAACTGCCTGAAGAGCTCAGAGACAGAATTGTGGCAAGGCAAGGCCAAGGTTACAAAAAAAATTCTGCTGCACTTAAGGTTCCTAAGAGCACAGTGGCCTCCATAATCCTTAAATGGAAGACGTTTGGGATGACCAGAACCCTTCCTAGAGCTGGCCGTCCGGCCAAACTGAGCTATCGGGGGAGAAGAGCCTTGGTGAGAGAGGTAAAGAAGAACCCAAAGATCACTGTGGCTGAGCTCCAGAGATGCATTCGGGAGATGGGAGAAAGTTGTAGAAAGTCAACCATCACTGCAGCCCTCCACCAGTCGGGGCTTTATGGCAGAGTGGCCCGACGGAAGCCTCTCCTCAGCGCAAGACACATGAAAGCCCGCATGGAGTTTGCTATAAAACACCTGAAGGACTCCAAGATGGTGACATAAGATTCTCTGGTCTGATGAGACCAAGATAGAACTTTTTGGCCTTAATTCTAAGCGGTATGTGTGGAGAAAACCAGGCACTGCTCATCTCCTGTCCAATACAGTCCCAACAGTGAAGCATGGTGGTGGCCGCATCATGCTGTGGGGGTGTTTTTCAGCTGCAGGGACAGGACGACTGGTTGCAATCGAGGGAAAGATGAATGCGGCCAAGTACAGGGATATCCTGGACGAAAACCTTCTCCAGAGTGCTCAGGACCTCAGACTGGGCCGAAGGTTTACCTTCCAACAAGACAATGACCCTAAGCACACAGCTAAAATAACGAAGGAGTGGCTTCACAACAACTCCGTGACTGTTCTTGAATGGCCCAACCAGAGCCCTGACTTAAACCCAATTGAGCATCTCTGGAGAGACCTAAAAATGGCTGTCCACCAACGTTTACCATCCAACCTGACAGAACTGGAGAGGATCTGCAAGGAGGAATGGCAGAGGATCACCAAATCCAGGTGTGGAAAACTTGTTGCATCTTTCCCAAAAAGACTCATGGCTGTATTAAATCAAAAGGGTGCTTCTACTAAATACTGAGCGAAGGGTCTGAATACTTAGGACCATGTGATATTTCAGATTTTCTTTTTTAATAAATCTGCAAAAATATCAACAATTCTGTGTTTTTCTGTCAATATGGGGTGCTGTGTGTACATTGAGGAAAAAAAATGAACTTAAATGATTTTAGCAAATGGCTGCAATATAACAAAGAGTGAAAAATGTAAGGGGGTCTGAATGCTTTCCGTACCCACTGTATATATATATATATATATATATATGTGTGTGTGTGTGTATGTCTCATCATACAGCCCTAGTTTTTCTTTGACAAATTTCACATCTAGTTTTATTTTAAAGCAGAACACAGTGCAGTTGATAATTGACAGGTTAATAGGTGGTCCTCTACTGTCCAGGATACAGAAAAACAAATTAAAATTTACCTTTCAAAGCAATGTGGTCACGAGCCTCTCTGACAATCTCTCTTTGGGGTTAAATTAATCAGATCACCTGAGATGTTTTTTTTGTTTTTTTTTACTGTAAATGGATGGATTATGTATTTTAATAGGTGTAAACAGACGAATGTGTTTGTGTCAGGTTCCAGATGGAACTACAGTCATAGTGTTTGATTTGCTCAATGTAACATACTGCACATGTTTTAGGAGGCCTTTGCCAAAGAAGAGACAGATGTCCAGAAGCAAGAGTTTACTCCTCCTGAAGTGTATGTCATTCCCCTTTCACTTATACATCTGCATGCATTGCACATAGCATATAAAAAATATGATGCACTGTTACCAACTTTGCCTGAGGATTAGTGTTTGGAAATGGGTTTGTTTATTTACTGTGCTCTTGATTTCAGGGAGACTGAGAAAACACTGGTCAAGATAAACCCTCCTGCTACAGTTGATGAGGTAATGATCTTTACTGAAACCACATAGTGTTAGTCAAACCACATTTGTCATACTTATGATTTTTTTTTTTTTTTTTGTATGATTCTTACGTGTCACTGAGTTTAGACACTACAGCCCTTGATTCTGCTTTGCTACTATTAAACATTTGTGAAATCACAGCCATGTGCCACAAAGGGATGTTCCAGTAGGGCACTATTTATATGTGCATTATTTATCTGATTTAAATCCTATGGTATATTCTACATGCCATAAAATAAGTAAAAATTAGTAGTATTATTTAAATTTATTTTTTTTGCAGAGGGTTCAGAAAAGAGCAGAACGCTTCAATCTTCCACCGAATGCGGACAGCAAAAAGGCGGCACGAGCAGCAAGGTTTGCTTGTTTGAGAGAGAGATTACATTAAATGTCGTTAAAAGAGGGTTGAAGACTGAAGAATTCTGAGAGTTTCTTTTGAGTGAAATGCAGTGTTTGGACTGTGCAATGGTCTTATGTAAGAAAAAAAAAACTCACATTTTTCTGTCAATAAGACAAATCAACATAACTGTTTGTCAAACCTTCAAAACACTTTAAATCAGAAATAAAATGACAACACTAGTAAATTGCACATGCATTCTAGAGAAACAAACAGACTTGTAACTGTAAAATGGGACCTGTCAAATGGGAAAAGTGGACATGTCATCTCTTAGCTATAATATGATTATTTTGTGTGTTCTGAGACCTCTATATATCTTTAATTCCTATTCTTGTTTTAATAGGTTTGGTTTGGAAGAACCTGAATCTGTGTCGTCCAAAGGTGAGTTGACAAGTTTTCAAAAGTCCTTTTGTTAAAATACTGCTGCTGTAAGTATATTTTGTGTTGTGCCGCTATGATGCTGTTGTCATGGGTGAGACCCTGATAGTATTTTTGTGCCACGTATTTCTTTTACTGCCACATTGTTTGTCCAGTTTTATTCACATTTTCCTATCCACCTTATTTTTCAATGCAGAAGTAAGCTGTTTTCTGTGAATAGGAGACTTCCGCTTAATTAGCTGCTGTAGAGAAATGACGAGAAGAATAACAAAGTGCAATAAATGGTGAAAATGTTTGTGCTACAACCCAGTGTGTTTATACACTGAACAAAAATATAAACGCAACCCTTTTGTTTTTGCCCCCATTTTTCATGAGCTGAACTCAAAGATCTAAGACTTTTTCTATGTAGACAAAAGGCCTATTTCGCTCAAATATTGTTCACAAATCTGTCTAAATCTGTGTTAGTGAGCACTTCTCCTTTGCCGAGATAATCCATCCACCTCACAGGTGTGGCATATCAAGATGCTGATTAGACAGCATGATTATTGCACAGGTGTGCCTTAGGCTGGCCACAATAAAAGGCCACTCTAAAATGTGCAGTTTTACTGGATTGGGGGGGGGGTCCGAAAACTAGTCAGTATCTGGTGTGACCACCATTTGCCATCTCCTTTGCATAGAGTTGATCAGGGCTGCGTTTCCCGAAACCACCTTAACGCTACATAGTTCTTAAGCTGTACCTTATCGTTAATACGTGTTCACCGAAACGTTCTTAGTTAAGTATATCTTCTGTAAGTCATACTTTCGTAAGGTTGGTCCGGACCACTCTTAGGGTGTTTTCACACCTGTAGATCGATTGCTTTATTCCGAAACGGGGATTAAAATTATTACAATGTTGCTTTTTATTCTTGGTGTGGTTTGCTTTCACATGGCAAAGTTTCTAAACGGACCAAAATTGTCACGTGCGAGTAAACTGTCCTCTCATTGGTCAAAGTTCCACTGACCTGGAATGACAATTAATGATTCATTTGGAAAGGGAGGCAAACAAACTCTCTCTCTCACACATACACACGCGTCAGGATGGAAAGACAACAGCTTTGAGGGCTGCTTGTTGTTGTTTTGTTTTTGTAGCTGTCAATATATTTATTAATTTATCATTTTGAGCAGGAGTCCAGGATTCGTCGGCAAAACATTGTTAAAACGCACCTATACGAAGAGCATTAAGACGGCATTATAAAATGAAAAGGCGTGCTTTGATTTTGAATGGTGAAGACGTGCTCACCCACTGCTTTTCACAGAACTTACGTAATTACCCATTATACAGTGTGATATAGCCTGGTCCGTTGGATCGGATTGCTTTCTCACTACAACCGAACCACTCCAGAGTTCGTTTTCAATCGAGCCGAGACCACCTCGTTCAGGCGTCTCGGACCGATTGTTTTGATGCGGATCCGAGTGCGATTGCCGTGTTCACATATGCCCAAACGAACCAAACTAAGGGGGGGACACGCCAGGTTCCGAAACAAAGGGCCAGGTGTGAAAGCACCCTTAGCTATACCTTATCGCTGTTTACAGTTCACAGTTCATCTCATCTCAGTCTATACGAATATAATTCTGAAATTTGAATACACCCAGTGCTCAATTAGGCTAACTGAAGTGTTTTCATTAATGGTTTTGCTAAATCAAAGATGGCACCGTCCGCAGAACCATTTAGTGTATGTGCACTAAAATTGTCAAAAGCTGCAATTAAAAAAAAAAAAAAAATAATTATAATCTTGGCCATGGCAGCAAAGATCTTTTGGATCTTTTAGATCTTGTTGGTCCGATTTTGTCAAGACAAACTCAAATTCCACTGCTGGCAGCTCTCCCCTTTCTTTTTTTTCTTTTTTCTCTGCCATAGAAGCTGTTGATTTATGGTTCGCGTGTTTCGCTTTTATTCAGTAGGTCATCCAATAACAGAAATTAGTGATTTATACCAATGAAGTGATGCAGCTGCTGGGCAATCAACCCTGGTTGTAGAGTAAATTAAGACACTGTGGAAAATATATTTTGATAATATAACTGACCCTTAAAAAGCCCAGTGAAGATATAGTTAGTGATGCGCATGATACGTTTGGACATGAGGTTGCCGGTTCTCATTTCGAAATTATATAAAATATCCAAGGTTAGATTTAGTTTGCAATTTGGATTATTTTTATAAGATCCCATGAGTCCTGATAAATTAAATTTCAACTATTTCTGAAGTGCTTCTTGTTGGAAAGCACTCACCAGAATTTTTTTTTCTTTCTATAGGCCCGTTTTTTGTTTGTTGTTTTTTTTTTTTGTTTTTTTTTTAAGAGCTGTCAAATTTTTTCCACTTGTATTTTATGTGGTGGAATATATTGTATTTAATATATTTATTTCTTGGTTTTCTTCCCTGGCGTGATGAATAAGCGAAAGTAAAACTTAAACACAAGTTTGTTGCATTCTAACAGCAAAGAGTTCCGTGTCTTTATTTCAAATCAACACTTCTTTGATAAAAGTACACCACTTTCTCACATAACGCAGTGAAGCAGCCCGTGCATGGAGTGAATAATCGATTCTCGAGCCATCGATATCAACCAATTCAGCACCACCGCCATGGACAGTACCTGGTAACGTCGCATGTAAGAAGGTATACCTTAAGCAGCCTCCTAAGTTATAGATCGGGGAACACGCCTAGAACAGGTACACCTTTAGTTAAGGCATACCTTTAGAGTCTTCGTAGTGCGCTAAGAGACAGCGTTATCAGGAAACGCAGCCCAGGTTGTTGATTGTGCCCTGTGGAATGTTGGTCCACTCCTCTTCAATGGCTGTGCGAAGTTGCTGGATATTGGCAGGAACTGGAACACGCTGTCGTATACGCCGATCCAGAGCATCCCAAACATGCTCAATGGGTGACATGTCCGGTGAGTATGCTGGCCATGCAAGAACTGGAATGTTTTCAGCTTCCAGGAATTGTGTACAGATCCTTGCAACATGGGGCCGTGCATTATCATGCTGCAACATGAGGTGATGGTCGTAGATGAATGGCACAACAATGGGCCTCAGGATCTCGTCACGGTATCTCTGTGCATTCAAAATTCCATCAATAAAATGCACCGGTGTTCGTTGTCCATAACATACGCCTGCCCATACCATAACCCCACCGCCACCATGGGCCACTCGATCCACAACGTTGACATCCGCAAACCGCTCACCCACAAGACGCCATACACGCTGTCTGCCATCTGCCCTGTACAGTGAAAACCGGGATTCATCCATGAAGAGAACACCTCTACAAAGTGCCAGACGCCATCGAATGTGAGCATTTGCCCACTCAAGTCGGTTACGACGACGAACTGCAGTCAGGTCGAGACCTCGATGAGGACGACGAACATGCAGATAAGCTTCCCTGAGACGGTTTCTGACAGTTTGTGCAGAAATTCTTTGGTTATGCAAACCGATTGTTGCAGCAGCTGTCCGGGTGGCTGGTCTCAGACGATCTTGGAGGTGAAGATGCTGGGTGTGGCGGTCATGGGCTGGTATGGTTACACGTGGTCTGCGGTTTTGAGGCCGGTTGGATGTACTGCCAAATTCTCTGAAACTCCTTTGGAGACTGCTTATGATAGAGAAATTAACATTCAATTCACGGGCAACAGCTGTGGTGGACATTCCTGCAGTCAGCATGCCAATTGCACGCTCCCTCAAAACTTGCGACATCTATGGCATTGTGCTGTGTGATAAAACTGCACATTTTAGAGTGGCCTTTTATTGTGGCCAGCCTAAGGCACACCTGTGCAATAATCATGCTGTCTAATCAGCATCTTGATATGCCACACCTGTGCGGTGGATGGATTATTTTGGCAAAGGTGAAGTGCTCACTAACACAGATTTAGACCGATTTGTGAACAATATTTGAGAGAAGTAGGCCTTTTGTGTTCATAAAAGTCTTAGATCTTTGAGTTCAGTTCATGAAAAATGGGGGCAAAAACAAAAGTGTTGCGTTTATATTTTTGTTCAGTGTAATTAAGATTACATTTAAATATTATGGTAAGAAACACCAGTTTGCAATATCAAGTAGCAAAGCAAGCTGTTTTGTACAACTAAATATAGCTGGAAGGAAGCAGATGACCCCAGAAGCCAGACATTAAATTTACAAATGGCTGTGCCTGCTCTTTTGGGAAAAAATAAGGTGTATTTAAAATGGCATCATACAAGTACTTAAAAATGAGTTGCAAATGAAAGACATAACATTTGAACAACCAGTCACTAAGTACAGTGTTTTAATCTGATTTTCTTTGTGATGACTTTTGGTCATGACCAACTGTAATGAATGACTCAGTGAGTCAGTTGTTTTACATTTTTAGTCTGATAATGTCTTCGAATTTGTTAATTTTAATCTTTTAATAAACTTTTTTTACTTGAAACCGGCACATACATAAGTCATTCATTTGAATTTGGACATGAGTGCTTGCTCTGTGTTTGTTGTGTGCAGTAAGTTGTTATCTGTGTGAGAACTATATTGTGGAACCCAGTCTCTTTAAACTTAAGGCTGCAAGCTACAGTGTCTAATTAATGAAAATGTCCATTCATTGACATATGTTGTGTTCATTTTTTTAGGAACTTCAGCCAAACCAAATGTGAGTAATTTGGTTGCACATGTTTGTGGGGGCTTGGTAAATGAAATGTGAAAACTTTATTCTGCAAAACCACTGATAAACGTGGCACTCTTCTTTCAGGTTGACGTTGAGGCATTAAAGAAGAGAGCAGAACGTTTTGGCATGAATGTCTCTTCAGTTTCTAAAAAGGTACCTTTTTTTTTATATTTCACTTACAGCTTACAAATGACATTGTCTTGCGTAGTAGCTATTTGAATGTTTTGTTGCCTATTTTGTGTGTTCACAGATTGAGGATGATGAAAAGCTTAAGAAGAGGAAGGAGAGATTTGGCATTGTCACAAGTGCAGCGTCTGCTGCAGCCAATGATTCGGAGGTATGGGTTCTGCTGGTAAACTGGTTTTAAAAGGTTCATTAAATCTGTGTGATGATCAATGATTATACGTGAATAAATGCCTGTTGAAATCTGTTCATTATATAAAGTGATCATGTCTCTCAGGAGACTTGGGTTAAACTGCTATTTATATGTATTACTTTTACGATGTCTGCTTTTTGAAGCTTGAAAATGTTTATTACGTAGATTTTCGATAGATGGACAAAAGCTGAGAAAATATTACAAAGTATCTGTGTTGTGAAGATGAACAAAAGTTTTGAGTTTTTGAAATGAGTTTTCATTTCTGAACACAGATGAAGGTAAGTTGAGAGTGGTGAATTTGCTTCCCCCGGGTTTTGTTTTTTCTTTTTTCTCTTGGTCATTGCATATGACCATCTATTTAGAGTTGCCCCATCTCATTTATTCTTGTAAATGTATTAGTCAAGTCCTATTAAACATATGTAGAGCGCACATCAAATGTGATAAACGGAAGCTCAAATGTTATAAACAGAAGCTCAAACATTGCTTGCTTGACACATGAGAACCAAAAAGTTTGTTCTCTTGTCAAGCAAGCTATATGGAATAGCTCATTTAGGGTAGTGCTAAATGTCTTCTCTGGCTGAACAACCATAATGTCATTAAACATTAAGTATCTTTTGAGGGTTGTTTTTGTTTTACTGATGAGTTAGATAGATTCTCACAGGTTGAACGTAGCGCAGTTCAGTCTTTGCAAGGTTGAACATGGAAAACGGGAGAGCACACACAATAATTGTTGATTTGTGATTTCCTAATATCTTTAATAACTTTAATTTAATATCTTTAATCCAAAAGAATAAATTATTCCGTGTGAAGTGCTACCAATATAAAAGTGTAATATATAGTAAAGTTAATGTTACTGGGAAAATAAATTGGGCAAGAAGATATGGGTTCTTTAAGCATAAGTTTGTGTGATTTCTGTTTATATTTATTTAGCTTATTTGCTTCTTAAAAATGGCAAGTAATAAATAAAGGATCTGGAACTTTAATGTAGACTGTACAAATATCTTTGTTCTTAGGGAATTAAAAAATAAAAATTCAGCATCTAATAAAATACCAGGCAAATATTTGTATTTATGCATTAGTTTGTTTTATTTAATGTTTTATGAGAACACGCCTGCATGTATGAGTTTCTTTAATTGTCTTTAGACAGAAAGGTGCTACACTATCTAAAGTGTTAGGCAACATTCTATTCAGTTTACAATGTCGAGTTCTAAAATTTCTGATAGTTCTGGAAAATTTTTCAGTTTATCTTTGTTGGAAGTAATGGTTGTACAAATTTGATAATATTGTGTGGGGTGACTAACGTTGCTTACCATACAAGAGACAAGGTAGTGTCATTTTGTGGCAATACTACGTTTTCACCATCTCCATATGATCGGATTAAATGTAGTGAATAATTTAGACAAAGGACAGAAGGGATTTTTTTTTTAAATGTCAGACAACATCACTTTAAGCACATTCACTTCAGAGGAATAAAACTGAATCTTATCTGCTAGTTAACTGCTGTAAATCGTGGCAACACCTTCTCAAGCGAGGTTCCTATTTAAATCATCATTGACCATGTTACAATCTTGTTTCTCACTGTATAACACTTCTCCTCACCCCACCCTCTTTCTTTTTCAGGCAAAGAAGCGAAAACGTGCTGAGCGGTTTGGAAATGTTTAAAAAATGGATCTTACCCTTTTTGTACTTTTTATTAATTTTTTTTTTAAGTGTTCTTTGCGGTTCATTTTGTGATAAGCTTGTAATCCCTGTAGTGCCATGGTTGTTTATCTGCTATTTACATTAAAAGTACCCCAGTTCCTTACTAATTTCTCTCTTGTCATTTATTCTTGATGTGATAGATGATTTGCGTTTGGCATCAGTGTGTGTGTGGATCCTTAAGGTATTAATATGCATCCTTCAGAAGTAGATCAGGAAAGGTGTACCTACTAGGTGCTAGAGATGTAATGCTACACTGATATGGAGCGATGCATGGAATTAAATGATTAATGAGATGTATTTTAAAAATATTGTATTTAAGATCTCAAAGCATGCATGGGTTTAGCTGCAAAAAATCTTTATTACTCCATTAAGGAAAGAAAGTCACCAACCTTTTGGATGGACTGAGGCAATGAGGAATCACATTATTGTTTTTGGAAGAACTATTCCTTTACAGCTGTTAACTCTCACTAGCACACCAGTGGGCTCATTATTGCATATTTGAGACTGTTCTTATATTATTCTAGAACATAAATTAATCTCTACACAAGCCCTATATCATTGGAAAGTAGTTTTCGTATTTGACCGCCGTTTTTGAGATATATGATGGAATCTCTGGTTATGGAGCTTGCTGACTGGATGCCTCCTCCTGCTTCTCAGATTTCTACAGGACATGCTGCCACAAACCAAAACAGATTAGGCTTTCCAGCAGTGCCTACAGTTTAAGTACAGATTTTCCCACAAGAAAAAAAACCTTTCATCTGCATTGCATGTGCTGTACCTCTTCGCTTCTTGCCAAATGATGACCGTTTCAATGATTGGGCAGCCTATTATTACATACTTTTTCACACACACTGGCTTCTCTGAGGTAGTACTCCAGCATATGTTTACATACTATCATACAAACTTATAAGTTCAAGTTTATATTAACAAGTCCGCTTTGGGGTGGAACAGCTTCAATTACCAAAAAAAAAAAAAAAAAAAAAACACCCTTCAAATTCAAGTTCATTTTATCAAGTAAACTACAGTAAATTTCAATGGTATACTTCTACGTATATATGTAGTAAGTACAAATCTTTAAAAATGTAAAATATTTAAAAAAATGTATTTTTTATATTTATATACAATTTACTTGTAAATATAGAAAAAAATATACATGTACAAGTAATTGTGCTTTTACTGTCACTTAGTACTAACTTAATATACAGGTGCTGGTCATATAATTAGAATATCATCAAAAAGTTGATTTATTTCACTAATTCCATTCAAAAAGTGAAACTTGTATAATGTATACATTCATTCCACACAGACTGATATATTTCAAGTGTTTATTTCTTTTAATTTTGATGATTATAACTGACAACTAATGAAAACCCCAAATTCAGTATCTCAGAAAATTAGAATATTACTTAAGACCAATACAAAGAAAGGATTTTTAGAAATCTTGGCCAACTGAAAAGTATGAACATGAAAAGTATGAGCATGTACAGCACTCAATAGTTGGGGCTCTTTTTGCCTGAATTACTGCAGCAATGCGGCGTGGCATGGAGTCGATCAGTCTGTGGCACTGCTCAGGTGTTATGAGAGCCCAGGTTGCTCTGATAGTGGCCTTCAGCTCTTCTGCATTGTTGGGTCTGGCATATCGCATCTTCCTCTTCACAATACCCCATAGATTTTCTATGGGGTTAAGGTCAGGCGAGTTTGCTGGCCAATTAAGAACAGGGATACCATGGTCCTTAAACCAGGTACTGGTAGCTTTGGCACTGTGTGCAGGTGCCAAGTCCTGTTGGAAAATGAAATCTGCATCTCCATAAAGTTGGTCAGCAGCAGGAAGCATGAAGTGCTCTAAAACTTCCTGGTATACGGCTGTGTTGACCTTGGACCTCAGAAAACACAGTGGACCAACACCAGCAGATGACATGGCACCCCAAACCATCACTGACTGTGGAAACTTTACACTGGACCTCAAGCAACGTGGATTCTGTGCCTCTCCTCTCTTCCTCCAGACTCTGGGACCCTGATTTCCAAAGGAAATGCAAAATTTACTTTCATCAGAGAACATAACTTTGGACCACTCAGCAGCAGTCCAGTCCTTTTTGTCTTTAGCCCAGGCGAGACACTTCTGACGCTGTCTGTTGTTCAAGAGTGGCTTGACACAAGGAATGCGACAGCTGAAACCCATGTCTTGCATACATCTGTGCATAGTGGTTCTTGAAGCACTGACTCCAGCTGCAGTCCACTCTTTGTGAATCTCCCCCACATTTTTGAATGGGTTTTGTTTCACAATCCTCTCCAGGGTGTTGTTATCACTATTGCTTGTACACTTTTTTTCTACCACATCTTTTCCTTCCCTTCGCCTCTCTATTAATGTGCTTGGACACAGAGCTCTGTGAACAACCAGCCTCTTTTGCAATGACCTTTTGTGTCTTGCCCTCCTTGTGCAAGGTGTCAATGGTCGTCTTTTGGACAACTGTCAAGTCAGCAGTCTTCCCCATGATTGTGTAGCCTACAGAACTAGACTGAGAGACCATTTAAAGGCCTTTGCAGGTGTTTTGAGTTAATTAGCTGATTAGAGTGTGGCACCAGGTGTCTTCAATATTGAACCTTTTCACAATATTCTAATTTTCTGAGATACTGAATTTGGGGTTTTCATTAGTTGTCATTTATAATCATCAAAATTAAAAGAAATAAACACTTGAAATATATCAGTCTGTGTGGAATGAATGTATACATTATACAAGTTTCACTTTTTGAATGGAATTAGTGAAATAAATCAACTTTTTGATGATATTCTAATTATATGACCAGCACCTGTATATGTAACGAATATTGTGGAATTTTTACTGCAAAACAGCACAAACAATCTGGGTATAAAGTCTTTTGAAAATATATTTAGTATATTTTCATGGCCCCGTATCAGCGTCCTTACAAATATTTTTCTTACTAAGTTTACAATTGACTTTCTCAAAACTACACGTGTGTGCATGTTGCTTGCATGTACAGAACAATTAATTCTAAATAAAGCGTCATTAGAATTTAATGACCCATTAATACGCTATAAGTCATTGGTTCACCCCAAACTCATGAGGTGTCAGTGTGTTTCAATTTTGGTTCTGAGAACCCAAAGCAATGCACATTTTGCTTGTCTTTCTTATCTGACACACTCAGTTGAGTTCTTGAAGCTCTCTTTTAATAAGCTAATGATCTCCTAATAAGTTAATGATCCAGATCACAAAATGTGTGGTGCTGTTGGCCCCCAGAAACAGATTAAAAATCCTCTGATTTGTGGCAATACTCAAACTCAAACACTTAATTATGGACAAGAAGCCAAATTCTGTTTCCATTCACATTTATTTGAAGATTATATTGATGTGAACTTCTGAAATATTGTTTTTGTTGTCTGTAAGTGATTGTTTGTTGGGCATCTTGTTAATGACTTTATTTAGGTCTGCATACATGATTTATTAGTTAAGGCATTGTCATGTTATGCTCATATATACTAATAGCACCATATTATATTTGCTGAGTATTCACTACACTACAAGCATCATCGTAAACGGCACGTGTGCCTAAATTTTACCATTACAGTCCCTTTGAAACTGCAACACACAATTAATAACTCATCAAGCATTAATTTATCTGCACGCTCTAATCTTTGTCAGATTCTCCTTGACCATGGGAATCTTTTTTCTCATCTCTGCTCTTTTCCTTTGTAGATTCTTTCACCACCTGAACAATGAAGAAAAGAATCAATCAGATATATGCAACATATGTTACAAATATATATATAAAATAAAATAAAAATCTAACAAGATATAATGTTAAACACTAAGAATACTGTGGATACAGTGTTTTTTCACTGGCCAAATTATTGTTAAAGGAGCTAAGATGTCTGTTTCAGTAAGAATCAAAGTGTCTCACCTCTCCATCACGAATCTCAACAGTCTTGATTACGACTTTCTTTCCAGGCCCAGTATCAGAAAACTGACCATAATCTGTTCAAAGACATCACACAGCAGATGATATGATGCAAAGGTGGCTTAGTAGTACAGAGAATTAAAAAATGTTACAGATTGACACAGATGAATAATTACATTGTTTTGTAAAAGGATATGATATGAGTGGAGACATGGAAACAATTGTTTACCCCTGGAAACTGTCCATTGTTGTCATTATTATTATGAGCAACTACAGTAGCAATCTTTTTTTCTTTGGAACAGATTCAGTTTCAACAGAAGGAAATTTTACCAGTTACACAAAGGAATAGTTCACCCAACATACAACTCCAGTGTAATGAAAAAGTTGATTACGTTTTAAATTATTTTTTATTAGCTCTTGTTTATTTGACATCACATTCACTGAAATATGATAATCTTGGACAATTCTGACATGAAAAATACAAAAAAAGTTTGTAAAAGCAAAATAATACATAAATAAGGCAAGGCAGCTCAGTTGTAAATTTTGGATATTCTATTATTTTTTTAATTTATTTTAACTAAAAACAGTAGCACTGTCTATGTGGAAAGAGCAGTACATGTGTCTTTTACTTGGGTCTTTCACAGATATAGATATATAGATATAGATATTAAGGTTATTACAATCAGGTTGTTGATTTTCATTAATAAACATCAAAACACAAATGGAATTGTATGAGCAAAATTAATATTTCAAAGCATTAATACCAAAAAGTTTGCTTGGCTGGTCTGTGTGTGCGATTCCGATTCTACAACCCTCTTTTTAATTGTGAGTGAACTGTTCCTTAAAAACCTTCAGCTATTCCATCACTAACCCTAACCCTAAAAAAAACTAAATTGTTCTTTTTATTTTAAGGGTTAAAGAAGAAGACGAAGAAGAAGAAGAAGAAGAAACACTTTCATTTCATTCAAATTTTATTCTTTGGGATATGTGTATTCATTTATATGTTATGATAGACTCACCACCACTGTGTCCACCTATTGAAGGCATTTTCATGATAGGAACCACAATTCTGAAAGGTGCAGTTTGAAGGTCATCAGTTACCAGAGTAAAACAAATAAATACTTTACACACAGAAACTTGTTAAAGTGGCTCAATGGTATCACTCTTACCGGTTTTCCTCTCCCTCCAGAAGTTTCCTGTAGGTGGCAATCTCAATATCTAGGGCCATCTTAACGTTGAGCAGATCCTGGTATTCCCGCAGGTGGCGTGACATCTCCTCCTTCAGGTGCCGTATCTCGTCTTCCAGACGGGACGCAGCATCTTGATAGTTTCCGGCCTCTGCTGCAAACTGCTCTTCCATTTCTCTCATCTGCCTCAGCAGAGCCTCATTCTACCATCACAAACACATACAATCTTTTAGCTATCTAAATAAGGGAATATCATACATTTATATAGTTTTACATAAAGCAACCTTATAATGACTACAGAAATACACACACATTTGACACAACTAAACAGTTTACGTTTCAAATATAGCATAAGTACACTCTAAAAAATGCTGGGTTAAATACAACCCAGCGCTGTTGGGTTACTGCCCAGAAGGTTGGGTTAAACATTTAACCCAACTGTTGGTTGAAATCAACCCAATCGCTGGATTTGTCCATATTTTACCCAGTGCTGGGTTATATTTAACCCAGCATATATACAAAGCTTTAGGCAGCTTGAAAAAAAGATGCCTAAATATTTTATATATGTATGTACAGTGCTTTTGAGAGCATCGATATCGCAGTTCTGGGCTTGAATTTGCCTCCTCTGGTCATTGTTCTCTTGTTTAGCCTGTCTCATGGCCTCAGCATTGCGCTTAGCCGAATCAGTCAGGTCAGCAAACTAAAAGAGAAAACACAGAGATGATCAGTAAGTGTTACAGTATTTTACCAGTGTATTATTAGTAACACACTCACACTGTGGCTCTTCATGATGGCACTCACCTTGGACTTGTACCACTCCTCAGATTCCTGCATGTTTTTGGTGGCGATGCTCTCATACTGAGCTCTAATGTCTCGAAGTGCTGCTGTCAGATCAGGCCGGCTGGATGTCTCCATCACCTCCATCTTCATCTGCTGACTCTGAACACTCACCTGTACATCCTGAATTTCCTACACATTAAAAATACACAATTATTTGGAATGCTTGCGTGTTGTTGTTTTTAGTTGAAAACAGTATGCAGATAATGAGGTTAAAAGGGCAGGGATTATGGAAAGGTTAACAACAATAAAAATGTATTTGCCATACAAATAAAGGTGCTTCAAAAGGTTCTTCACAGCGTTGCCATAGAAGAACCATTTTTGGTTTCACAAGAACCATCTCTTTCTTACCTTTTTATAATCTGAAGAACATTCTTTCGCCACAAAGAACCTTTTGTGAAACAGAAAGGTTCTTCAGAAGTTAAAGGTTCTTTATGGAACCATTTAGACAAAAAGGTTCTTCTATGGCATCGTGAAGCACCTTTATTTTTAAGAGTGTAACATTTTGTAAGGATAAAGATTCCTCATTAAATCCTCGCAAGATTTTATGACAAATATTTATATTCATAAACGCAATTTTAAATGTATTCCTCTTATTTCTTAAACACTGAGTACAGATCAGAAACTGGACATGCCCACTGGAATAAATGTAAAACTTTTCTCTAAAAAATGCTGGGTTAAATACAACCCAGCGCTGGGTGAAATATGGACAAACCCAGTATTTTTTAGAGTGTTACCTGTTCTTAGTTTATACTGATAATTACACAGAAAGGTGTATTTGGCCTATAATTGTACTTGATCTTTGATCAAGATATACTTTCTAAATATCATTAAAGGGGCAGTTCACCCAAAAATGAAAAAAACTGTCATCATTTACTCAATTTGTTCCAAATAGTGTATGGGAAAAAATACTAAAGAAGTCATTGTGGACCAGAAATTGCTTGGTCACCCACATTCTTCAAAATATCTTCTTTTGTCTTTAGCAGAAGAACAAAACTCATAGATATTTCAAACGACTTGTGGGTAAGTACTATCCTATATTGAGTCCTATCTATCCTATCCTATATTGAGTATTCTAAGTACAGTTGGCTTGTAGTTGTGTTTACTGAGCCTGTTACATACTTTTCCCCCACAAATACTAGCTTCTTTGAGGTAATACACCAGCATGTATTTTAGATTAGTTTCTCACCTCATCATGCATCTTCTTGAGGAACTCAATCTCATCCATCAGAGACTCAATCTTTCTCTCCAGTTCCAGACGAGCAAGTGTAGCATCATCCACATCCTTCAAGTATAAACAGATTATTACTACTGTTATATCTGTTTTTAAAAACTTTAAAATTTAAACATTGCATTTTTGTGATCTTGTGTAAGATCTTTAGCTGACAATGTAACCATAAAGGTGCAAATAAAGTAAAAAATAAAAGAAGAAAAAAATAGAGGATTTAAAATATTTTTAAAAGATTTACATGTGTTTCAAATCACTTTTTTTTTAGTGAAAGTAAGGATGGGAGTCAATTTCAAAATGAAAACTTTCTTCATTTTTAATAAAGAGCGCCCTCTGGGGAACTCAGCAATCAACTCTAATGATATGCCTAATGACTGATGACAGATTTTTTTTATTTGACTGATATATTTTTTTTTTAAGAATCAAGAAAATATGGCTTGAATGGATTCTTAGGAAACAGAGTGGAATCCAAAATAAAAGATACGGAGCTATGCTCTGTCTTCACTCAAACATTGATGCTAAAGTCTTAATTCTTTAAATCCTTGAATCTGTAAATAAAGAACAAAAGAAGAAAAAAATGGCTACCTATGTCCTCTTTCTTTATTTTGCTTTCAAAACTCAGTTCATTTTGTGTCTTGAACTTATCTGAACTTATCAATTCATCATCTTTAATTATTAAACATACTGTAGGTAAGAATTAGAAACCCTTGTTTTTAATGACACCGGTGACTGTTAAGTGAACTGCAGTCAGCTATTGTTTGTGCTCACACTTGTGCAGAGAGTGCTGCAGAACCCGGAAACAATTAGCCTTTTAGCACTTTTGATCCCATTGTCCTTAAGTAATTTTTTTTAAATTAAGCACAAGTTAAACACAAAGACCTTGACACTGTGACAGGCGAGTAGACTTCTTATTGTTACTGTATGACAAAAATAATGAACCTCAGAGACAGCATTGTGGAAATATGTAATATGTTGTAAAATACTTTCCATTATCACATTACCTTACGAAAGAGAGTCAAATTATTCTCAGCGTCCTGTCTTTTCTGCATCTCCTCATTTAACCTGCACATAAGAGAAAATAAAAAAACACTTCAATAAAAAAACAAGGTTTAATACCTTTTCCCAGAGTAACAGAAAATGTAATTATACATTAGTGTGCTGTTAGAATCATGTAATCCATATTTTATTTCATACTGGGATGAGTGAGCAAGGGCCCTTAAAGACTGTATGTCTGAAGCGAAGGTTGTAATATATGTTGTAAATGTAAAATCTTATCTGGCAGAGAGTCAGAGGAGCGATTAGCTGATTTGCTTAAAAGCATCTGAGATTACATTAGTAATGTTCTTATTGCAAATTTAATAATCTATTCAAAGCATAAGCCAAATGTGTAGAGTGAGTCCTACAGTACTTCTGCTTTGTCCGTATCATAATACAGTATATTGCTCAAAGAAAAAAGACTAAATCCAGACTAAAGCAGAAATAGATGTTATCATACGCTAACAACATCAACCACAGCAATGTATGATCATTCTTAAGGTTCAGCTAAAATTAGGCATCAAAAACATGGAGTTATCATCTTATTTTATCTATAGCACACTTGTACACACAATTTATTTTATTTTTCAATTTATTTATGTGTATTTTATTCACATCTTATTTTTTATTATATGTCTTGTTGTTGTTGTCTCTGTGTACTGAATTGAAGCTTGTGACACCAAAACAAATTCCTTCTGAACATAATTACAGTGATTCATTAAAACATAGGCCTACTGTTGATGAAACAATGAGAAAAAATAACACTGCAGAATATGAACAATGCACGTATTATAGTTTATAAGAAGAAAAATCTAGAAAGCATATGATTGTTTAATATTCTATTCATAGTCATTAATATGGATGATTGCACTGCTTTAAGATGTGTGAGCTAAAGCTGAACATTTTAGTACAATAGTATAGGCCTACTTATTATGTTATATAGGAGTTTGGATTTTTAAGGACAGTGCTCACATTTTTTCTAAATCAAATACTGATAGGCTAAATGTTTAAATTAATATATAAAAAGTTTTGTCAAATAAAATTAGAACCCATCAATATTAACTAAAATAAATGTACATGCCATGATGGAATGATGACTACATTTAAAGTATATTTTCGTCAAAATACAAAAACCATGATTAAAATTAAACACTGTAAGAATGAAGGCTGCATGTTTGATATAATGAGATAAATGAATGGCAAAAAAAAGTAACACTTTATTTAACAGACATTCTACTGACTATAAATAACTTTGCAAGTAAAAGAAGAAAACTAACGTTTTCTACGTTAACTACTGTTGCTGGGCAATGTTGCCAGGTGAGACACAGGGCCCATTCAATGTTGCCCATTCTAAATGGGAAAGTGCCCAAGCAACATCACTCAGCAAAAAGTTGCCTCATGTCACCTTCTTTGCCACCCAGCCACACACCTTGCTCTCCAGAACCAGAAGAGGATCCTATGCAAGTGGACTCCTCTCAAAATCTTTCAAAGTAGACTCTGTTTGTTTGTAGCTGGCAGCCATATCATCTCAGATTGTCCTTTGAGACCTCCTTGTCTTCCGGTAAATTCCATCTGTTCCACCATGCTCAGTAGTGGGCAAACCACTTGTAAAGTGAATCATCACTCACAACATTTAACCATCAGTTTACTCTTACCCTGACACCATCTCAGTCCTGGTTCTGGAGGTCCGACGTCATCCTGGGGTGTCCTTGGCTGCAACCTTGTCTTTGTGACCCCCAATGTCCACTATGAATATATAGTCATATATAGTGTCTGTATTCCAGGGATTTATGAATGAGGTGTTTTGGGAGTTTTTTGTTTCTTCATCTTCTACATTGGAGGATTGGGGCTCTCCCTCTCCCAGAATACACTGCTCCCCTAAACCTGTGGATTACCTTCCTGTTTATTCTCCTCATTGATCCCCATTGTTGTGAGAAGTGTGAAGCAGTACTCAAATCAGCTGCGAAGATTCAAAAGAATTTGTGTCGCTTTTTTTTTACTTTTCACAGCTTGGGAATCTGAAGTGAGACATATTTTCAGCATATCCAGCTGTGTTTTTTTCAGCAGAGGAAGAGAGACCCTCTGCTCTAAGTTGGCAGGCAAGCATAACTGATCCATATTATTTAAGCCCTAAATTGTCAGCCCCCTTAAATCTATTTTATTTTCCAGGGTGGATTTTACCGTTAAATGGGGATTTTTTTTTTAGCTTTTGTCACATCCTTACATTGAATCAATACATTAAGTTCGAATAATAAGTTGCCATAGGGCTGGTACCAATAAAATCAGTATCAATAAAATCCATCTTTGCACTGTAGAGGTAGCAGAAACTGCATCTGAAGTGACATCCACACTATTTAATGCAGCTCAGAGGCATTGAATAGACTCTGCAACAGCATAAATAAAGTTATGAGATTAATGTTTTAAATGTAACTGTCAGACCTCTGTCGTGTATGTCTTGTGTTCCCGCCTCTTGTTTCCATATATGGTTTGTTTCCTGTCCTCGTTTCATGTCATTATGAGTTATTCGGTTCCAGGTGTGTGTGTGTGATTGTTAATTATCCGGTGTATTTAAGTCCTGTCTTTTAAGTTCCATTTCGTCTGATCTACTCGTTATTCCCGGTGTTTCTGTCAGTCTACCTTGCCCTGTCGTCATTAAAGACTATTATTTTGAAGTATCTCCTCGTCTCTTCCTGCTGTGTGCACCGTGACAGTAACATTTTGAGTATATAAATATGAAATGATTTAAATATCTATCTAAAAAATCATTAAATCATTTCATATTTGGGCTATACTCAAAATGTTACATTTAAAACATTAGTATCATAACTTTATATATGTGTATATACTAAAACCGTCAATATGGCAAGTCAGAAAGTCACTGAATCAGTTCAGCCTATTTACTTGAAATGCTTTTATTCAGAAACAAACTAGTGTGTTGTTCAGAGACGCGCATCTATTCTGTTGTGGCTGTTGTTAGAGCAAAAACATAGACATTAGCCTATGTCTAAAATGTAAGTCACAAATAACTTTTATGAACTTTATTTTTATTGAACTGCATACCAGTGTCAGTGTTGAACAACATAACACATTCATGATAGCGACTTTTTAATCTTACAATTCTGACTTTTTTCTCGCAATTCTGAGTTTATATCACACAGAACAGCGCGATATAAACTTGCAGTTACTAGAAGAAAAGACAAAAAGTCGCAATTACCTTTTATCCTAAATTATCCTTCCATGGCAGAAACAAAAAAAAACAGCGAGACGTAAGTATTTTTTATTTTTTTATCATTACGCCTATTAGTAGAATTTTACACCCAATTAACGCCTCCGTTAATTTCCGAAAGTTGTCAATTACAATAATATTTTCGTGTACCCCCAGGACTTGCTTATGTTAGGCCTATAGACTATAGACTATGGGTATGCTTACCCCGTTTGGGAATCACTGATCTCATTTAGCTGATTTGTCTATTATTAATGTCTATGATTTATAAATTAATGTTTTAAGGGAACGTTGCTCTATAAAAATAAATGCTTTATACACACTGTTTGATCTCATATTTTGTAATAGCTACTTGTTTTACTTTCTCTTCTAGTCGGAGAAAACGCCCTGCTCGTTAATGGTTGTATCATCAGCACTGAGGCGCAGCGCAGCTCTGTCAGCGCGACACCACACGCAGACCCGTTCGCAAAGACCCGCTCTCCTTAGTTACTGTTGCTAATTAGGCTGCAAATTTGCGCATGCACCGATTTCGTGTACGGTGTGAAAAGGGCGTAAAGTAGAATTTTAATAAAGTTTTAGGAGTGTCGGTTAAAGTCGTTTAATGAGTGCTACTTCCAAAGTACAGGCACAGTAGCATGATGTCCTTCATCATAAAGACTGAATAGGCCTACATTAGGCTGTGTGTATGTATGGAGCATTAGCTGTAAATGCCTCATCCATTAGACACAGCCTAACCGCGTTAGGCATGATGATGATGATGATGATGATGGGAGGGTCCCTGCTGCAGTTTCTTTGTTAATTTCATTCGCTGCCACGCCCAAATAACATGAACATCATTATGCAGACAGAGCCTACTGTTATTTGTAAAGATCAAATTTTAATGTTAATTCAACCATAATATCACTTCAAGACTCTGAAGTAATATCTGCAAAGTTTCTCCACTAAAGCAATGCTCTTTTCTTTTGTCCTCTGTATCAAAATAAACATATTTTCTATAAACATATTTTCTCCATCCTGAACAAGTGCTAGTGTAACCAAATGAATAAAAAAAAAGATTAGAATTATGACAAAAGCTTAATCTTTCAGAATGTATTGTTAGGCCTATAACATAATTAGAAATGGGGCCCAAAGACATTTCTAACTTTGGCACATTTAACTTAGTGTAAAACCCATTAGAATTTTTACTCTTAAAATGAATTTTTTACTCAAAAAATGAAAATTCTCTCATTATTTACTCACCCTTGTGTTACTCCAAACCTGTATGACTGTCTTTTCTCAGCAGTGCACACTTTTGAAGAATGTTTTAACTTTTTTTGTCAATGCAATGAAAGTCAATGTCCATGCATAGATATAATTACAAAGAACAAAGGTTTGGAATGACATGAAGATAAGTAAATGAGGAACATGTTATTTTTGGGTGAACAATCCACTAATACACTGGCCTGTGTCAAACATTTTAAAGGTCAGAAAATTTCTAAAAATGTAAACAATGCATATAATATAAAAGTGAAAGTTTTTCTCTCTTCTCTATATATTTAAAGGATTTGTTATCTGTAATCTCTCCCACACAAGCATGCACCAGTCAGCACACGCACCTCTGCTTGAGCAGGGCCACATCTTCGGCCAGGTTGTCTCTCTCCACCTGCATCTGGTCTCGATCTTTGCCCATCAGATCCATCTGTCTGCGCATCTCTCTCATCTCCTGCTGGCACAGCTCATTGATGCGGCCCGATGGCCCTTGCTGCTGGTCCTTATACTGACCCAGCTCCAGAATCAGCTTTGAGTTCTGCTGCTCTAAATACCGGACCTTCTCTATGAAGCTGGCAAAGCGGTCATTGAGTTCCTGTAGTTCTCTTTTCTCATTGCTACGTGTGGCAAGGAACTCCTGGTTGACGGCCTCTGCCAGTGAGAAGTCCACTCTATCATAAGAGAGACGGGGGGCCGGAGCACTGGAGCGGCTCCTGAAGTCCACAGAGCGAGTGGGAACAGAGGAGGAGATGTAGCGGCCCCCTACGCGACTGGACACAGGGGTATAGACAGGCGTCCCGAAAGTGCGGTGATAAGAGGTGCGAAATGTAGACTGACTCATGGTTTACTTCTAATTGTTGTTTAAACCTTTTATTTAATGATATGCCTAGTTGTATCTTCCTCTTCGTCTGGTCTTTTTGTCTCTAGTAGTTTTGATCAAAGCTGAGTCACAACAGGATGTGAGACTGTGGCTTTTATACATGAAGCTGGTCAGTTAATCTAAGCTCCACCCAGCCCAGCCCATTCCTAGTCTCCAGAGCCCCTGATCTCATCTTCCTTTATGTATCTATCATTCATCCATCCCTAAAGTCTCTCCCTCCCAAGCCCAACCTAGGCACTACTCTGACACTTTAAAATTTCATACGTGAATTCTTGCTACAAAACACTGATCATCAACAGCTTATGTGCAATTATTTAATTTATAATATTAACGGGACTGAATGAAGCATTTTAAATATGACCATTTATGGTGGAAGTTAAATTAAATGTAAAATAACCATAATGAATCTCCTAAACATCCACTGAACCCAGGACTTGCCATAACATCCACGGCCAGATTTACCACTGGCTAGACTGGGCCCAAATTGGGCTAAAGTGCAGGACAGAAAAACAAACTATAATAAAGATAGATGAAGACCTAACCAGTCAAAAAAGTCTAAGAAAGACCTGACTGGTTTGAAATGTTGCTCTTTGTTGTGATAACATTTTCTGGTGCTTTAAATATTATTTGTGCAAACATCTATCTTTTTGAATAACTCAAAGGTTAATTAATAATTCAGTGACTCATTAAGACAGTGACTTGTTTCATATTTAATAGGGGTGTAACGATACATATATTCGTACCGAACCGTCACTGTACGGACATCTCGGTTCGGTGCATGAGGCCTTACAACGAATACAGGCAATTCACCCTCAATCCAGAAGGGGGCGCCCACAATAATGCAACGCTGTTTGATAACCGCCAGCAGAAGAACAGCGAATGCCATGAGTTGCGCACTTGAAAACAAAGCCCACTAGACAGTGACCATGTGCTGATTCTGAACGCGTCTCTCACATAGACTGACAAAGTAAAGTATAGAGTATAAAGGCTTGCGCACTCAACTGTTTGCGAAATGGAGCTTTGTGCTCGTGTATACCTCTCTCATTTGGCACAAATCCAAATATTCCATAATACTTCCATATTTGCAATGTATCTGAATGCAAAACTATTATTTATTATGTAAATTATAGGCTTTGTACTGCAGTCACGTTCCAACGGTGACACAGAGGCGGGCTGATGTTTGTTTCACTGTATTTTATTTTGATAAAGTACCAACTGCGCTGTCAAGTTAGCAATGCTGAAACTGATGTGTTTTGTATGTGTGTGTGTGTGTGTGTGTGTGTGTGTGTGTGTGTGTGCGCTGGCGCGATCCCTACAGCTGTTTCCTTATACCAGCAGAATCAACTGTAAAAGAAAGAAAGAAAAGTCACTGTAAAACGTCTACTTTTATTTGTGTACACTCACAATGAAAACAAAACATTGCGCTTTTGTAAAATAAAGAAAACAAATAGGATGTCGCTTTCTGCCATCTGAGTTTCCTTTCTGTGAACAAATTAAGCCTGTCACAAAAATTAAATGAAACTCAGCATATACAGGCTACGTTACGTGTCATACTGTTTTTCCCTTGTTTATCTGTAAACTAAAGCAAATATATTTCAAGTATTTATTCCTTGTATGTATATATGTACTGCAGCATATATATATATACAGTATATATATATATATATAACATTATAATTTAATATATTTAGTATTTTCACATCTAGATGGATTTTTTTTAATTTGTACTACTGTCTGTTCAAAATAAATGAAAAGAAACCGAGCATAGTAGATTTGTTGTTTTCTTCTTGTTGTACCGAAATTGCATCGAACCATGACCCCCCCCCCCCCCCCCCCCGCCCCCAATGTCACGGTACATACCGAACCATGACATCTGTGTACCGTTACACCTAATATTTAACTATATGATTTCATGTTATGTATATATACAATGAATTAACAATTTGTACCCTTAAGGTGATACATTTTTAGGAGTAAATAAGGTACAAAGATGGCCCTTTGAGGGTAGTGCCCCAGTAGTGACAAACTGTTGTACCTCTAAATATAATTTTTTGTTCTGAGTGCATTATTCAAATTTATTACATTTGAGAATTTGACATGTGAGATAACATTTTATAATGCTTTTTAATCAACATGTTTTCCACAAAAAATGTAGAATATGAATAATTATTTTGCAGACTGAAGCAGTGCTACAATAATTTTTACATAGCTTCCATATTTTTCCTTTGCTTAGTCAATAAAGTCATCATCACTGAAACAGTAGTCTAAAGTCAAGCATGACATATTTTCTAAAGAAATACTTGGCATCCATAAAATAAGGATTCTGTATATATAACAATTATCATAATTGATTCTTAGGCAATTAGTCTTGCCAAAAAGATGGGAATTTTAAAATATCTCTTTTATTTTCTCTACATAGTTTTAATAATTGTCACTATACCAGATACATTTAATTGGAGTTTCAAAGTAAAATCTGTAAGACACTTTAAATTAACAACAAAAACATTTAACATATGCGTGGATTATATGAAGATTAGGAATGTTTATGATATTCTAATATTTCAAATGTAACAGAATGTCAGATTTGTCTGTGATGTGCTTTTACATCAGTACCACATAAATCAATCAATCAATACACATACCTGCACAGTAACTTTACTAAAAAGTACAAAAGAAATGAAAAAGCAAAACATTTCAAACTATCCCTGTTTTTCTTCTAGTGCTTGAGTCATCATAACACATTGAGTAGCATAAATATACCTAAAATTACAAATCATTTCCAATTCATTCATTAATATTAATAATAGTTATATAGAGTTTTAAGAGACTTCACACAATTAGCATATTTTTGATGAAAATTGTGCTTTTAAAAAGATAAAAAAAACTAAAACAGAAACATTTGTCATTCACAAAAGCTTGACATGCAGACTTTCCCAAATGTTACTCTTGTCATTAGTTAAAACCAAGTGAAAAACAGGAGGATGTTTTGAAAGTTAGTTTTTCTACACAGTAAATCAAACTGTTTTATTTCCAAAGATAAACGAAAAACTGATTTCTCATGACCCCTAAAAATGCAAAACGAAAGGTGAGTTTATTGTTTATGTCCCTTAAATTTATTCAAAAAATGATCAAAAGCATATGAATGTTCATTTTAAGGTTTTTATTGAGTTGCACACAGAACATCCACAATTAGCTTTCGTTGTAATATTTGTCAAGCAAATTACACACATTCAAGCTAACACCAAGTAGGTAGACCATTATGTCAGTTGCCATTTTTTTAAGCTTGTGAAATTGTTCGGTCTAAAGGCTACCTGCTATTCATTTTCATTCTGGAGAAGGCATGACAATGAAGGAAATCTAATACTCCTCTCCCTCTTCTTCTCCTTCTCCCTCGACTGAATCTACACCCACCTCCTCATAATCTTTCTCCAGGGCTGCCATGTCTTCTCTAGCCTCAGAGAACTCTCCCTCCTCCATACCCTCACCTACGTACCAGTGCACAAAGGCACGCTTGGCGTACATCAGATCGAACTTATGATCAAGCCTGGCCCAAGCCTCCGCAATAGCAGTGGTGTTGCTTAGCATGCACACAGCTCGCTGCACCTTAGCCAAATCACCTCCAGGTACAACGGTAGGGGGCTGGTAGTTGATACCGACCTTGAAACCAGTTGGACACCAGTCCACAAACTGGATGGAGCGCTTGGTCTTTATGGTGGCAATAGCAGCATTTACATCTTTAGGTACAACATCACCACGGTACAACATACAGCAAGCCATGTACTTGCCGTGACGTGGGTCACATTTGACCATCTGATTAGACGGCTCAAAGCATGCATTCGTGATCTCAGCCACTGAGAGCTGCTCATGGTAAGCTTTCTCAGCAGAGATCACAGGAGCGTAAGTTGCTAAGGGAAAATGGATACGTGGATACGGCACCAAGTTGGTCTGAAACTCAGTCAAGTCAACATTCAGGGCGCCATCAAACCGTAGGGAGGCAGTAATGGAGGACACAATCTGGCTGATCAGCCTGTTAAGGTTGGTGTAAGTGGGACGCTCGATATCAAGGTTTCTACGACAGATGTCATAGATGGCCTCATTGTCGACCATGAAAGCACAGTCTGAGTGCTCTAGGGTGGTGTGGGTGGTAAGAATGGCGTTGTAGGGCTCCACCACAGCAGTAGACACCTGTGGAGCTGGGTAGATGGAGAACTCAAGCTTGGACTTTTTTCCATAATCAACAGAGAGGCGCTCCATCAGTAAAGAGGTGAAACCAGAACCAGTTCCTCCTCCAAAGCTGTGGAACACCAAGAAGCCCTGAAGTCCAGTGCACTGGTCAGCCTGTGAAGAGGGGGAATGGAGAGAAACAGTTATCAAGTCTATCATATTTAATATTGAGTTAAAACATAAACAAGTGTTGAATGAAAACAAGTTGACTGCGATTACAAGGATGCCTTACCAGTTTGCGAATCCTGTCAAGAACCAGATCAATGATCTCTTTGCCAATAGTGTAATGGCCACGAGCGTAGTTGTTAGCTGCATCCTCCTTTCCGGTGATCAGCTGCTCAGGGTGGAAAAGCTGACGGTAAGTTCCGCTGCGAACCTCATCTGAACCACAAAAAAGAGGGTGGAGAGAATGAAAGCTGTGAAGCTCATAGACTGACCATAAGAGACTGCTAATCAGGCAATTACTAACCAATCACTGTGGGCTCCAGATCTACAAACACTGCCCTGGGAACATGCTTGCCAGCTCCTGTCTCACTGAAAAAAGTGTTGAAGGAGTCATCCCCTCCACCAATAGTCTTATCACTGGGCATCTGTCCATCCGGCTGAATCCCATGCTCAAGACAGTAAAGTTCCCAGCAGGCGTTGCCAATCTGGACACCGGCTTGACCCACATGAATGGAAATACACTCACGCTGTTGTGGGAAAGGAAAATAAATGACACTGTCATAAACATTTATCCTGAAATTAATTATTTCTTATTTATCCTGAATTAGGATGATTACCAGTAATGAGACACAATGAAGCTTTATAAAATTTTATTTTATATTGATATTTATATTGATTGCCTGTATTTGATTACACAACACATTGAATTCGAATTGATATTCATTTACCAACAAAACGTTGTTGCCAAAACTTTCTAAGCTGTATTATGAAACTCATAACTGTATAAAAATAAAATATCAGCACATTTTCAGATGCGTAATTATCCAGATAAGATGGGTAACAATGGCATGCAATATGCAGAATGTCACACCGTTATATTTCAAGAACTGCAAAATCATTTTTTGAAAAATATAGAACATAGCTATTTAGCTGTAGCTGTAGCTTTTTAGGCTCTCAAGCCAGAAATGTTGTCTTATGAATAATGGACAGCTCATCATGCTTCTCTGACTCCTCTTCTAACAATAGATTACAAGAACTGTGCAAAAACCTCTGATTAAAGCGCAAAACAGCGAAATAAGATGAACATTATAAGGCTGAAAATTAACAGAGAAATTAAAGTATTAACTTACCATTTTGTGGTTTTCCCCAGCTGCTGCAGACGCTGATATGTGCTGAGCTCACTGCAGAGAAGATGGAGATGTCGCAATGACAGAGCAAGCTGCAGGAGGGAGTGGCTCATGAACAACCAGATACATCTTCTGAAAACACTCCAAACAATAAAAAAAGATGTTATGGTTGCAATAAATTTGTCAAATGCACAGAAACTATTTACAAATATCACACAAAGTGGCATTCGTGTAATTTTATTAGACTGAATCAAACCTCTATCCTAAAAATCATTTAAAATGATATTTGAACATTATGCCATTCGTGTTGGTTTTGACCGTAAATTTCAATAAACCTACTGAACACAGTTCTTATAACACATTCAAAACTGTTGGGAATAATTTATATTATAGTTACACATGAATAACAATAGACGCGTTTTAGATGCTTTGATGCAGCCGCACCTTATCATTTTAATAAGCTTATCAAACCTAATAAGCTGCCTTGACGATATTTCTAGGGCATAATAAGGGTACCAAGCTGAACGCACCAGGGCCACCGCCCGTCTGCTGCAGTAGATGACGTCACAATGCAGCAGACTACCAAAAACTGTTCAACAAGAACCATTTATGGAACGTAAAATCAGTCTTTCTAATTTTGAAAGAGAACTTGAACTGACTGACTCAATGACATAGCTAGCGGTTTATCTCATTTTTAAAGTGTAGCCTATATAAAATGTGCTGGGAATTCTATAAAGTAATAATTATTTCGAATTATCCCCAGAGGTTATTGATAAATCAATGGCATGCAAATAGCCTCAATGAAACAAAGTGATGTGATGCAATGATATTAAATGAGTAGTCTATGTTCAGATGCATGAAGTAGGTCACATATCCTGACGCTTTGTCGCGCTATAAAAGCGCTTCGACTCGAGGATTGCGCGCAGTTACTACATCGATTCTTCGACGTCGACAACAGTAACGCAGTACAGCAAAATATTGTTTCCAGATCCTTCCAAAGTATACAAAAATGGTGAGTAGCTGACTATCTGTATTATTACATTTTAGGCTATAGTGTTTTAAAGAAAGCATATGCTAAATCTTGTGTACATTATAATCATTGGATAGATGAGGCAGGTTACAGAGGGTAGTCTGCACCTGTGCCATCGCTTTAATAAACGACATCTGCTCGATATATTCCTGCTGAATATTGTTGAGTCTCTGCTATTTTGTATCGGGATGTGTGACCACTTTCCGTCTGTTAGATGCTGATGAACTGTTTATTAGTACATGCGTTCTCATTGTGATTTTCAGTTTTCAATCTAGGTATTCATTTGGCGCGACTCAATCGTTAAGATGTTCACAGTGATAATATTTTACGTCGAAGCGAAGATGATTATTTAAACACGGAGATAGGCTACAATATAAAAACACCTATACAATATATAATACACAATTGTGGTCAAATAGACTACGTTATACATTTATTAGACCTTTTGACGGTCAAATCCATTGCATTAAGTAACAGAGGTTTTAATTCACCAGGACATGTATTTATTTATGTTTGGACTAAAGACGTTTGGTTTTGTTTAGAACTATCCTTGCTTATAGGAATCGTTTATTGTTTTGTGAAATTTAAACAAAGGCATAGCAGTGAATGCACACTGCAGCATATGCAGACAGTCATAATCTCATTAAATGCACTACTCTGAATAAATAATCTACTCTGACCAGCTAAGCCCAGGAAACATATGTTGTAGCCTACTAGAAACAGTATTCTTCTGAGTGTAACAGTGCTTTAAACAAATTCAGTTATTCCCATCAGCAAATGATTATGTATAAACCCAGAATGAAAATACGGTTCTCTGGCTTGGTATTGATTGAATTTATATTGCATAGACTGTAGATTAAAACATAGTGCTGCAATTTGGTAAAATGGCTTGTAGTTCTTTAAGTAAACCCATGTTGCCAGGCAAGAAATAGGGAACAGACGGGTGGAGCTTGAGGTTTTGAAATAGGAGAGGAGGAGGAAGGTGGCATTCATGGTTGCTCTTTCCTCTTTGGCCATATTCAGTTTTATACCTAAAGCATAGAATGGCATGTTATTACATCAAATTTATTGCCCCACCCAATTCACATTTGCAAAGTATGTACATTTCTATCTTATAGTAACATAGTAAGTCAAAATTATATAAGGCTGCAACTAACTATTATATAATAAAACTGTTGCTTTTCTTTACAGCAGCGAGTGCATTTCACATTGCATGCCATTGTTGCCTAGCTTGGATAATTACACATCTGAAAATGGTGTTGGTATCATATTTTTATTGTTACGGGTTTCATAGCACAACTTAAAATGTTTACCATAATAACATGTTTTGTTAGAAAATTAATATGAATATGAATTCAATGTGGTGTGTAATTAAATATATCATTTGAAAATTATGTTTTATAAATCTTCATTATGTCTCATTACTGGATATTATCCTAATTTTCAGGATAAACGTTAATTTTTTTAGTAATTTATTTTCCTTTCCCACAACAGCGTGAGTGTATTTCCATTCATGTGGGTCAAGCCGGTGTCCAGATTGGCAACGCCTGCTGGGAACTTTACTGTCTTGAGCATGGGATTCAGCCGGATGGACAGATGCCCAGTGATAAGACTATTGGTGGAGGGGATGACTCCTTCAACACTTTTTTCAGTGAGACAGGAGCTGGCAAGCATGTTCCCAGGGCAGTGTTTGTAGATCTGGAGCCCACAGTGATTGGTTAGTAATTGCCTGATTAGCAGTCTCTTATGGTCAGTCTATGAGCTTCACAGCTTTCATTCTCTCCACCCTCTTTTTTGTGGTTCAGATGAGGTTCGCAGCGGAACTTACCGTCAGCTTTTCCACCCTGAGCAGCTGATCACCGGAAAGGAGGATGCAGCTAACAACTACGCTCGTGGCCATTACACTATTGGCAAAGAGATCATTGATCTGGTTCTTGACAGGATTCGTAAACTGGTAAGGCATCCTTGTAATCGCAGTCAGCCTGTTTTCATTCAATATTTGTTCACGTTTTAACTCAATATTAAATATGATAGATTTGATAACTGTTTCTCTCCATTCCCCCTCTTCACAGGCTGACCAGTGCACTGGACTTCAGGGCTTCTTGGTGTTCCACAGCTTTGGAGGAGGAACCGGTTCTGGTTTCACCTCTTTACTGATGGAGCGCCTTTCTGTTGATTATGGAAAGAAGTCCAAGCTTGAGTTCTCCATCTACCCAGCTCCACAGGTGTCTACTGCTGTGGTGGAGCCCTACAACGCCATTCTTACCACCCACACCACCCTAGAGCATTCAGACTGTGCTTTCATGGTCGACAATGAGGCCATCTATGACATCTGTCGTAGAAACCTTGATATCGAGCGTCCCACTTACACCAACCTTAACAGGCTGATCAGCCAGATTGTGTCCTCCATTACTGCCTCCCTACGGTTTGACGGCGCCCTGAATGTTGACTTGACTGAGTTTCAGACCAACTTGGTGCCGTATCCACGTATCCATTTTCCCTTAGCAACTTACGCTCCTGTGATCTCTGCTGAGAAAGCTTACCATGAGCAGCTCTCAGTATCTGAGATCACAAATGCTTGCTTTGAGCCATCTAATCAGATGGTCAAATGTGACCCACGTCACGGCAAGTACATGGCTTGCTGTCTGTTGTACCGTGGTGATGTTGTACCTAAAGATGTAAATGCTGCTATTGCCACCATAAAGACCAAGCGCTCCATCCAGTTTGTGGACTGGTGTCCAACTGGTTTCAAGGTCGGTATCAACTACCAGCCCCCTACCGTTGTACCTGGAGGTGATTTGGCTAAGGTGCAGCGAGCTGTGTGCATGCTAAGCAACACCACTGCTATTGCGGAGGCTTGGGCCAGGCTTGATCATAAGTTCGATCTGATGTACGCTAAGCGTGCCTTTGTGCACTGGTACGTAGGTGAGGGTATGGAGGAGGGAGAGTTCTCTGAGGCTAGAGAAGACATGGCAGCCCTGGAGAAAGATTATGAGGAGGTGGGTGTAGATTCAGTCGAGGGAGAAGGAGAAGAAGAGGGAGAGGAGTATTAAGATATATTTTCTTCACCAGGTCAGTTACAGCTTTGCGTCATTAATCAGTTTTAGTCAGAAATGTAAACGAAATGAGGCTCTAAAGGTGACAAGTGACATGTCAAGTGAGTATTCAGTTTGTCTATTGCGACGTAAAGAATGTGTAGTAAACATTTGTTCTTTAGATCATGTCAATCACCTATTTAATGCTGCAGTCAACTGAGACTGAGTCATATTTTGTGATTCCTCCAATTAGTGTATGTAGACCAAATAAAATTATGCACTGACCTTACTGATGTCTGCAATAAATTGATCATTTCAAGACATGAGTTGCGTATGCTTTCACTGACACCCCATTAAAACATTAACTTTATATACACACACAATATACAGTATATAGACATCTTCAAAGACATATGAATGAATGTCTATTTTCTTTTTACCATAATGACATACTGCAGTTAAACATTTAACAAAGTATACCATATTGTAAAATTAACATCACAAAAGAATAAGACAAAATTAATTTAAGACATTTGAGTGTTTACTTCTAGGTAGTGATTGACAAAATATCAATTACATTCACATTACAAATTGTATTAAGGTTTGCATTTACAATATAATACTCCCACATCAACACCTACTGAACATTAAAATCGTAACGTTTAAATGGTTAAAAAATAAATCAACATTCAAATGTCATTTTACTTAAGTATTAAAAAAAGTGGGACTGTAAAATTTTAATATAGGCAACCTACATTTTTCATGATATGGCACTGTAGTACTCTGAATTAGTCCAGTATACTCCAATAACAAGGCTGAAGCCAGTTCAATGTGGTTCTGCATTCGTTTCTATTTTAACCACACTGAACAGCCTCTATAGCCACTTTATTTTTCCTTTCATTCTAAAATTTAAATTATGAATTATTCAGGTTTTTTAATACAATTTTACACATCTTAATTATGTATTTAAAAAAAATAAATAAATCAAAGCCAGCTTGTGATGGTATATAATTGATATAACTTGATATAATGATAAAACATTTTGACATGATTAATCACCAGATCCTCCTGTCAACCCTATTGTAAAGGGCATCTCAGGAACTGCACTCCAGTGGTTTGAGTCTTACCTCTCAGATAGGTCCTTCAAGGTATCTTGGAGAGGCGAGGTATCTAAGTTGCAACATCTAACTACTGGGGTGCCTCAGGGCTCAGTTCTTGGACCACTTCTCTTCTCTGTACATTGCATCACTAGGTTCTGTCATTCAGAAACATGGCTTTTCATATCACTGCTATGCTGATGACAATCAACTCTACCTTGGAGTTATGATTGATGATCAGCTGACTTTCTCAGACCACATTGCTAAAACTGCCCGGTCCTGCAGATTTGCTTTATTCAACATCAAGAAGATCAGGTCCTTTCTTTCGGAGCATGCTTCACAACTCCTTGTTCAAGCTCTTGTTCTGTCCTGGCTGGACAATGCTCTCTTGGCAGGTCTTCCAGCCAATTCTATCAAACCTTTACAATTAATCCAGAAAGCTGCAGCAAGATACATTTTTAATGAGCCGAAAAGAATGTACGTCACACCTCTGTTTATCAATTTGCACTGGCTACCAATAGCTGCTCGCATAACATTCAAGGGATTAATGTTTGCCTACAAAACCACCACTGGCTCTGCACCCGTTTACCTAAATTCACTACTTCAGACTTATGTGCCCTCTAGCAGCTTACGTTCTGCAAGTGAACGTCGCTTTATTGTGCCTTCCCAAAGAGGCACAACATTTTTTGTGAAGTTGAGAACACTTTCAAGGACATTTAAATTAAATGTTCCCTCCTGGTGGAATGACCTGCACAACTCAATCCGAGCAGCTGAGTCCTTAGCCATATTCAAGAATCGGCTAAAAACACATCCCTTCCATCTTTATTTCTCTAGCACTCTCTATTCTATTTCTATTCTTAAAAAAAAAACAAAAAAAACTAACACTAGCTTTTCTAATCCTTTTGTATTCTATCTATTGGTTTTCTTTTTATTATACAATTAACAAAAGCAAAAAAGGCCTCTAACACTAGCTTGCGCTATTCTTTTTCTATTCTATCTTTTTTCTTTTTATTATAAAAAATAAAATAAAAATAAAAACTTGCTACGTGTACTGCATTAAGCTAACTTAGACTTGTTATAGCACTTGCATATCATTGCTCTTTAGTTGATTTTGATTGCTTCCATTGTCCTCATTTGTAAGTCACTTTGGATAAAAGGGTCTGCTAAATTACTAAATGTAAAATATGTTCTAGGAGCTAGGAATCAAATCTAGGATTAAGATGTCTTGACCATGTGACCGATGACATGAATTCCCACATGTAGGGCCATATTTGCAACTCAACTTTAGCACATTCATGGGCTAATTTTATGTGTGTCACAGTTGAAGCTCAGTAAGTGTTGCAATAGAGGTCACAAAATTTTTATTTGTTTTAATATGAATTTGTTTAACACTTTAGAATAGGGAACACTTATTCACTATTAACTATGACTTTTCCCTCAATAAATTCCCAATTTGCTGCTAATTAATAGTTAGTAAGGTAGTTGCTAAATTTAGGTATTGGGTAGGATTAGGGATGTAGAATAAGATTATGTAGAATAAGGCATTAATATGTGCTTAATTTGTAATAATAAATGGCTAATATTCTAGTAATATGCATGCTAATAAGCAACTGGTTAAGAGACCCTAAAATAAAGTGTTACCTGAATTTGCACCTTGCGATACCAGTAAGTGATGTAAAGAACAGCAATGGGGCTAAATAATTAAAACAACGCTGCATTAAGGGAAAAAAACCTACAATATTACATATTGATGTAACATTACATATTGATCACTTTCAGTATGTCATTAAACATAAAAACTTCAGAAAAGCTTACGTTTGTAAATTGCTATACAGGCTCTGGGGGTTGAATAATTTTAATTGAAAATATATAGATATATATATAAAAAAAATAAGAATACGATTCTTAAACAGACCTTATTTGTAGGCAGTTTATGTAACAATCAGTTGTTAGTGGAAATTCAGGTCTTCATCATTAAAAGCCTATGTTGATGCAATTATGAACCAAGTGGTTTACATACAATTTCATAACAGCAACCCAGGAGAAAAAAAGTGCACTTCCATAATGTCCTTAAAAGTGCTCTATTTTCATGCACTAATTTTGTACTTAATATACTAAAAATTATTCTTTATTCATATTCATGGTGTCCCAAAAAAGCACATTTGAGTATATGTTCTTAAGATTATCTTAAAAAGAAATAGAGAATATTTTTTTTTGTATATTAAGTACAAAATTAGAGTGTGAATAACCTTGTTTGGTACAGTCAGTTTTGACCGAGTGTCTTGGTCTTGAACACCAGGAATCCATTAAGCCAGTTATGAAAGTAAAATCAAAATAATTTCAAGCACTTTCAAAAACCCACAAGCTCAAAACAGTTGCAAAGCTACAACCCAACCTGCACCAAAGAAAATACCAACAATTTTGTTTATATGCATTTTATGTTCACGTACAAAGTTCATTTTTGGTATTTGAAATCCTCGCTCACTTTTACCTTTACTCGATGCCACGCATTACTAAGCACTCCTCGTAAGTTCCAAATTGGAGCGACAGTGTCTGGCTGCGTGTTGTAACTACTGTCCACTGCTTTGCACACAATCTCCAGCTCCTGAGCCCTTTGAGGAATTGGGACGTCTATCTCCCACAGCTTCCAAGCCCAGGCTCTTCCAGGTGGAGGAGGAGGAGCAGGGTGCTGTCCTTGATCACTGGTGCGAAGTTTGGCTACATGCCACGTTTTCCCTCCATCTACCGAGACGTCCACTCTCACAACCTCTCTTCCTCCTCCACTCCACGCATAGCCTTTCACAGTCACCTCCCTATCACTGCGTTCTACTGAGGTTCCCTCTGCTGGGTGAGTGATGGCTGACTGTATGGGGAGCTCCTGGATAGCTGGTGCTGATTTAAAATCCACAGTGTCCCAGTCAGTGCCTGGAGAAAAGCCTTTGTAATCATTCTGCTGCCAGTGGCTCTTGCTTTCTTCGTCACTTACAACAATTTTCCCCAACCATTTGACATTGCGGGCTCCAACTACTCCAGGTACAACTACACGGACAGGGTAGCCGTGGTCAGGTGGGAGGTCCTCGCCGTTCATCTCATACGCGAGGAGAATGTCACCTTCTTCGCTCACAGCCTTGTTCAGTGGAATAGATGCACCGTACGCTATACCAGTCACATCCCTGTCTAACCCTTCAAACTGGACATGTTTAGCTTTTGCTGCAACCTCTGGTCCAAAGCCATATGACAACAGTACATCACGCAGACGTGCACCTGACCATGTAGCGTTGCTTATTGCGGCGATGCCCCAATTGAGTCCTTTGACTTGCTTGACTTTGTTCATCTCAGAACGACGGTTCCCGGCGCACTGAAGCGTCGCTGTAATGGTGTGTTTTGGAAAACGAGACTTTAGCTCACTTAGACTAAGTGATACTACTCCACCAGGGAGACCCTCGATCTCCAACCTGTAAGCTTCAGGATCCACCCTGGGCACTGGAAGATGATTACGCTTAAAAAATATGACTGAAGGGGTGATATAATTATCAGAAAGTATAGATGTAGGTGGTTCGGCGTTGAAAGGCTTCAGACTGTTGATCTGAAGAGCAGGGTGACGTGTTGGCTCAGCAGAGTAAGGGTCTAAAGGGTTGGCACTCTCTTGCTTCTTGTAACTCTCTGGATTAAGAACACCAATTTTATACTCCGAGAGGAGTTCTAGAACATGGTCTTGCTGATGAACGGCATATAATGCCCAGTACGGTTCCAGAGATCCACCTGCAGCCAGAAGTATTTTGTCGCCACCAGGGTGCATGGACACAAATTCAGTGATATCGTAGACTCCTCCTTTATAGGTGACCCACACACCACTGTCAAGGGAACAATGCTTTGTGACTTCTTCTAGGGAGTAAACGGGAAGATCTGAAGTCTGAAACTGTGCTGAGGTAGCAGCCCACTGAACCTGAACAAAAATAGAGGCAATAAAAAAAAGATTGCTCAATGACAACTAAAGCACTAGGCACACTGCAATTTTTATGTCCTTTACAACTGTTGCTTGTCAGATTGTATGACATGAGCCCGGTGAGATCTTACAGACTGTGAGGCATCAATGGTCTTTTATGTCAAACTGTATGATATTGTAAGACTTTACAATAAGATTGTAGTAATAACTGACAGGGTTTGACTTTGCAGTCTGTTTTGACATCCTTATTTACACACTAAATTTAAAGGGGTCATGGCATTTGAATATGTTTCTTAAAGTTCACTTATGTTGTTATTAAAGTTTTTGCACAAAAAAAAGTCATATATTTGCAAAACATGATTAATCTTCACCCTCATTCTCAACAAGTATGAGTGATGACAATGTACACATAGATCTTTGTTAGTTTTTAATTTGTTGTTATTCCTGAGAAAAACATGACAAGCCTTTAGCAACAGAAGCACTGTTTCCAAATGTGTTTGAAACACAAATAATGTCAAAGCGATCCTTTTTGTGACTTATTTTGTGCAATTTCAACAAATTAATCAACCCTGAGTGGAAAGGTTATTTTCATTGCTTGTGTGACATTGTTGATATTTTTAGTAGATTTATACTGCTGTAGATATCTTCTCCTGGTTATACCTTTAGAGATTTTTCATATTTAGGAATCAACATATCAGGTGTCTCACCTTGTCTTGGTGGAGCTTATAGGCTAAAACAGCTCCAGTACCTGCCAGCAGCCCTGCCAGAGCGAATCTAAACTTCGGCAGCCTGTCAGTAAAGTATTTCTGTCTTCCATGTCCACCAGTGCTCCTCCAGCGACAAGAGAGATGACCATCCCACACGGACAGTGACGGGATAATGCTCTTTGAAAGTCTGGAACTGAGACATTTAAGCAAGAGTTTCATTATAACAAACATTTTCAAGTTTCTTAAAGAGCATCTCACAGAATGTCTTTTAAATCATTCACATCAAGCAAATCATTAAATAAAGGTGCCATGTGGGGGATTCAGACTAAGTGAAAGATGAACTTTTCATGCGTCTTATTTGGAAATGCTTAAATGATAAGGAACAAAGGTTTAAGGTTTATGAAATGGCAGAATTACCTTTGACTCCTGATAAGGAAGACCTGAGCAAGACCTTGACAATGCTTTAGGTGCTGCATTGCTCTTTCTGAGAAAAGAGACAAAGAACAACAACATGTAAAAGTACAATGACAGTCTAAAAGCTAAAGGTTTTGATGACTAGAGTGAATCCAGTCAAATGGATAAAATAAGCTTTTGTTCTGAACAAAATAATAGATGGACACATACGGATTGCAATATTTTTCTAATATTTGTCATTTTTCAGCATCCATTCAACTACTAAACATAACTGTTCAGTCTGTGATTTATCTGGATGTTTCTTTGATCTTATCATGGCCCCTTTAACCTGTTTTCACAAAAGAATGTGAAAGTCTCTGTTTACATATTTCATTATTTCAAATGCAGTTTGGATGTTTCATTTTCACTAGCTGGCTAGGTTAATAACTATATATTAAATTAACACTGTATCTTCACTTAAGGCATTCGGAAGCACAGTTTTTCCACTGTTCTCTATGCAAACCTGCACTAAACGGATGTCTCTGGCCACTGCGCTCATGTCTCACATTTTCTGCTGTGTCAGGTTAAAATAAGTTAACCTTTTAAAATATGTGTCTCAAGACACATGCTGTAGGTCAGTGGTTTTCAGTGCTAGTTCAGGGGACCAACTGCTCTGGGCACCAGTACTGATGAAAGGCTAGAAACATCTCGGACAACATTGCAACTCGCTGATTCACTACACAGCACAATGCATCATTGGAAAGCGAGTTGTGACAGTATCCTGAAACCGTAGTAACATGGTGGCAGCTCCATCGTTTAAACCTTGCTAGTTAAACAATACAAGACTGTTGTTAATGACGTCACGTGCAGGTGGTGGAGTAATAACTTAATGTTAATGTATCGGATCAAGAATGCAATTAATGTCCAATTATTATACAAACCCGATTCCAAAAAAGTTGGGACACTGTACAAATTGTGAATAAAAAAGGAATGCAATAATTTACAAATCTCATAAACTTATATTTTATTCACAATAGAATATAGATAACATATCAAATGTTGAAAGTGAGACATTTTGAAATGTCATGCCAAATATTGGCTCATTTTGGATTTCATGAGAGCTACACATTCCAAAAAAGTTGGGACAGGTAGCAATAAGAGGCCGGAAAAGTTAAATGTACATATAAGGAACAGCTGGAGGACCAATTTGCAACTTATTAGGTCAATTGGCAACATGATTGGGTATAAAAAGAGCCTCTCAGAGTGGCAGTGTCTCTCAGAAGTCAAGATGGGAAGAGGATCACCAATTCCCCCAATGCTGCGGCGAAAAATAGTGGAGCAATATCAGAAAGGAGTTTCTCAGAGAAAAATTGCAAAGAGTTTGAAGTTATCATCATCTACAGTGCATAATATCATCCAAAGATTCAGAGAATCTGGAACAATCTCTGTGCGTAAGGGTCAAGGCCGGAAAACCATACTGGATGCCCGTGATCTTCGGGCCCTTAGACGGCACTGCATCACATACAGGAATGCTACTGTAATGGAAATCACAACATGGGCTCAGGAATACTTCCAGAAAACATTGTCGGTGAACACAATCCACCGTGCCATTCGCCGTTGCCGGCTAAAACTCTATAGGTCAAAAAAGAAGCCATATCAAATCATGATCCAGAAGCGCAGGCGTTTTCTCTGGGCCAAGGCTCATTTAAAATGGACTGTGGCAAAGTGGAAAACTGTTCTGTGGTCAGACGAATCAAAATTTGAAGTTCTTTTTGGAAAACTGGGACGCCATGTCATCCGGACTAAAGAGGACAAGGACAACCCAAGTTGTTATCAGCGCTCAGTTCAGAAGCCTGCATCTCTGATGGTATGGGGTTGCATGAGTGCGTGTGGCATGGGCAGCTTACACATCTGGAAAGGCACCATCAATGCTGAAAGGTATATCCAAGTTCTAGAACAACATATGCTCCCATCCAGACGTCGTCTCTTTCAGGGAAGACCTTGCATTTTCCAACATGACAATGCCAGACCACATACTGCATCAATTACAACATCATGGCTGCGTAGAAGAAGGATCCGGGTACTGAAATGGCCAGCCTGCAGTCCAGATCTTTCACCCATAGAAAACATTTGGCGCATCATAAAGAGGAAGATGCGACAAAGAAGACCTAAGACAGTTGAGCAACTAGAAGCCTGTATTAGACAAGAATGGGACAACAGACGTTTGCAGACTGTTATAAAAAGAAGAGGGGATGCCACACAGTGGTAAACATGGCCTTGTCCCAACTTTTTTGAGATGTGTTGATGCCATGAAATTTAAAATCAACTTATTTTTCCCTTAAAATGATACATTTTCTCAGTTTAAACATTTGATATGTCATCTATGTTGTATTCTGAATAAAATATTGAAATTTGAAACTTCCACATCATTGCATTCTGTTTTTATTCACAATTTGTACAGTGTCCCAACTTTTTTGGAATCGGGTTTGTAGTTAATTTACGCAATACAACAGAAACCCTTCTTTTTTTAAAACCACCTTCACGTGGTTTATGTATTTGGCGTAAACTTCACTCCAGTCAGTATACATGCAGTTCGTTCAGTCAGCAGATTTTTGCACAACATCATTTCTACTAGATGCTGCTGTAATGAACGTGGCATCTGAGGACTTCTTCACTTCACTATTTTTAATAAAAGTACAGCATGTTCAATGGGTTGCATTGTTGTTTAGTAGCATGCCAAATGTTCAGAAATATTTTTCCTGAAGACTTTTACTAGACAAAAACTACATAAAATAGTTTTGAATATTACATGTGATCTAGGACCTTTATACAAAGCGTACGATTGTCTGTAAGTATCCCTCACAGCCTTGTTTTCATGCATGGAAAATTCAATAAGGCATCTACAAGCAAGCACTGCTCTAAGTATTAATCTTAGTGAAAAAAAAAAACAAAAAAAAAAACATATATATAATTAAATATTATTATATATATGTATATAATTAAAAAATTATGTGAATTTTGTGCAAAGTCAGTTCTCTAAACAATGGGGGAAAAAAGGTCATCAAAAAAGCTTACTGTCAAATAAGTCACTAATACAGAACATGATTACTGACTGCATTGAAAAATACAAGATGCAGGGCAGTAAAACTAACAAAACACAAGGTACAAGGTACACAGGACATATTTTCTTGTCTGGAAAACTTTAGTAGCCCTGCAGCTGCAAGCATCTTTGTTTTATTGCATGTGTCTTTGTTTTTTCACTTTCAGTTTACCAGCAATGTATTAAATATGAGACATCTGGTGAATTTAAAACATATTGCATGGATCTTTTTAGACTAACCACCATCATGACTCATCAAAACCCAAACATTTGTCTTATCACTGCAACCACATGTAAGCCTGCTGGGTAATGACCAAAAAACAAAAAAAAAAAACAACCTTAAAATGTCCTAAATGTCATTTGGTCCTAAAATAAGCAAAAAGAAGATAATTCAAACTCTAGTCTCTTAAAACTTTGTATATCTCACTGCGCCTCAAAATGATTTAAACCCAATAAACATCATAACATATATTTACTGACTCCAACATTACTTATCAGCCCAGACCTCACTTAGGATTGCAGTCTATTAGCTTGATATCAGCGATACATGCACTGCATGAGCTACTGGTTTTAAAGCGGTTTATGACCTGTCATTGACATACATTTGCACATGATAAGAAGAGGGGCAGCAGGGTTAAGCAGAAAGACTCATGCATAGAGACAATCTCTTGGAAATAAAACTATGAAACTAGAGCCTTGTTGTAAACAAGCCACCAAACAGTCATGTAACCAAAGAATGGTTAAGGGTTTGAAATGAGCCACAGTTGCTCAAATATTTGGACTGTCATGATTGCATCATAATGGATAAGACACTTGTTTTGGTCCATGCAGTTCTTGTGTACAGAAAACATGAACCTTGCTAACTGAGGACCAACTAATCTTAGTCTTTTCATTAAAAGGGCCAATAACAAATCCTACTGACTTTATTTCATCTTATTGCTTAAGCTCATTGGATTAAAATGATGTTACTCAATGTGTAATAAACTGTTCGTTTAAGGTTTGCCACATTTCTGTAACTGTGGTGCAAAGATAGGATGCAGTCGAATACTTTATTTTACAAATAAGAAACGTCTTACTGAGAAACAAAAAAGTCCAACCAGTCGTTTGGAAATATTACAGTTGCTATTCTGTGACAGTGAATCTTTCTAGAACTGTGTCTAACACACCCTTCACTTGTCATTTAGTGGGTGGAAATGAATTAAATCTGTTTTTGGTTTCATTGCCCAAATAGGTTGCACTGGTATAAACACCCGAGGAGGTTCTAGTAGCTTTGAGAGTTAAATCTCCTCGACTGGTTAAACAAAAAACTGCAGTTTGATAACCAATATAATTATGCCACATGTGCAGTAGTTTGCAATCAAAGAGAGAAGACGTCAAACATGCTTTTGTAATCAAGGAATGGTTAAATCATGTAATAAACACAAACGCACCATTATTGATATGACAATGAAATAATTAGACTAGAAAATGATCGAATTGTTTGTATACAGCAGGCTAAATAGTCTTGTGCCACATACAAAAACAAACGCAACCCAATGAATTTCGATTCAGCCCATCTCTGCACAACTTAAATACAAAACCACACACACACTGCGTTGCTTTGAATTCCAAACCACCACCGATTTCCCGATCTATAAATTGCTAGAAGAGTTGTGATCTTACTGTAATGAACCTGCAGGAGCTGGCGATGTCGATCTACAGATCCTGCGCGAGCCGCTTGGAAACTTCACGAGACGCACGAGTGTGACGTGGACGCAGCCTGCCGCATCATCACAAGTAACACGTTTACTGTTACACCGTCCCAAAACATCAGATTTACACTTTATATAATATACATATATTCAGTAGCGTTTCTCCCAATGTTTGAATCGATCAAGTCGCAGGTGATTATTTTTGATGTCAAAGTGGTCAGTCGGCTTCAGCTGCTGATGTCAGCGGGCCCGGGGTGTCCTTTGTTGGACTTTCTTCTGCTTTTGACCTAAAACTAACACTCGGTTGCAGCTATGCAAACACGACTGTCTCCTTCAAATAAATAATTTAGCTAATTTTAGTACTTTTTCTGGAACATTTCATACTCGAATGTTCAAGCACCACAACTCTCTACTAGTTCATGGCTATGCCTTGTTATACCTTATCTTGTAATAAAACCAATGTGACATTGACTTTGAGTACATTGAGAGGAAAAAAGCATAAAGTGCAGGTCAAAGGTTTTTTTTAAAGTCTCTTATTCTCACCAAGGCTGCAATTATTTGATACATAAACTACAGTAAAAACATTAATGTTCTGAAATGTTATTGCAATTTAACTGTCTTCTATTTGAATATATTTTAAAATATAATTTCTTTCTGTGATGCAAAGCTGAATTTTTTTTTTTTTTTAAAAAGACCTGTGGTTTAGATCTGAACCTTTACTTTAAATGTATTAGTTTTTTTGTTGCTGTTGTTGGTTACTTGTATCCACTTTTGGTTTGCAACATTAGTTCATATCAAGGGCCAAAGTGATGCATGCAATGTTTGACTCTAAAATCTTTAGTGGTTGCTAAAGTCAATGACAAACATACAGAACCGCAGAATGCATTACAATACACAGATACATCATTGAAACACTTTAATCAGTCTTTATGAATATATTTACACTATTTCTGTCATGGCAGAATATTAGCAAACTGTCTTTGATGAGACAATACAAGGTTACTGGGTTTTAAGTATAAACAACCAAAAAATGTACAAGTCAACAAAACAATAACAGTTTCTCTTATACAAATAAAAAGAAAGCAAATCTACAATCACACACACAAACACTCTCAAACATTCAGTTATTTCTGTCCAAACGTGCCTTAAATAACAGGCATATAAATGTCTAATTCCTCTCCAAATGATTTTTTCCTCCAATCTGAGCTACAGATCATGGCTCAGTTGTTGCTATGAGAGCCGCTATAATCTTGTGCTGAAAGGTCTCCTGTACATGACTCTACTCAGAGGTAAAGATAGGACAGTCCAGCTCCTGTCTTGAATGGTGTTTGACCGCTCGTGAACTGGTGACTTCAGTATCATGGCTGATTCATCTTGGCAGCTTCAGCTTTAATGAGAGAAATCAACTCCTGATTGATCAGGAACACAAAGCGAAGACCTGCAATCTGGACAAAACAAACACAAGTGCTTTATTGACCAGCTTTTCATTCCTTCTAGAGAATCACTGTGTAAACAACTGCTGAGTATGTTATATGCAATAACATTATTAGAATTAAGGGTAAGGCACAACATTCTGACATTTTATGTAATACTTAGTAAATTGTGTTCATTGTGACTTCTTATAAAAACAATATGTAATGACACAATGGTCCACAAAACAGCTATTTTCAGTATATTAATTTCACATTCTGAGTGTAATTAACATTTTATAAAAATGAAACAATACCAGCCTCCCAACAGCAGTGTTGTTTTAATGAAACTAAACTAAATAATTTGATATAGAAAACAAAATAAATAAAAACTATAATAACCTTGGTAGCGACTGGATTTGGTACCGGCACAACAGCTATGTTTCCTTCACCCTGTTTTTATGGACATTTTGAAGTATCACATCAGAAACAAGTGATGAAAATGCCAAATATAATGCCATAACTGCCATAATTCGCAAAAACGTTTTTACATGCGCTTGAGGTGGTCTTTGACTTGTGCGAAAGAGTTAATGCGTATAATGGGAGATGGAAACGTATTTGCCGAATAAATTCCTCGATGTGTATCAAAAAAAGTCATGTGGGACAACGCAACTTGACTAATCATGGGACTGACCTTGCTGTACAGCATCTCAAATGTTGTTTTGGTCATTCTGAAATGCTTAAGCCAAAGTCTGTAGTAAGTATTTCTGTAAAATTGTCTTACACGACTGCGTTCCCAAACAGCAGGCATCCACCTCCGAAAGCAATGACCGCATTTATTGTGCTTCATCTGCTCGAGGCACAAGTCATTTATTATATATGAAAATGATTATATTCAGTGGCTTCTCCTAATTTTCTTAGTGATATTTAGTGTCAGTTTATCAGGAAATGACGATTTTGTTCTCTTTGGCTCGTTGGATGGAAACGGTGCTTTATTCGCCAAAGTTTTATGCAATATTTGTGCATAAGTTAAATTCGCAACTTTGAATGGAAACATTGATAATGTCCGACTGACTTGGCAGCTGTCAAACACTTACATGTGCACTAGTGTGCATTCTCTGTAAAAAAAAAACACTGTCACCGTGTCGGTAAGACTGATTAATTCCAGAATTCCTGAAATTTCAAGATATCTCTGTTCTTGTGTTCATTTACCTCTTATTTCTACGACAAGTCTTTTTGAGCTGTCAAACAATTCTAACCGTTTGCTGCAGTCCTTTTAAAATCTAAATGATTCAAATACTCCTTGCTAAAAAAAAAAGTCTGTTTGTCACCTGCTGTGTAATGAACCTAAAGAAAGAGATGAACCTACAAAAACAGCCCTTTAGAGATAGCAGCGAAGAGGCAGGCTCATTAGAAAAACATGCCTGTGGCGACATTTATGCAAAATGATACTATGCTGCACAACACACAAAGCACTTTCAGTTTTATCCAAAACAGATTAAGCTGAATCTGGCAACATTTTATTACGATGGTTGCTGTATGCATTGTGGAACTTCAGAATTTAAATATCCTGTGAGTGACGCTAAACGGTCAATGCACCATCACTAAACCAAAAGCGAAAATATCAATATATATCAAATATCGCCAATATTTTTTGCTGGATCACATCATGCGCTGAACATTCTAAACACACCGGTGTGATCATACACATCAAACGGGTTCATATTCACAAGGAAAGCACTAACTGAGACTTTTCAGTTATAGGTTTCAGAAATGAACTCATAGGTAACATGAAATGAGGTGGCGGGTCGGATTTGGCCCGCAGGACTCAAAGTCGACATCTTCTGGTCAAACCGAAACCAAGAGCAAGAAAGTAATTTTTAAGAGACTGAACACATGACTCTGACTTGTCATTATTTTGCAAACATTTTGCTGTTGAAAAATCTGGATGTGATTCAGTTGCAAAATTATACTAATGGCCTCCACAATAATAACTGAATCCCTTATAATACTTTTTTTTGGGGTGATTGATCATAATAGTAGCTGATACACTGTCTCTACATAGAGGAGAATGTGGTAGAAACTGTTCTCTGATATTTAGGAGTTGATACTATAAATATTCTAGAACTGTATACAAAAATGAATCAGGGGCAATAAATAAATTCCAGTATTTCTACCCCCTTTGACAAATGAATTTCCATGATTTTTCATGGAGAGTCATGACAGATAAAAAAAAAATTACAGAGATTTCACACAAAGAGCAATTATAGCTGACAAAATATTTTACAGCGGGCATAACGTAAAACAAATACAGTCAGGTCCATAAATATTGGGACATCGACACAATTCTAACATTTTTTGCTCTATACACCACCACAATGGATTTCAAATGAAACGAACAAGATGTGCTTTAACTGCAGACTGTCAGCTTTAATTTGAGGGTATTTACATCCAAATCAGGTGAACGGTGTAGGAATTACAACAGTTTGCATATGTGCCTCCCACTTGTTAAGGGACCAAAAGTAATGGGACAGAATAATAATCATAAATCAAACTTTCACTTTTTAATACTTGGTTGCAAATCCTTTGCAGTCAATTACAGCCTGAAGTCTGGAACGCATAGACATCACCAGACGCTGGGTTTCATCCCTGGTGATGCTCTGCCAGGCCTCTACAGCAACCGTCTTCAGTTCCTGCTTGTTCTTGGGGCATTTTCCCTTCAGTTTTGTCTTCAGCAAGTGAAATGCATGCTCAATCGGATTCAGGTCAGGTGATTGACTTGGCCATTGCATAACAGTCCACTTCTTTCCCTTCAAAAACTCTTTGGTTGCTTTTGCAGTATGCTTTGGGTCATTGTCCATCTGCACTGTGAAGCGCCGTCCAATGAGTTCTGAAGCATTTGGCTGAATATGAGCAGATAATATTGCCCGAAACACTTCAGAATTCATCCTGCTGCTTTTGTCAGTAGTCACATCATCAATAAATACAAGAGAACCAGTTCCACTGGCAGCCATACATGCCCACGCTACCACCACCATGCTTCACTGATGAGGTGGTATGCTTAGGATCATGAGCAGTTCCTTTCCTTCTCCATACTCTTCTCTTCCCATCACTCTGGTACAAGTTGATCTTGGTCTCATCTGTCCATAGGATGTTGTTCCAGAACTGTGAAGGCAAGGAACTGATCATGATCCTAAGCATACCACCTCATCAGTGAAGCATGGTGGTGGTAGCGTGGGCATGTATGGCTGCCAGTGGAACTGGTTCTTTTGTATTTATTGATGATGTGACTACTGACAAAAGCAGCAGGATGAATTCTGAAGTGTTTCGGGCAATATTATCTGCTCATATTCAGCCAAATGCTTCAGAACTCATTGGACGGCGCTTCACAGTGCAGATGGACAATGACCCAAAGCATACTGCAAAAGCAACCAAAGAGTTTTTGAAGGGAAAGAAGTGGACTGTTATGCAATGGCCAAGTCAATCACCTGACCTGAATCCGATTGAGCATGCATTTCACTTGCTGAAGACAAAACTGAAGGGAAAATGCCCCAAGAACAAGCAGGAACTGAAGACGGTTGCTGTAGAGGCCTGGCAGAGCATCACCAGGGATGAAACCCAGCGTCTGGTGATGTCTATGCGTTCCAGACTTCAGGCTGTAATTGAATGCAAAGGATTTGCAACCAAGTATTAAAAAGTGAAAGTTTGATTTATGATTATTATTCTGTCCCATTACTTTTGGTCCCTTAACAAGTGGGAGGCACATATGCAAACTGTTGTAATTCCTACACCGTTCACCTGATTTGGATGTAAATACCCTCAACTTAAACCTGACAGTCTGCAGTTAAAGCACATCTTGTTCGTTTCATTTGAAATCCATAGTGGTGGTGTATAGAGCCAAAAATGTTAGAATTGTGTCGATGTCCCAATATTTATGGACCTGACTGTACATATCGCATTCCCTGGTAATGAAATGTCAATTAAAAGTATTATATTCTCAGGCAAAATGCGTGCTGTCTTACTTAAAACTAGTGTGTGAATAGAATTTAATTTCAATGCTTATATTATTTTGGAAGAACAATTTATGTATTTTTCTTGCAATTAATGTTCTTGAAAAAAAAAAATCATAAAAAGGTCGTCAATTTCATAAATATTATATACTGATAAGATGTAGACATACAAAAGTAATTTATTTATATACTATATACTAAATATGCGGTGGTAAATCATTCTTTTTTAACAGCTGTCATTTTTCCAAACATTTTTCCAAACATTTTTCAAATGTAAGCTTGTCCATACCTCCATCACAGAGTTGTTGTTGAGTTTCCACTTGTTTCCAGACAAAACTGGTCGTCCATCAATGTAAATAGGTCTTCGGCCTTCATTAGCGATGAAGAAATCGCCATTATTTTTCAGTTTAATGATCCCTGGAGTTAGAAAACAAACAATTTCATTACTTTAAAATTGCATCCTGTTTACAAAATGCCATTCAAAAGTCCTGGTGATAATTCAAAGCATCAAATGTTTAAATTAAAATCCATAGAGCTGCGCAGTGTTGAATCAGTCATCCATCTTACTTACTAGTGGCCCAGTAACAACTAGTTAACTTGTACAACTAAAAAAAAATACATTCTGATTAATTGCAGGAGGGTCACTAGTGTATAAGATCAATAATTAATGATGGAAATATTAACTACATTCTCTAAAACATGAACGTGTTTTAAATGCATTTTTATCATCATGCAGACAGACACTAATTTGCAGACTCTCATTTATAAAAAATATGTGGGCCGCAGGTGGAGGGGGGTCCTTTTCTTAAAGCAGAAATGGAGGCAAAACAGACCTGAGAGAAAATTAAATGGAGAGAGAATTAAAAACAAAATAAAAGGAAGGAAAGAAATGTACCGTGTGGGATCGTTTTAGCGAAGTGGTTAGCATGGATGAATCAAGTGCTGGGTATGTAATATGCAATGGCTGTGAAGTGCTGTATGTATATGACAGCCACAAGACTGATACCTCGAATATGGTCCATCATGTGTGTGCTAAACCTAAAGGCTAGTCAAGTCAGACAAGCACCTTCAGTTCTCACGTCCGTCGGGACAGCAAAAAAATACCACAGGAAGTTAAATCTAGTCTCGTGGATGCATGTGTGGACCTGTGCTGCCTAGATATACGCCCCTTCGATGCTGTCTCTGGCAAAGGATTCCTCCAAGTGGCCCAAACACTAATAAACATCGGAGCTAAGTACAGTGCAGTTGACGTTGTGTGTTGCAGTGACAGAAACAGCGATATGGCCAATAAAGTCTGAATGGAGTAAAGCCTGTGCTTATTTTATTAAGAAAATGTAGGCTAATCTGGCCAAAGACAAACTTTTTAAACGTTCATTAAAAAGCAGCTTATGATCAATGTATTATTTTACTATCAGAGATGTGCAGATAAGCTCTAAACGTCACTGAATCTGCTGTTAAAAATGAACGATCCACTGATTATATCATCATGCTTAAAACAAAGAATTAGAGTAATTAATGTGACGTTCGGGTGCGGATATCTATATCAGGGAACATTACAGGTGCGAGTGAATGATTTGTTTGAAGCAGCGGATTCGGTGACATTTGAGATGATCTGCACATCTCTATTGTAAATAGAAACCTTTGACGTAATGGCAGTAAACACAAATGGGATGCTGTAACCGACAGCCAGCGGCAATGTGACACTCGGATGGTAGAAGAAAGTGCACTGTTTAACGGGTGCTGAAGATAACTCAAAATCAGTAAATCACATAATGCCTTCTCTTTTAAAAAGTAAACAAGAGTTATGCTGTAATAAATTTAGTGATGCAAATCTAAACTTAGCATCAAGGAGCAGGACTGATCACACAGCACCATGCAAATCATGAATAATGCTGCTCAACCGTCTGACCTTGCTTTCTGGAGATCTTCCATGCAGGTCCCTCCAAAGACAGATCTACATCTATCTGCTTGTCTTTAGTAGCACGTCCCAGTGTGATCTGAAACGGTTCAAAAGAGTTTGTTATCGGTCAACTGTGGGTGAACTCTTCCTTTAAAACAATTGTGCCTCATATTGTATTAAACAACTAAATATTAAAGCAAGTACCTTTATTTATTTTTTAAATAGCACAAACACATTTCAAGTGAAGCATTTCATAAAATAAGTCTGCTGGTTATTAAAACAACAGATAGATCACGGTTTGGTTCTGAGAAAAGCTTGTACAGCAGAAGCAGAAGATATTTTGGTAGCACCTTATTTTACAGTCCTGATCTGCATTTTCACAATATGTACTTTACTATATTAAATCACAATACCTGGGTAATAATAACTAGATACTAAACCAGAACCCATGTTGAGTCCATGTACTTCTATCATGCAGTACTTTCTTGGGTAAATGCACTAAGTGCACAAACTGTAAAATGAAGTGCAGCCAATATTTTGTTCTCTAATACAGCGACTTTCAGACATTTTTTTACAATTGCAATTTTATGTAGTGTAAAAAGGTGTTTTGGGGCCACTGTATACAAGTGGTTTGTCCTTTTCCCCAAAAGATTAAAAATAAATGTAGGACTACAACTTCTTTAAACACTTGGCATTTATTGGTAATGGTTAGCAACATTTCCCAAGCCAGTGTATTTATGGTTTGAGTACATTCAGTGAGGGACTCCACCATCATACTGCCAGATTCAACTCACGTGCATGCATGACATTAAATGCTCACTGACCTCTCTAGATCTCATCAGATATCTGACCATTCGTCCACGTAAAGCTGCCAGAGTCTGATTATCAAAGTCTGGTGAATTCATGCCTGAAATAATCATATCACACAATCAGACTCAGCGATCACATTCTTCTGATAACTATATGAAAAGCCAGTGGAATAAATCTGACCTGTGATGCTGTCCACTAACACCTGCCAGCGAGGAAGTTCCTGCTCCAGCTGTCTGATCTCACGCTTCTGGTGTCTATCTGCAATCATCAGCTCTACAAGAAATGCAATAACATTTCATAGACAGACACAGGAAAAAGTACTGAAACATATTTAAGCACGTTTAAAACAACAAGATGCTGTATGAAATAACTCACCGTGCTCTAAGACTTCATCTCTGCTGTCCCTGATAAACAGGATAAATGATCAGAACCAGACAGTCTCATAATGTGAAGTCATACATAATTGTCACAAAAGGCTGCACGGGGACTAATGAGGAAACACATTATGAACCAGAATATAGGTCAGGGATGACGTATTTTTGTAGGCCTGTAACCTGAAAACAATATTTTAGCGCTTCTTGTTCCATCATCCTGAAGTCAGTTTTTTTTTTTTTTTTTTTCTGATGAACAAAATGTGTAAGAATCATACATTTTTGTTAGCCACAGAGCTTATTTTCTGCAATAATACAAAAACCAGTGAAAAAAATCAGAAAAAGAATTATAGAGGATAATCTGGCTTGGTGTGCATTACAAGATTTTAATGCACAAACGTGGAAGCAGACAACCACTCAAAGCAAAGCGGAGTGCACTAAAATTGTGTACTGCTTACTGATGACACAAGTACACATGTAGATGAGTTAAGAATACACCGCTAATATGCATATGTGACCCTGGACCACAAAACCAGTCACAAGGGTCAATTTTTCAAAACTGAGATTTATACATCATCTGAAAGCTGAATAAATAAGATGTATGGTTTGTTAGGATAGGACAATATTTGGCCAAGAGGGTGCAAAAAAATCTAAATATTGAGAAAATCGCATTTAAAGCTGTCCAAATGAAGTCCTTAGCAATGCATATTACTAATCAAAAATTAAGTTTTGATGTATTTACGGTAGGAAATTTACAATATATCTTAATGGAACATGATCTTTATTTAATATCCTAATGATTTTTGGCATAAAAGAAAAATCGATCATTTGGACCCATCTGCAATGTATTTTGGGCTATTGCTACAAATATACCCCAGCGACTTCAGACTGGTTTTGTGCTCCAGGGTCACATATATGCATGAAAAGAAGCTTTCTCACAATAAACTGTTTTCTAATGTGCATGTGCACATAGTGAGTGGCATTTCGAACAGTGAGCTGCAGCATGACTAAAACTATTAAACTTGAATTCACTTTTAAAATTTAATTTGTCATTTAAAGTGATACATTGGTAACATTATAGTACAAAAGCTAAACTTAACAGAATTTACCCTTCAGTTTCCCCTCATATTCACCTAATTTTCAATGTTTTTAGATGCCTAGGATCATGAACGGTTTTGTCTTAGGTGATTATATTTATTGTATCTGGTGTATGTTCGGGAAAGAAGGGTACGTGTTATGGCATGTGTGTGTATTTTTTGGTTGTAGTGTTCGTGGTATATATATTATGTGAGATTTCAATTTGATCTGCTTTTTTGTTGTTGTATAAAATCTGATATAAATAAAATATATATTTTTTTAAGTTCACTAGTCACACTGCAGGACAAAGTGTTACTGTGAAGTAATATTTGTCAATTAACTCATAACATGATGGTGTATGTGAAAAAATTAAATGAAATACACTTTATTGAAATGATATTGAAAAACGGTTTACTTACTTGAGTTTGGCATCATCAACCACCTGCTCCGCATCAGAGAAGTTCAGCACTTGCTCTCCTTTAGGCAGAGGTTGAACTAGAAACACATCGGATGAGTTGTGTAAATGATAATGATCACCGCAATCAGGAACACCAGACTGAACTGATACACGAGAGCATCTCACCGCTCTGATCCTCCAGCAGATAGTACTGCTTGAGCAGCTGCCAGTGGACCATCAGATTCTTAGCAGTGCGTGATGGGTAAAACACATTCGGGTGCTTGTTGAGCAAATCTTGAAAAACCTCCAGCTTAGGCTGACTGCTCTACTCACAAACATGAAACAAGGATCAACTGAACAGCGATGGCATTTAAAACAACAACAGCAACAATAAAATCTAGAAAGCATTCACTCTAATATGTCATCAAAATGCTGCTCTCGTTCAAGAATGAATGTCTCACTGAAGTGATCTTCGTGAGCAGGGCTTCCTCTGTCTGACTGAAGAGAGCTTTACTCTGAATAGCAGCGATAGCCTCTGGATGCAGCTGTCTCATGGCCTGCCACGCCAGCCTGAGGAACAGACAAAACCCTTAGAAAATGTACATTCAGATCGTATGTTCAGGTAATAGTAAAAAACTCAACTAAAAACAAAAATTCTCTCATTCTTTTACTAACCCTCATGTCATTTCAAACCCTCCCAGAGAAGAAAATCTGAGGAGCTTTTCATTTAAATATGAATCGATTTAAATGCATCAATACACACAGACTTACATTTCAGATATCAACTTCTCCTTGGTTTTGTTCTAGAATCCTATTATAATAAAACAAATTCACAAAACATATGATTAAGAAAAAAATTGTAACTAAGAGTTTGAGGTTCATGGAATTCATTTTATTAGATTAAGATATTCTAAGACTTGTTTAAATAATTGCTCATTTGCAGACTGTATGAGCATAATTGAAAATTGTACATGATCAATTATTCAAGCGTTTGCCTTTTTAGAATTAGGTAGAACCATTCAAGAGAGGAAACTAATTAAGAGGTAGATAGTTGCCTTGGGGCTTCTCCGCATCAAAATAATATTCTCGTTTCCAACACTACCTGACCAAACCAAAGTATTGGTGGATAAAGTCAAAAAAAAAAAAAGCCAAATATCAACTGATATATTGTCCCTGTTGTTCAATTACAATGAACAATGAATGAATAGTACAAAGATGTATAACTTTTATGACGCTATTATGAAATGAACATGGCATACATTCTTGAAATGTTTTGTGTTCTGGGGAAGCAATAAGTCTTTGGGGTTCGGAATGACATGAGGGTGATGACATTTTTTTCATTTAATTTTTCTACCAGATTAAAATAGGAACTATAACTACATGAGAAGAATGATTTGGTCAGAAACTCACTTTGATATGACAGGGTCATACAGCAGAGCGTACCAGCGCTCCTGAATCTCCCGCAGCGTGAAGCGACAGCTGAATTTCACTCCCAGGTGAACTGATGTAAGATCTGTGGTCTGAACATAAAGTAAAGTTGAGGGAAAACAATGCATTAAGAGCCGGGGGGTGAAAACTTTTGAAAAGAATGAAGATGTGTACATTTTTCTTATTTTGCCTAAATATCATATTTTTTCATTTAGTACTGCCCTTCATAAGCTATAGAAGATGTGTTCATGACATCTTTCCCAGAAGACAAAATAAGTTAAATTTACCCTGATCTTCAAATTCAAAAAGTTTTCACCCCCCGGCTCTTAATGCATGGTTTTTCCTTCTGGAGCATCAGTGAGCGTTTGAATCTTCTGTAATAGTTGCATATGAGTCCCTCAGTTGTCCTCAGTGTGAAAAAGACGGATCTCAAAATCATATAGTCATTGTTGTAAAGGGTTAAAAAACAACAAAGAATTTGTGGGACCTGAAGGATTTTTCTGAAGAACAGCAGGCAGTTTAACTGTTCAGGTCAAACAAGGGACTCATGAACAACTATCACTAAACAAACAAACACAGTTGTGGATCATTCAGGTAAGAACACATTATTAAGAATCAAGGGGATGTAAACTTTTGAACGGGGTCAACTACGGGTTTTTATTAGTTCAACTATTATTTTCTCTTGTGAACTATATGTAACCGTCTTTTATGTGAAATATCTTATTCAGGTCAGTACTAAATAAACAATAACATATATTTTGTATGATCCCTCTTATTTTGGTAAAATAATTAACATTTTGCAGATTCTGCAAGGGGGATGTAAACTTTTGACTTCAACTGTACATGTACGTCAGTTCAATTCATCTCAGCAGAACTTCTCTAAACTATTAAGCTCCTAAAACCTGACAGCTGACCTGTAAAACGGCATTGATGAGCAGCAGGTCATCAGTGGGTTTCCAGCGGCCCAGGTCTTTGGTGATCTGTAACGGCTGCTTGTTTTTCTTCATTCGTTTGGTCATTGATGAAGGCGCGATCACCATGGCAAGAGGAGGCATAAGAGAGCTGCCAGACTTTAAACCCTATGGTTCAGAGACAAATTATGGAGTAGCAGATCAACTTAAAGGTAAAGACAGTTTAATGTCACACTTAAAATACAGAGGTTACATATCAATAAAACAAATCTACTAGCACCATGCATGTTTACTTGAAAACCCAGAAAGACGAACACAGAAAAACACACCATCGCTGTATATAAAACATGTAATGACTGTATTGCACATACGCAAGTATAGAAAAGAAATAAAAAATATATATATGAGCTAAAATGATTCTATTATATTAAAAGCGAAAGGTCTTATTTCAGCTATGCAGAAAATTTGTTGCTTAATATTTGCTGTTTAAAATTGGATTTTTTTAAAAATGCTTTTGAAAGAAGTCTCAAATGCTCATCAAGGCTGCATTTATTTGGTAAAAAATACAGTAAAACAGTAGTATTTTGAAATATCATTACAATTTAGAACTGTTTCCTATTTGAATATATTTTAAAATGAATTCCTGTGATGGCAAAGCTGAATTTTCACAGTCCTTCAGAAATCATTCTAATATTCTGATTTGAAGCTAAGCTTTTTAAAATTATTTTTATTAATTGTCCTCAATTATTAAAAATGGTTCTCATTTTGAATATTGAAAACAGTTAAAAATAACCATGCTTTTTTTTCAGGATTCTTAAATGAAGAAAAATCTAAATGAAGGCATTTAACTGAAATACAAATCTTCTACTGTGACATTATAAATGTCTACTGTCACTTTTGATCAATTTAATGCACCCTTGTGGAATGAAAGTAATAATTTCTTTTTTTAATCATATTTAAACCAAACTTTTAAATGATAGTGTATCACAACAAAAACTGTTTTCAACTGTTTCTTGAAGAGCAGCAAATCAGCATATTAAGAATGATTTCTGAAGGAACATGTGACACTGAAGACTGGAGAAATGATGCTGAAAATTCAACTTTGATCACAGCAATACATTACAAATGGAAACCGAAATCTTAACTATTTTAAACTATTGACAGGTAGGTATATAATTCTTCTCCTCTCTCTCTCACTCACACACATTTTCAGTGGTCTATCATACAGTGGTTCTTGGCCAGAAAATATAGGTAAGATTCACCACAATCAAATATTCCAGAGATTTGTGAAATAAATTCCAATAACCTTCATTACCTTCTTCTTGTCACTAGATGCAAAGTCATTCCCAGGGCATCTGATTGGCTCAATGACTGGCTGACCTTTGACCCGACTGGTAGATTTCGCAAGGCTGCTCTCAACCAGTTCATCATCAAACTTCTTTCTCTTTATTGATCTAAAATATAATGATTTGACAGCTTTTAGACATATGTAATTGACCACAGTGAACCAGATGACCGCTATGGTAACAGATGACTCCTTTTCACCTGGAGGAGCTTCTGCGTTTGGGAATCAGTCCGGCTCCGCTGAAGGCCTGAGCGGCTGTCCTCTTCACAGCAGTGGACTCCTCATCCTCGGATCGGCTCTGGGACACCAGAGGTCCGGCCGCCGCTTCTGCAGCCACGCCAGAGGGGATGCCTGCCTTCACATCTGCAACACAACACCTTATCCATCAGAACACATCATGACCCTAAACACACTGTCCGTTCATCTACACTGCTGAAAAAAAAAAACTATATAACCATCACTGAAAATCCTAATGGTTTCCACTACAAATACCATTACAAACCATCAACTTTTAACCATTAAAACCATTAAAAAATGGTTTTCTCTAGTGTGTTTTGGGACATATTCAATTAGGATTTATTGGTTTTAACAAGCCACCAATAGAAGGTGACCAATTACCAGTAGAGACCCACAGGGTCCATTACAGTTTCCATTAAAACCAATATAAGTCCCATTAGAACCAGTAAAACCATTACAAATTCTGTGATGTGTCTATTATTTTTTTCAGCAGGGATATAGCGTAGGTCACAGAAAATACCACTTTTTTGAGTGAAAATTCCTACCAAAAATCTTTTTGAAATAAAAACCTCTGCTATTCTGTATATTTAGCATTCGCTGGTTGTTATCTTACCTTTCTCCATGATCTCCTGATCAGCTGTTTAACACTGAGAAAACCGATGAATCATGAATACTGGAGGCAGACAGAGGAGAGTATGAACACAGACCTAAACAATAATAAACACTATTAATACATGTGCAGTTCAGACGCTACAACGTTAAAACTAGTGCAATACTATACGCTTATATATCGGGTAATTCTACATTAGATGTATACTAATACGATTTAATTGCTTTATCAGCTCTAATAGCGACAATTAACGTTACTGTCAACCGTGACACCACCACAACATATTTAGGTTATAACGTTACATTAAACTCGAGAATTCAGGCGATGCATGTTTTACCTTAGAATGAGTATCGTTGCGCTCTGACTCTGATCAAATTCAAATATAACTTAATATTTTACTCCTTTATTTGATTAACAATATAAAGCGATAAGGCTAAATCAGGATAAGCTAACTGAAGGCTTCTGTGCAGTTTGAAGCATTTCCGGGTTAGACAGGAAATGTCGTCAGAGCACAACAAAGCGTGACTGCATTTGTTGTGATAGGGTAAATGTACGGCATTTTTAAATATCCTAAACTTTAGTGATGGGAGAAAAGAAGCTTTTCGAAGCTCTAAATCAAATAAACCAATTGCTTCGCAAAACGATGTAACGTTACGGTTTCGAAGCGCTCAAAACACCCCCTGCTGGTCAAAACCGTGTGAATGCAACGAAAACGCAGCCCAAATATATAACCAGCTTTTACAAACTAATTGCAAATGTTTTCATGTAATCAAATATAATTAATTATGAAGGTCTGTAAAATTTGTGTTCTTTTATTAATATAAAGTGCTTGTGTGTTTTAGAGAGGGCTTGGCAAACTATGTAAATTAGAAGCAATTAAATCTTGTTCTCCTTTTTGCATTACAGCTACTATAAGTATTACAATTCATTAAATCAATTAAACACACACTCACACACACGGTTGTTTCTGTGAATCGTGGGGACTTACCATAGACTTCTATTAGTTTTATTACCAAACGATATTTTCTATCCCCTAACCCAACCCTAACCCAAAACCTACCCCTTACAGAAAACCTGTTTGCATTGTTACACTTTCAGATAAACAACATTTACTATTTTTAATAATTGTTTTTCCATCTGTTTCCAGGGTGACTCCTTGAATTTGGCGTTCTGTTGAGAAAGTCTTGTGTGTTCATTGTGGGAAAACTCTGGGTTGACTGAACTTATTCCCAGGTGTGGTTTTTAATACTTTTATAGTATAATACGGCATACTTTTGAATAAACACGTTTTTGATTAAACAACGGAGAGATCAGGCTGTATGTGACGGTAAGTTAACCTTGTTTTCTACACCCCTATATTCTATACAGAGAATATCTCCCTTTGGAGTGGACTTTGTGCTGTGTATCTTTGCTGATTTTTCATGCACAAACATTATACACTAAAGGAAGTTGAAATAAAAAAAGGAATAAAAAAAGCATTATAGGACCCTTTAACACATATGCCAAGTTAAGGCTAACAATAATAGCAAATGGCAACAAACCTCAGAGAGACAAGATAAAGACAGACCTCTGTTTCTGTGTCATGCATGTGGCCAGCAGGGGTACAAGAAGCAAGTGCCAATAAAAGGCTGCCAGTAGCCCACACCTTTGCTATGTTCCCAGACCACCAGACACACAGAATGAGACAAAACTCAGGAGCGGACAAGGCCAAAACGACAAACAAAAACAATCCTCTTATCAACCTTTAAATTTACTGGAAACAAAAGGAAATCAAAGGGAATACAAATCAAAAACAAAGTATAAAAGTAAAATACAAAGTAAAAGTAAACTGTGCCACACCCCCTTCTTCCCTTTGACAAATATTTGACAAAGTTGATTGCAAACAAAATCCAAGTCATGATCCTAAAATGGTTTTAAAAAAAAACAACAACAACAAAAAACAATCAGATGTACACAAACTATAACAAATCACAAATTGCAGATCTCTCTGGTCCAAAATTCAGGAGTGGCACAAAATGGTAAGGCTGAGAGTTTAGGGTGGTCCGTATAATAACATTAAAGAGGTGTGTGAACTTGCAAGTACGATGTCAGACACTGTAATATGCTCTGGTCCCCTCCCTGCTTACCGTGGTGACGAGATACATTGCAGACTGTCGTCACTCAATGATTTTCACATTTTCCATTTAAAAATTCCATACTTTTCCAGACTAAAATTTCCGAACCACTCCGAACTAGATTTTCAGACCATATTTAACATAAATGGTTCATTTTCAGCTTTATATGTGGTACATAGTACAGTCATCTGTAAATATTTGTATTTTTTCAGTTTTTTTTTCATTGATTTTATTAAAGTGGCAACATACAGAGCCCCTAAAATAAAAATTATAATAGTAAAAAAATACAAACTTTTGCATGCGCACAAGAAACTTTGTGCCCTCGAGAAACTATATTCACATGCGCATGTGAATTTTTTGCATGCTTACGCATTACAGTTTCTAGTTTTATTTAACCTATTTCCTTTGTGCATCACTGCCATCTTACTATGAATAAAGCATGGATGCATATTAATTAACAGAGCAAAACCTGCTCAAAATTTGGCTTTCCTTATGGTAATACCTCTAATATCAATGCCTAATGTCCAATTTAGCATATTCTTTGCAGCGGCAGAAAAACCATGACACGAAATGGGCTGATGTGTGCATTCTCCTATTTGCCAAGTTCAATCAAGGGTCTATATAAAAAAAGACTGGTAGAAAAAGTGTTCAAAATGTGGCTTTTGTTAGGGCATTATGTCATATTCCAAGGCCTTAGGTCTCTTTAACACATACTCTGTGGCAGCCGAGAAAAATGGGCTGATGGCACAATATGGCTCAGTGTGCATTGTCCTTTATGCTAAGTTTAATGGTTTCTCATGCACACATAAATGGCTGGATTTTTTATTTTTGCAAAGGTCATTGAGGCTATGTCATAATAAGGATATAGTGAGAAGAAACCCAAAACGCAAAACATTTTAGATAATGAGAAAGTGCACCTTGAATTCATTCAGTCGTGTTTGACAATCACTAAAGAATCACTAAACAGCTGCCATGAAAGCACACTTGTATGATAAACTTATTTTCATTAAATTCTTAATTTTCTATTATTAAAAACTAAATAGGGGCAAAAGTCTGGAAATACAAATATTTTTTCTTTCTTTTTTTCCATACTTTTCCAGACCTGAAAATGACTTAAATCAAATTCCATACTTTTCCAAACTGCGTTGGAACCCTGACATGAGCCACATCCAAAAGGTAAATGGGAGGTGCTGCTACAATTTATAGTAATATTTTCAGTATTTCTCAGAGGTCAGGTTTGAAATATAATTAGTTTGAAGTAATGGTGCTTCATATAACATTATCTAGAGTGGTAAGCATTAATGATAAATCCCCTGTGACGTTTGTACTGGCTACTGTATACAGGCCACCATGCAGGGCACCATACAGACTTTATTAAAGAATTTGCTGATTTTCTATCCGAGTTAGTGCTGACTGCAGATAAATTCTTAATTGTTGGTGATTTTAATATCCATGTTGATAATTAAAAAGATGCATTGGGATCAGTATTTATAGACATTCTGAACTCTTTTGGGATTAGACAATACAGGTGCATCTCAATAAATTAGAATGTCGTGGAAAAGTTCATTTATTTCAGTAATTCAACTCAAATTGTGAAACTCGTGTATTAAATAAATTCAATGCACACAGACTGAAGTAGTTTAAGTCTTTGGTTCTTTTAATTGTGATGATTTAGGCTCACATTTAACAAAAACCCACCAATTCACTATCTCAACAAATTAGAATACTTCATAAGACCAATAAAAAAAACATTTTTAGTGAATTGTTGGCCTTCTGGAAAGTATGTTCATTTACTGTATATGTACTCAATACTTGGTAGGGGCTCCTTTTGCTTTAATTACTGCCTCAATTTGGCGTGGCATGGAGGTGATCAGTTTGTGGCACTGCTGAGGTGGTATGGAAGCCCAGGTTTCTTTGACAGTGGCCTTCAGCTCATCTGCATTTTTTGGTCTCTTGTTTCTCATTTTCCTCTTGACAATACCCCATAGATTCTCTATGGGGTTCAGGTCTGGTTAGTTTGCTGGCCAGTCAAGCACACCAACACCATGTTCATTTAACCAACTTTTGGTGCTTTTGGCAGTGTGGGCAGGTGACAAATCCTGCTGGAAAATGAAATCAGCATTTTTAAAAAGCTGGTCAGCAGAAGGAAGCATGAAGTGCTCCAAAATTTCTTGGTAAACGGGTGCAGTGACGTTGGTTTTCAAAAAACACAATGGACCAACACCAGCAGATGACATTGCACCCCAAATCATCACAGACTGTGAAAACTTAACACTGGACTTCATGCAACTTGGGCGATGAGCTTCTCCAACCTTCCTCCAGACTCTAGGACCTTGGTTTCCAAATGAAATACAAAACTTGCTCTCATCTGAAAAGAGGACTTTAGACCACTGGGCAACAGTCCAGTTCTACTTCTCCTTAGCCCAGGTAAGACGCCTCTGACGTTGTCTGTGGTTCAGGAGTGGCTTAACAAGAGGAATACGACAACTGTAGCCAAATTCCTTGACACGTCTGTGTGTGGTGGCTCTTGATGCCTTGACCCCAGCCTCAGTCCATTCCTTGTGAGGTTCACCCAAATTCTTGAATCGATTTTGCTTGACAATCCTCATAAGGCTGCGGTTCTCTCGGTTGGTTGTGCATCTTTTTCTTCCACACTTTTTCCTTCCACTCAACTTTCTGTTAACATGCTTGGATACAGCACTCTGTGAACAGCCAGCTTCTTTGGCAATGAATGTTTGTGGCTTACCCTCCTTGTGAAGGGTGTCAATGATTGTCTTCTGGACAACTGTCAGATCAGCAGTCTTCCCCATGATTGTGTAGCCTAGTGAACCAAACTGAGAGACCATTTTGAAGGCTCAGGAAACCTTTGCAGGTGTTTTGAGTTGATTAGCTGATTGGCATGCCACCATATTCTAATTTGTTGAGTGAATTGGTGGGTTTTTGTTAAATGTGAGCCTAAATCATCACAATTAAAAGAACCAAAGACTTAAACTACTTCAGTCTGTGTGCATTTAATTTATTTAATACACGAGTTTCACAATTTGAGTTGAATTACTGAAATAAATGAACTTTTCACGACATTCTAATTTATTGAGACGCACCTGTATCTGTCAGGACCTACTTATTGTCAAAATCATACTCTAGACCATAGGTCACTAACAGGCGGACCGCGGTCCGGGTACGGACCCAGAAGCCGTCCCATACGGACCCGGACCTACAGCCAAAAGGGAAGGTTAAGATTTAAAACCTGACGACGGGACGCTTCTATTTCAACCGGCGCAGCTTTTGTAGTCTTTACGGTAGTGGTAGTGGGGTCGCCAACTGGCGGACTCCGGTCCGAATCCGTGAAGGCTTTTGACATAATGAAATAAATAGATAACAAACGCTAATTTCTAATCAATCAAATTGATATCAAGCACATCAAGGTCAGCTCTAGAACTGTTTGGGTGCAGTCGTGCGTGCAGTGATGAGAGCAGAGAGCGGCGCTGCATGTAGGCAGACAGATGAAACTTTCAGTGAGTGAAAAACGATGGCATTTAAAAAAAGGAGTTGATGAGTCCTTAAAAAGACTTAAATGGTACAAGAAAGTCTTAATTATGATTTCAGGAGGTCTTAAATGTGGGGACTGAAAGACAAAAATTGCGATTAAACTTAAAAAGGCTATTCATTTGATTGAATAAATATGAGCGCTGCACAATGTGAAAATCAACCCATGTTTTTAAGCAGCACACACGCAGAGTTGTAAATGTGAACTGGTGGATCGACAAGAAGATAATGTGTTATAAAATGTAAACAATTAAGGCAGTAAAATATATTTATATGTTATTTAATTAATATAATACTTGATTGTTTTTGTGAAAACCTGCATCTGAACTGTAAATCATGCTTTTTACAGTAATTAATTTTTTTTTTATTTTTTTTTTGTGCAGGTCTTAAAAAAGGTCTTGAATTTAAGCTTAAATATCCTGCAGATACCCTGGCCTGGCAAAAAAAAAACATTAATTGTTTTTTTATATATAATTCTCCGGACCTCGGCTGGTGGGGAGGGTTCATTACTGGACCTCAAGCCGTTTTAGTTGAAGACCCCTGCGACACTGTCACATGTTAATGGCATTGAAATTCTGCAGCAGACTGATGATATCTCAGATCATTATCTAGTCTACTCCATAATATATGTATAAAATATATATATACTCCATATAGCTAAAGCTGTTAATGCGTCAGCTACAGTATCACATCAGAAAGTGTGCTATAGATCCCCTGAGGAACAATTCCACTCATTCTGTGCTATAGGAAGAATTGTGCTATACCTTGTTAAATCGTCTAAACCAACAACATTTATGTTAGACCCTATACCATCTAAGCTACTAAAGGGGAAAGGGAAGTGGTGTGTGGCCAAGTATGGTGACCCATACTTGGAATTTGTGCTCTGCATTTAACCCATCCAAGTGCACACACACAGTAGTGAACATACACCTGGAGCAGTGGGCAGACAATGCCACGACTGCCTAAAAGAGGTGCTTTTAGAAGTCATAGATTCTCTACTGAATATTATTAAATTGTCATCGTCATTAGGATATGTCCCAAAAGCCTTCAAACTGGCTGTTATCAAGCCTCTCATTAAGAAATACAACTTGACCCTAAAGAATTAGTTAATTACAGATGGATCTCGAATCTCCCTTCTCAGTCAAAGATACTAGAAAAGGTAGTATCATCACAACTATGCTCCTTCTTAGAGAAAAATGTAATCTATGAGATTTTCCAATCAGGATTTAGACCGTATTATAGTAATGAGACTGCTCTCATTAGAGTTACAAATTACCTGCTCTTATCATCCGATAGTAGTTGTATCTCTCTATTAGTTCTACTGGATCTTAGCGCTGTGTTCGACACTATTGACCACAACATTCTTTTGAATAGACTAGAAAACTTTGTTGACTTTAGTGGAAGTGCTTTGGCATGGTTCAAATCGTACTTATCTGACCATCATCAGTTCGTAGCAGTGAATTTATCATACCGATCAAAAGGGCAGTATGGAGTACCTCAAGGCTCAGTACAAGGACCATTGCTTTTCACGCTTTACATGTTACCTTTGGGAGATATAATCAGGAAACATGGTGTTAGCTTTCACTGTTATGCTGATGATATTCAGCTCTATATTTCTTCGCAGCCCGGCGAAACATACCAATTTGCAAAACTAACGAAATGCATAGTTGACATAAAAAAATGTATGACTACCAATTTCTCACTTCTACATTCTGAAAAAACAGAAGTGTTAATTATCAGACCAAAAACATCAACATGTGATAACCTAGAACAATGTCTAGCACTTGATGGCTGCTCTGTCAATTCTTCATCATCAGTTAGAAACCATCATTTTCAGATTGTTTTTCTACACAGTAATGACTTTTTTTGCCAGTTGCTCAAGCTTCACCCAGTCATGACTGAGCAGGGTGTCTATGGTCAGCTTCTTAAGAAACTCATACAGATCTGTCTTCACTTCAGGCATACATTCTTTTATGTACTACAATTACTATTAAGTATTTTGCCACGCATTGATTTTGTTGGATTCTCTTGCTTTATTAAATATCCATCTGATATCAAAATCACTCATTAAAGTTTTTTTTTTTTTTTTTTTTTTCAGGTAGCCAGTCTAAAACCAGTCAAGTCCAAAAGTCAGGCAAAAGTAAGTGGAGAGCAGCAGGTGTCCTACCTTTTGTTCCACATGGTATATTAAAGGGGTCCTATTATGCTTTTTCACTTTTTGAATTTTAGTCAGAGTGTAGTGTGTATGTTTGGGCATAAAACGATCTACAAAGTTACAAATCTCAAAGTCCACTCCAAAGGGAGATATTTCGTTTTTTAAAAATCCCTTTTCAAGAACTACAGCGAACGGCTCGTTTGGACTACAAAGTTGTTTTCCTGTATTTGTGACATCACAAATTGTAAATCCCGCCTATGGAAATTTCAATGGTTGGGGGGGGGGGACGCTTGGTTGAGCACTGCACGTTTCAAAATCGAAACCCCTGCTGGTGTTTTTATATCACTGTATTTCTGATGGAAACCAACTGTTTTCAGAAAATTTTGGATGTCATTTTCATTTCATCTTGCATATAATGTCTGATAAAGCAGCGTTTGTGAGCAGAGCTCTGTTTTGTGTACAGGGTTACCGGGGAAACCTCGAGCTCTCCCGCTCCAACAGCGTCTCCTGCTGGCAGAGAATTAATTTGCATATATATATATGCGGCCACAAATAGTGTAAGTCTGTGGGACTATGGTATAAATAAATTCAACTGTTTAACAGTTTCAGTGCAATTCATGTTATAATGTTAGAATTAAAGAACAATAAACATAATACATATTACCGTTGCACTTATCTGTACATAGTAAATGCAGTTATTTTTAAGCAGTTGTTGACATCCTATCTAAAACGTGATTTAGCCAAAAAAAAACAATAACGTTACCACTTTATGAATGAATGAATGAATGAATGATGCATTTATATAGCGCTTTCTTGTGTATTGCTGTACACTCAAAGCGCTTTACAATCATGTTGGGGGTCACTCCTCAAACCACCACCAGTGTGCAGCATCCACCTGGATGATGCGATGGCAGCCACAGGACAACGGCGCCAGTGCGCTCACCACACACCAGCTACAGGTGGAGAGGAGAGAGAGATAGAGCCAATCAAGTGGAAGGGGATTATTAGGAGGCCATGATAGACAAGGGCCAGTGGTGGGAATTTGGCCAGGACACCGGGGTTACTCTTTACGATGAGTGTCATGGGATTTTTAATGACCACAGAGAGTCAGGACCTCGGTTTAACATCTCATCCGAAAGACGGTGCTCTTTTGACAGTATAGTGTCCCCGTCACTATACTGGGGCATTAGGACCCACACAGACCACAGGGTGAGCACTAGAGGTCTTCACGGGTCCAAAAATTCGTACCCGAACCCGAAGAGACCCGTAAATATGCTGCACGGAACCGACCCGGACCCGTATTTTATTTGAAAGTGGGACCCGAACCCGTGCAGACCCGAGAAATGCCTTAAATGTACTACCCGAACCCGACGCGGACCCGACCATTATTTGAAAGTTGGACCCGAACCCGGCTGGGAAGACACAGACCCGACTGCACCCGTCCCGATCGGTACATATTGCACAGCAAATGTTATTAAGTCAATAAACATGTTGCGAAAAAAAACCTTTTTGCCTTAACTACTAGCTAGCCCTCTCCCTGACTGCGATGTATACAATCCTCCTTGCCAATACATTTCCATCCATGTTAGGCTGTTCCTCTCTCTTGCCGACTGAAACAGCCTTCTTAATCCACTCATTATTCCAGCTTCAAAAGTAGCCTACTTGCTGTCACGGAGACGGATGACTAATGCAACTTCGCAGTGTTTTTTTTTTCATCTCGAGTCAACTTCGACTGTTTCGTTTGAACTACAATAACGATAGCTACTTTTTGTTAGTTGTAATAAAGACTCGGAGCAATTATTTTTTTTGCAAAAAAACTCACAGAATTAGAAGTGCGTTACACTTTACTGCGTGCGTGTTCAATAACAGGTGCGTCTCTTCAGTTTTGTTTCAGCTTTTTTTTTAACATCACTCATGATCACCGTCTGCTTGCAGTACTACTAACATTAACTCCGCCCGCGCTCTGCTTCTGGCGGCTGCCCGCTCACACTTTTTTCATCCTAATTTTACAAACGGCAAGTTACACACACGCATGCTGACTGACACTGATCACTCGCGGGCGCGGTGTTCTCCGCAGTAAGGGTAAAATCTTTGCGTGGCAGGGGCAGCTGCCACTCGACCTGCCACCGCTATGTGCGCCTGCCAGTGGCAGCTGCCCCTCTACCTGCCACCGCCAAATGCGCCTGCCACCGGACCTGCCACGGCTATGTGCGCCTGCCACTCGACCTGCCAACAAAGTTAAAAAGACCCTGGACCCGAAGTAATAGATTGGGACCCGACCCGGACCCGGCTGACCGTTTAAAATATAGACCCGAACCCGTACGGGTCCCGGGTCCTCGGGTCTCGGGTCCTCCGTGAAGACCTCTAGTGAGCACCCCCTGCTTAGATTCAGTGGGCAACCAGTCTTGGGCTGCAGGGTGATATACTTTAATATGTCTTGCAGTTCGTGCGCTTGCGAGTGCCTCAAAAGAGGACTTACAAAGATACATAACTACAAGTGTGTGCACTACTTGCTTTATGCAAGCACTATATAGGATGAATCACTATACAGGATTTACCCTATTATACTTTATCGACACGAATTGCAACAACAAACAGCCACCCACAAATAGTCTATATCAGGGGTCTTCAACTAAAACGGCTTGAGGTCCAGTAATGAACCCTCCCCACCAGCCGAGGTCCGGAGAATTATATATAAAAAAACAATTGTTTTTTTTTTGCCAGGCCAGGGTATCTGCAGGATATTTAAGCTTAAATTCAAGACCTTTTTTAAGACCTGCACAAAAAAAAAAAAAAAAAAAAAAATTAATTACTGTAAAAAGCATGATTTACAGTTCAGATGCAGGTTTTCACAAAAACAATCAAGTATTATATTAATTAAATAACATATAAATATATTTTACTGCCTTAATTGTTTACATTTTATAACACATTATCTTCTTGTCGATCCACCAGTTCACATTTACAACTCTGCGTGTGTGCTGCTTAAAAACATGGGTTGATTTTCACATTGTGCAGCGCTCATATTTATTCAATCAAATGAATAGCCTTTTTAAGTTTAATCGCAATTTTTGTCTTTCAGTCCCCACATTTAAGACCTCCTGAAATCATAATTAAGACTTTCTTGTACCATTTAAGTCTTTTTAAGGACTCATCAACTCCTTTTTTTAAATGCCATCGTTTTTCACTCACTGAAAGTTTCATCTGTCTGCCTACATGCAGCGCCGCTCTCTGCTCTCATCACTGCACGCACGACTGCACCCAAACAGTTCTAGAGCTGACCTTGATGTGCTTGATATCAATTTGATTGATTAGAAATTAGCGTTTGTTATCTATTTATTTCATTATGTCAAAAGCCTTCACGGATTCGGACCGGAGTCCGCCAGTTGGCGACCCCACTACCACTACCGTAAAGACTACAAAAGCTGCGCCGGATGAAATAGAAGCGTCCCGTCGTCAGGTTTTAAATCTTAACCTTCCCTTTTGGCTGTAGGTCCGGGTCCGTATGGGACGGCTTCTGGGTCCGTACCCGGACCGCGGTCCGCCTGTTAGTGACCTATGGTCTATATGATGCTATATGGTGCTAACTGCAGAATGGATTTCAAGGACTTCGTGCGCAGATCAACGGCCTCCAACCTTTATATTTTTCCTACGAATCTTTGAGTTAACATGTACTAAACATGAGTGGAATTTGACCCGCAGCGCCCCCACACCTTGATGCTCATGACAAGAATAGCATGTATAGTTATCTATATTGAAGTGAATTAGGTTTAAATCGCCGTCATGCATGAATGAATGAATGATATTTTTGCAATTTTACACATAATAATCCACGATGATCACATTACACAAAATTGAAATTGCACGTCAAAATAACACATTGTCAGTATTTAAGCCCATGTCTTATTAAGGCGAGCCGAGCTCCCCCTAGCTCCCCCGTAGTTCGCACCCTGCTCACAGGTATTGCACCCAATTCAAGACAGGAGTCCAAAACAGTTAATATAAAAGCCCACTTCAGGATTGAACAAAGCTGCATCGATGAGTTTGAAGTGGTGTTTGTTTGACAAAACAGAGCAAACGGCAAGAGAAAGCGCGATCTATAGCTATTATTAGCTCCCTTTATAAAGCATACGGACAGAAAGACAAACGTTGTGCGGAAAGATACACAATCTTTCAGCCTAGGATAAAGTCATAAACATCAACAATAATTTGGGACAAATATAATGTGATTTATTATTATTTTTTGGTAAACTATGTGAGTGGCACTCTGTGGTGCAGCAGGATTTGGAACAGCATCCTGAGTCGTCGCGGACCGTCTTTAACTTTAAATTAATGTTGTTCAACTGAATGTACAAATCAAACTGTTAGCTGAAATATACACAAAATAAAAAACAACACTGATATAAGAGCGTGCAGTTTATCTGTCAATCAGATGCGCACGAGTTTCGTTACTACAGCAACAGCAGAGAACTTTCAGAATCATCCTGGGTCCAATTCAATTAATATTAAAATAAAGTGATGTGTGATTAAAGGGATAGTTCACCCAAAATGAAAATTCTGTCATCATTTACTCACCCACAAGTAGTTCCAAACCTGTATGAATATCTTTGTTCTGCCGAACACAAAGGAAGATATTTTGAAGAAAGTTTGTAACCAGGCTGTTTTGGGGTACCATTGACTTCCATAGTAGGAGAAAAAATACTATGGAAGTCAAACAGTGTTTTGTACTGGATGCTGGTTGAAGGTGTTTTAGATTACGCAGTAGTCAGTGGTTTAGTAAATCTGGATCAGTCAGGTCAAGGGAGCTCATTTAATGGTCTTTTGGCGTCCCCCTGCGTTCCTGTTTGGTATCGCAGATTGACTTGTGCAATTTATTTATTTATTTTAATTAAAAGTGCTGTAAACTACTAAATGTAATGTAGAAATGTTCATTTTCTGTGATGCTGCTTCGCAACAGTGTATCATGAAAAGTGCTATACAAATAAATGTGAACTGAACTGCAAACAATTATTAATGAATTTAGGCTATTTATTTATTTTGGCACTATATACATTCACTGCAAATTATGAAAATTAAAAAGTACTTTTTTTAGTACCTTAGTTTGTATTTATTTATTTTTGGGTGGGGGAGTGGGGTTGAGTACCGCCACTTCATGTTTTTTTCTACTACAAGCATTGATTGCGTATTATATGCACGCCAAAGTCAATTTCTGCATATAAATCGCATGCCAAATAGAAACAGAAAATCGTGCTATATGCACTTTCACGAGACAGGGCTCATTTGTTTTTTTAAATGCCATATCTGTCACACGTTCTTAGCAGCTCACAATGATTGGTTGTACCATAAATGTAACAAAAAAAGTTTTTAACAAAGTTAATGTAATGACCTGTGTTTGATGATACTTGTCTTTATTTACTTTGATTTATGGAGTAAATTTGGATTTCTTAACCTGATAAATTAAAAGGATTTATGTTAAAATAACACAGAGCAATAACATATATTTTTACATCTATGCAAATGCACATGTAATATTTGTAACTTAAATAGAGACAGTTATTTAACAATATGTTAAGGAGCAGTAAAATTTGTACAGTCTTACAGTTTCAACCGGCCCTTTGATGGCAGCCATAATGTTGAAGTGGCCCTCAGTGAAAATGAGTTTGACACCCCTGCCTGGGACAGCTAACCAATCACAACACATTTTGTTTCTCGGAAGGCGGGCCTTCATCAAACCCGGAACTAATCGAGCCGTTTGTGTGAGGCTGGGGAGAAAGGTATTGTAATAATGTAAATTATGTAAAAAATAATGCGATTTTCAAACCACCAAGCATGAGAGCATGTTCTAGTACACCCCAAAACAAAATCAAGACTTTGTAAAAGAGCATAATAGGACCCCTTTAAAACTTGATTTCATTTTTATTTATCTGAAATGTATCTTTGACTCCAGCAGAGGGCGGTATTCATGAACAAACTCCGCCTTCTACTTTGACGCAATGAGAGGGGGACATGCTCTCATTTCCGAGGCGTTTCCGTTGCTTAAACATCTGCGTTAAATACGCTGGCGTCACGCAGCAGAGATGAAGAGTGTGTGTGCTTTTAGACAGAGGACCAGCACAGAACTGTGACACACAGGAAGAGCTCAACTTCAACTCAAGGACACCTAACTACTACAGAATTATTTCAATGGTATGAGCTGTAATTATCATATCTTGCCTTTGCTTGTTAGGTCTGTCTTCTAATAAGGAAAGCATTTGATTCTGTCCACAGATGTGGGCAGTGTGTGTCTCTGTGCTTCTGTCTGTATCTGTGCTTCATGTAGCCTATAAATGTTTATGTATTTTGACACTATGTGTCTGCGGGTCTTTTGGACCTTGGTGTCAGGTCTAAACCACAGAGATGATGTGAACTTTGTAACATTCATGAAAGCTGTATCCTTAGCAAAATAAATAATCAAAATATAATTTTAAGTAGACATTATCCCTCTGTAATTTAGAGGACGTCCATTGATGTACATTTGTGTGTCTATTTGCATATATTTGCACCATTCACTGTTTCTGAGTCCAAAGTTGAACAAGCAGCATGCATTTGTACATTGATACAAACACGCTCACTATTTCCAAATTCACATAACATTTGTTTTCAGGGTTATGACTTGTATCAAAGCTTTTTGCTTTATGTCATCATGATACTCAAGACTCTAATGTGTTTATGTAGATCTCTTCGAGGCATTTCATTATCAAGCTGTGATTTGCAGAAAAATCTTTATTTTTCTTTTGGCATTCATCATGGTGCTTTGATCTTAACGTTTGTGTCCCACTTAGTTAATGAGATTCTTTTTATAGGTTACTAATATTTTTGCAACTTGACCTGATTTTCACTTGACCTTTTTAGTTACTAAGTGAGCTGAAATGTTACTGACCTACTTGTAAAACTGTACCATTGCCTATCCAATATATAGAACCAAGCTTGTTTATTATGTGTGATTCACAGGCCTCAGGTATGGCAGAGTTGCTGCGGTTGCTCTTGAGCGTGGCAGAAAAAGCCGCCAATGTGGCCCGAGTCTGTCGACAGGAAGCACCGCTTTTTGAACTTTTGGTACAAGAAAAGACAGGAGCTGACAAAAACAAGAAATTTGTCCAGGACTTTAAGACGCTTGCTGATGTGTTGATACAGGAAATGATTCGCCATGATATTTGTGCCCAGGTTCTTAAATATAAAGCTTTCACTAAAATCAAAATTATTTTTAGTCACGTTTGTCTGTTTCTGTTGTCATCAAAATTCCATTCTTGCTTTATAGTTTCCAGAATTGACTGGATTTATTCATGGAGAGGAGTCAAACAAGTTTGAGAATGGACTTGGTAAGTTACCCCGAGAACAGCTTTGATTCTGTGCTGCATTTGAAAGGATTTCAGTATGCAATTGTATTCAAATTTTCACCACTCTTGTGGCACTTGTTATTTGACTTTTAACGTCACTGAAATATGGAAAGCTGTAGATCATGTGACAACATAAATGCATGTTTCTTTGCATGGCAAATATTGGTTTTGATGATCACATGGAAAAGTAAAATCAGATAAAATTGTTAACATTAAAACAGTTTATAGGTTAAAGCATATTCAGATAATTTTATTATAGTTGAAGTACATTGTTGAGCTGTGCTGTACTTGAAGCAGTGGTGTAAGAAACTATGATTTCTTAAAGTAGCCAAGCATTCTGGTTTAGAGAACATAGGATGGGCCAAGTACAGAGCCCTGTGGGACTCTCTATTATGATGCAAGATGTAGAAAATAAATATTTTGCAACTGCAGTGACAGACCCTGTTTACATTAAATTGGAATTAATGGCTTTCTGATCTGTTTTTTTTTTTCACAGGGGTTTTTAAGGCCTTGCTCACTACATGACCACAGCACTTGATGGGCCCAATTATCAAATAGGATAGGCAGTCTAAAAGCACCAATTAGAGATGTATTTCTCAGTTATAAGAATCCCATAAGTGAGGAGTTAGAAAAAGCTAACATTGTTATCTTGAAGAGTGTTCAAAATGCAGTGTATGCCAAAGAGATGAGCAATATAAATGCTGGCTGCAATCTTTCACCTAAAAGCAGTATATGGAAACTGAATCCTGTTCTCGATGACCAAGGCATTTTGCGTGTTGGAGGCCGTATTACTCAGGCAGGTCTTAAGGAGGAAGAATGTAATCCTGTGATTATCCCCGGGAAACATCATGTAGCAACTTTGTTTGTTCGACACTATCACGAAGCTGTCAAGCATCAAGGAAGACATTTTACTGAGAGATATACATTTGATTTGGGCAGCGCTCGGGTGTCTACTGCTACGGAGAAAGTCATGGTGAAGTCGTGGTTATTGGCACCCTGAAAGGTGATGTTGTAGTGGATCTGAGTGGCATTGTGTCCGGGCAGAAGCAGCAGGTGGGTTATTATGTGAAATGAAGCAAACAGATCCAACACAATGAGAACAGTGAAGATGCTGTCAGTTTGGGTTCAAGCAGTTTTTATCCTGGGTTGAGGGGGTGAATATGTCATTATTTGAATTGGGGTTATGCAAACAATTTTAAAATCAGATGGGATAAAGCCAGTGGTTTGGTTGTGGCTGTGGTACCTGGTAGGCAAATGGTTGCATGATTATAATAAATAGAGATAGAAATAGATTATAATAAGTCGTAGCTATCATTATGGGGTGTTTTATGATTATATTGGAGGAGCTGAGAAATACTTATAGCATGAGATTGAAATGCTTGTGTTAGTTTTGTGGTGTTCAGGAGATGCCAGTTAATAATGTGTAATTAAGGTTTTCTTCCACTGTTTTTCATACATGCAAACTCGTCGAATTTTCTAAAATTCGTTCTTCTGACATTGAAATAGGCCATTTACGTGATTCATCTAAATCCAAGGAGGTTTTATTTGGGAGATGGTTATATGAATATTTATCTGAAGAGAACTAACTGTCTTCAGAAAAGTTTTGATGGCATTTTTTTTCCATCTTACCTCTTTCAATGCCTAATAAAGAAAATATACAGGTGCTGGTCATATAATTAGAATATCATCAAAAAGTTGATTTATTTCACTAATTCCATTCAAAAAGTGTAACTTGTATAATGTATACATTCATTCCACACAGACTGATATATTTCAAGTGTTTATTTCTTTTAATTTTGATGATTATAACTGACAACTAATGAAAACCCCAAATTCAGTATCTCAGAAAATTAGAATATTACTTAAGACCAATACAAAGAAAGGATTTTTAGAAATCTTGGCCAACTGAAAAGTATGAACATGAAAAGTATGAGCATGTACAGCACTCAATACTTAGTTGGGGCTCCTTTTGCCTGAATTACTGCAGCAATGCGGCGTGGCATGGAGTCGATCAGTCTGTGGCACTGCTCAGGTGTTATGAGAGCCCAGGTTGCTCTGATAGTGGCCTTCAGCTCTTCTGCATTGTTGGGTCTGGCATATCGCATCTTCCTCTTCACAATATCCCATAGATTTTCTATGGGGTTAAGGTCAGGCGAGTTTTCTGGCCAATTAAGAACAGGGATACCATGGTCCTTAAACCAGGTACTGGTAGCTTTGGCACTGTGTGCAGGTGCCAAGTCCTGTTGGAAAATGAAATCTGCATCTCCATAAAGTTGGTCAGCAGCAGGAAGCATGAAGTGCTCTAAAACTTCCTGGTATACGGCTGTGTTGACCTTGGACCTCAGAAAACACAGTGGACCAACACCAGCAGATGACATGGCACCCCAAACCATCACTGACTGTGGAAACTTTACACTGGACCTCAAGCAACGTGGATTCTGTGCCTCTCCTCTCTTCCTCCAGACTCTGGGACCCTGATTTCCAAAGGAAATGCAAAATTTACTTTCATCAGAGAACATAACTTTGGACCACTCAGCAGCAGTCCAGTCCTTTTTGTCTTTAGCCCAGGCGAGACGCTTCTGACGCTGTCTGTTGTTCAAGAGTGGCTTGACACAAGGAATGCGACAGCTGAAACCCATGTCTTGCATACGTCTGTGCGTAGTGGTTCTTGAAGCACTGACTCCAGCTGCAGTCCACTCTTTGTGAATCTCCCCCACATTTTTGAATGGGTTTTGTTTCACAATCCTCTCCAGGGTGTGGTTATCTCTATTGCTTGTACACTTTTTTCTACCACATCTTTTCCTTCCCTTCGCCTCTCTATTAATGTGCTTGGACACAGAGCTCTGTGAACAGCCAGCCTCTTTTGCAATGACCTTTTGTGTCTTGCCCTCCTTGTGCAAGGTGTCAATGGTCGTCTTTTGGACAACTGTCAAGTCAGCAGTCTTCCCCATGATTGTGTAGCCTACAGAACTAGACTGAGAGACCATTTAAAGGCCTTTGCAGGTGTTTTGAGTTAATTAGCAGATTAGAGTGTGGCACCAGGTGTCTTCAATATTGAACCTTTTCACAATATTGTAATTTTCTGAGACACTGAATTTGGGGTTTTCATTAGTTGTCACTTATAATCATCAAAATTAAAAGAAATAAACACTTGAAATATATCAGTCTGTGTGGAATGAATGTATACATTATACAAGTTTCACTTTTTGAATGGAATTAGTGAAATAAATCAACTTTTTGATGATATTCTAATTATATGACCAGCACCTGTATATAATCGAAGCGTTGCTTTGTGTACAGGGTTAACCACAGTAAATTATTCATTAGGCTGAAATGTGTGGTTTATCATTCCATACATTTTCAGAATATTTTTTTTTAGTCTAGAGTTTGCAGGTATGCTTTTGCTTCTCATATTGTATGTTTATTCCTCTCTGATGGCCATGAACACTCAAACTCGGAGCTAGGCAATGTATTAATCAAATAAATAACACCATTTGACTGGAGTTGATTGTGTTTGTATTTCTTTCAGGGGAGAGTGTTACTGTGACCGTATGCGCTCAGGAAGAGGACACAACTGCTCTGTTGGCTAAAGTTCTGGATGGTGATCAAAACTCAGCATCTCTCCTGACCAAGGTGATCCACCAGGACCTTCCGATTAGAGACGAGACGGCTGAATCTCTGCAGCTGTCAATCAGCCCAGCTGATGTGGGCATCTGGATTGATCCCATCGGTAATGCGTTTGTAATTTTCTGTCCAGCTTTTTACTTGGCTAATTTATTTACTTTTACATTTTATTAATTGAGCAGACTTTTAAAAAAAAATCCAAATAAAGGACATTTTTCATAGAGCCAACATTTCATAGTTCACAGTACCAGGTTTATTGTGGTTACTAAACAAATATACAAGGCGAGTGTCATTTGTAAGATGTTCAGTTCAAAAGTGAGATACACGTGTGCCCTAACTGGTATTGTTGCATTTTTTGTATTGTTTACATTCCGCACTAAGATCAGCCCAAAAAATTTTTTTTTAATAGTCATGGAAATGTTGGCGTTTGCCATATCGTGACTCGGCTAAAAGACCTGTCATTCACATCCTACACATTATGAAATACAGTATTTTGGCTAATTTGATTGTGTTCTCAGCAGCCTTTAAATCAGCACAGATAATGTAAAGTATGCAGGGTCATTGTGGGCTTACTCATTAAACACACATTAAAGGGATAGTTCACTTTGAAATTAAAATTTGGTATCTATCAGCTTACCCCAAGGGCATCCAAGATGTAGGTGTCTTTTTTTCTTCAGTAGATCCAATTTTGATGTTTTTAGGTCAAACCGTTCTAGTCTGTCAGTCATATAATGGCAGGTATAGGTCACTGTCTCTATAAGAGGGAAAAAGAACATGCACAGAGAAGTCCAAATTAAACAATTCCCCATCGTAACTACACGTTGATGGCCTAAGACACGAAACGAGCGGTTTGTGTGAGAAAACGAACAGTATTTATATCGTTTTTTACCTCTTGTACACAACCATGTCCAAGTGATCTGAGTGCGCACACACATCCGGTGTGTGACGTGTGTGTGCGCGTGCTCTGGCTCACGCTGCATTCACATGGGGCATCGGCGTCAACGCTTGACGGAGGGCGTGTCTGAAGCGTGGTGCTGATAAAACTTTTCAAGCGCCAACGGAGGCGTCAGCCAATCAGATCGCCTCATGCAAATACCCAATCCCGTTCATGCAACACCAGAGAAGTATGTGATTGGTTGTTGTAACTATGACGGCGCATCAGCACCACGCTTCAGACACGCCCTCCGTCAAGCGTTGACGCCGACGCCCCATGTGAATGCAGCGTGAGCCAGAGCGCGCGCGCACACACGTCACACACCGGATGCGTGTGCGCACTCGGATCACTTGGACATGGTTGTGTACAAGAGGTAAAAAACGATATAAATACTGTTCGTTTTCTCACACAAACCGCTCGTTTCGTGTCTTAGGCCATCAATGTGTAGTTACGATGGGGAATTTGGATTTCTCTGTGCATGTTCTTTTTCCCTCTTATAGAGACAGTGACCTATACCTGCCATTATATGACTGACAGACTAGAACGGTTTGACCTAAAAACATCAAAATTGGATCTACTGAAGAAAAAAAGACACCTACATCTTGGATGCCCTTGGGGTAAGCTGATAGATACCAAATTTTAATTTCAAAGTGAACTATCCCTTTAAGCTGTACAGCGTATAACCAACAACATTACATTTTATATTTATTCCACATTCAATATAGCATAGCATAAAGATTTAATAGACCGAAGAATTAAGGGTAGAGGTGATATATGCTGATATATCTGAGGTTGTACATAATAAGTGTACAGTTGTATGCTTTGTGTGTCAGTGGTTGCAGAACCAGTTATTTTTCATGTGACTATGTGAAAAAAGCTGCAGTGAAACTTAAAACTGGAAAGATTTGTTGTTTCTGGACAATGAACAAACCAACCAGTTATGCTTATGAGACTTCTTTTTCCTGGTGTGTGAATTATTCAGATTATCAACACGTGTATTTGACTATATTCTTTTGATAGATGGAACAAGTCAGTACATTGAAGGGAAAGAGGAAGAAGAGCCAGATGAAGGCTTTTGTCCATTCGGTCTCCCATGTGCTCTGGTTCTGATTGGGGTTTACTTGCGGTCCACTGGCCAACCGGTCATGGGTGTCATAAACCAGCCGTTCAACCGCAAAGACTCCACGGGTAAAGGGTAAGAGTGCTGCTGTAGCAGTGTTCGAAAGAACTCAGATGTGACCCACAAAAATGTTGAGAATATAGTTTTAATATAAAAAAACAACAATAATTGTAACTGAATGCCATATGTAGTCATATATAACAAAGGAAATGTTAGTGTAATACACTGTGCATGGGATACAGCTTTTTCTACTGTCAGATTCTGAAGAGTTTACTTAAAATAAAATAAAAAAATGCATTGACCCTCACATTTGTAGCTATAAGTGAAATGATGCACAAACTGTTATTTGAAAATATACAGATTAATCCATCAATCTCAAACTCCAGTTTGATCACATTTTATAGAGATGGGTACTATGCAAGAAACAAGGCCTTGTTAAAATATCCATAAAATACAGAATAGAACCTATGCTTTTTCCTCACTGATATAGTTTTACAGCTAGTTAATTTTAGTTTTGTTAGTTAAAATAAAAACCCTTCTTTGTCATGACTAGTATTGACTATTTGCCCACTGAGGTGCAAATAACTACAACTAAGTATAAATGCTATCTAACATTATTTGTACTTGGAGCAGTGGTGGAAAAAGTGCAAAAAAATTTACTTAAGAAAAAGTTACTTAAGGAATAATTTACTTGAGTACGAGTAAAAGCACTGAACAATAATATGACTTGTCAGCGCCGATAGCCTTGTGGGTAACACGCCGACATAAAGTTCCGTTGCGCTACGGGCGTCCCAAGTTCGAATCCCGACTGGAGGACCTTTCCTGATCCCGCCCCTTTCTCTCTCCCCCTTAGTTTCCCATCCTATAACAATGAAGGCAAAAAACGCCCCCCAAAAATAAATATGACTCAAGTAAGAGTAAATAAGTAGTTGAAAAACTACTCAAATTACTACGTTACTAAGTACTTTTGTATTATTCTTCTATTTTTGCCCAAAACGAGGTGATGTGAGCATTATGGTGCATTAAACACTCATGTAATGTGTTTCACAAGTGAGATTAATAGAAGTCTTTAACTTATGACATTCCAGGAAACCCCTTATATGTACAAATGCATCAGATATCACTACAGCTGAATAACATGCAGATACAGTGCCCTCCACTAATATTGGCACCCTTGATAAATGTGAGAAAAGGTGTCTGTGAAAATAAATCTGCATTGTTTATCCTTTTGATCTTTCACTCGAAAAATTCACAAAATTCTAACCTATCATTGAAGTAAAACAATTGAAAGTGGGGAGAAAATCTCATGATGAAATAAATGTTTTTCTCCAATTCATGTTGGCCACAATTATTGGCACCCCTAGAAATTCTTATGAGTAAAATATCTCTGAAGTATATTCCCATTCATATTTAAAAAAATTTAGCACACCAGGGTGACTAGGAGCATGGAATTGTCCAGCCATGACTTTCTGTTCCACAGGATTATAAATATGAGGAACACAAAGGCCAAATTCCCTTAATCATCCATCACAATGAGAAAAAACAAAAAATATATTTCTGATGTGCAGCAAAAGATAATTGAGCTTCACAAATTAGTGAAGTGGTTTTAAGAAAAGAGCTAGAGCAGTGAAAATTCCCATTTCCACCATCAGGGCAATAATTAAGAATTTCCAATCAACATAAAATGTTACGAATCTGTCTGGAAGAGGACGTGTGTCTATATCGTCCTAATGCACGGTGAGAAGGAGAGTTTGAGTGGCTAAAGACTCTCCAAGGAACACAGCTGGAGAATTGTAGAAAATAGTTGAGTCTAGGGGGCAGAAAACCAAAAAAAAAATTGTCAAACAGCACCTACATCACCACATGTTGTTTGGGAGGGTTTCAAGAAAAATTCTCCTCACTCATCCAAAAATAATCTCCAGCATATTCAGATATCAGACACGACTGGAACTTCAAATGGGACTGGCTTCTATGGTCAGATGAAACTAAAAAATTAGCTTTTTAGCAGCAAACACTCAAGATGGGTTTGGTGCACACAGGGATAAAAAGTACCCCATGTGTACAATGAAATATACTGCTGTATTTTTAATGTTGTGGGCCTATATTTCTGCTGGAGGTCCTGGACATTGTTTTAGACACATGGCATCATGGATTTTATCAAATACAAACAGATAAAAAAATCAATAAGTGACTGACTCTGTTAGAAATCTTATAATGGGCCATGTTTGGATCTTCCAACCGTACAATAATCCAAACACAAACCTCAAAAACAACACAAAAATGGGTCACTGGGCACAAAACCAAGCTTCTGCTATGGCCATTTCAGTTCCCTGACCTGAACCCTGTAGAAAATGAGTGAGGTGAACTGAAGAGAAGAAGTACTAACATGGAGCTGTGAATCTGAAGGATCTGGAGAGATTCTGTATGAAGAAAATGGTCTCTGATCTCTTATCAGGTGTTCTCCAAACTCTTCAGGCATTATAGTTGAAAACTCAGAGCTGTTATCTTGGGAAAATGACGTTGCAATAATTGGGTGCCAATAATTGTGGCCAACATGAAATAGTGAAAGCATTTATTTCACAATGAGATTTTCTCCCCACTCTCAATTGTTTTACTTCAATGATAGGTTGGAATTTTGTGAATTTTTTGAATGAAAGATAAAAAGGATAAACAATGCAGATTTATTTTCACAGCCGCCTTTGCTCATATTTACCAAGGGTGCCAATATTAGTGGAGGACACTGTAGAGACATTTTGACTGATGAAACATCAAGACAATAAACACACGATTGCGATGATATATCTGTGTTCTTTAAACCATTTCAGGTATTTTCATCAGAATGATATATAGGGAATGCAAGGCTAATCAACACAGTATAGAATTTATAAAATAATATAATTTCTGTCTCATTCTGTGATAAGAAGCAACATAGAACCACAGAAACAAGTTATTTCAAAAACAAATAGTTATATAGTGATTTTGGAGCAAAACATGATATTATTCTCATATGTTTGACGATGCTAAGCAAGCATAGCTATACCTGTTGACGGGAGCGATTGTTTTATAACACATTTTGAAAAGTAAGTCCACGTAAGATTGTTAATGTTTTTCAGATGGGTAAAAGCAAAGAAAAGTAAGTGGTGTCAGTTTGTAGGCACAAAACCCAGAAGCTAGTTAGCATTTTAGCACTTCCGGTTCCACCGTCCCAGAGTCAGTGGGTTTTTTGAATGGGAGTTTGGTTAAATCCCCTAAAATAAGGTCTGTGGTTAACACAAGCTTAAGATACGTTCACATTTTATTCTACAACATAAAACACACCAGTTAAAACCCCACTTATGATTTTTTTTTTATATTCATATTAATCAAGGATTTATTGGCTTTCAATGCACCTTATTTCGAAATGTACAGAAATATGTGATTTGGTTATGATTATTTAATTTATTCACTGCTTACTATTTATTATAGTTTCATTTCAGTTTGGCTCTAATTTTGTATTTATTCCATGTTCATGCAACGTGGATTAAAATTCATCCACAGAGTAAATCCTTTTTACTGAACATGTTTGAAAAAGTTGTCGGAAGCACGGTGGTGGTGACGTTGAAGGCGAGTGACCGTGGTGTAGTTCATTTATAGCCTAAATTTAGCTTGTATTTAGGCTTCAAAATTCATAAAAGTTATATTATTTTGTGAAGATTATCTTGCTGGACAAAACGTGTAAGTATCATGAACCATGGTTGAACACAGCTTATTTTTTTGCGATAATTCAAAAGCCTTTGGAAAAATCCTATTGTCTTTTTGTCGAGGGAACCGGTGTGATGCTAACAGCCGATTGGCCTACAAAGTGACGTCATGGTTCTTTAGGGAAATAACGAGAAGAATAACAACGTGTAAAACTGTTTGCTCTACAAACCAGTGTGTTCATAGCTAAGATAATACATTAAAATAATATGGTAAGACACACCAATTCTCAGTATCAAGCAGCAAAACAAGCTGTTTTGTACAGGTAAAAATAACTGGACGTGGATGAGACCGGAAGCCAGACCCATAGAATTTACAAATAGCCGCGCCCACTCTTAAGAATAAGGTGGATTGAGCGTTGCAGTTTCTCCCATTCATAAGTAATAGGAGTGAACTGTCTTTATATCTATAGTCTTTGTTAGGTTTGCACGCAATATCTGTTATTGCCTGAAACGCAGGGCTCCACCCCAGTAGTTTGAAAATTGCCCGTCAAACGCCATCTCGCCCTGTTTCTCCATCAGCACCTTTGTCTTTTTTGTACTTTTAGTGAAAAATAAATGTAGTTTAGTAAGTAGAAAAAATAAAAAATGTACTCAAGTACTGTGACGAAAGTATTTGTAATTAGTTACTTTCCACCCCTAATGACCCTAAACACCCTAAATGAGAAAAATCCACAGAACAGTTTAACCACCGTTTCAAACAGTTAAAATCAAGTGTGGATCATCTTGACACCCAGAATAAAAAAGTACACTTCCATAATGTACTTAAAGTGCTCTATTTCGCGCACTAATTTTGTACTTAATATACAAAAAAAAAATATTTAGTACTTAAGATAAATGTAAGATCATCTAAGTGTACTTAACTGTGCTATTTTGGGACACCATGAATATGTACTAAAAAGCGCTTTTAACATACTATCTCTGTATTTAAAAAAAAAATATTTAGTTACCACTTGTAGTACACTTGAACCCATCTTTCATACAGTGGTATACTAGGTAGTATGTTAAAAGTGCATTTTAATTCATATTCATGGAATCCCAACATAGCACAGTTGAGTACATTTAGATGATCTTACGAAGTACTAAAGAATCATTTTTAGTATATTAAGTACAAAATTAGTGCGTGAAAATAGAGCACTTTAAGTACATTATGGAAGTGTACTTTTTTTTTTAACCTGGGCAATAAGACAGATTGAAGCTATCCTGACCTGTTGTGTATATGTTACTGTATTACTTTATGTCCTTATGTACTTGAATATTTTTATTCAACTTAAGTAAAAGTGCCACGATTTAAGTCTACTCAAGGAAGTAAAAAAAACAAAAAAAAAAACATACTCAAGTACTGTAACGAAAGTATTTGTAATTAGTTACTTTCCACCTCTAATGACCCTAAATGAGAAAAATTCACAGTCCACAGTTTAACCACTGTTCAAACAGTGCAGGGGTGCAAACTTGTCACCTTTCGGCGAAATTCGCCGTTTTCACCTTGAAATAGGTCATTCACATGAATCGTGTAGATCTGTAAAAAAAATATTTGAGGAGAGGAGGGGGGGGGGTCGTCGTCGGATCTGCGAGTCATCTGTGTCACGTCACCTGCAGCGTCTTTTCCCCCTGTTGGCAATGGCAGGATTGGACCCGCCCTACTCTGTCTCTGATTGGCCTACCTTGGGGTCGAAGCCCGCACCGGTGCAGGCTGTCTCGTATTTTCTTTATGACCGCGAAAAGAACTAAAAATACTCTTGTCAGTTTTGATTGTACAGATAAGAATAAGGTATCATTTGAAACTGCAAAGGGTCTCCTTTTATTTCTGTATAGTCATAATAACAACGAAATAATGTGCTTTTCTAAAATTAATAAAATAAACGGGGTGCGTTCTCTGCCGGCTCTGTCTCTGTCACCTTTCTTCACAGACACGTAAATAAAACAACCTGAATCTCCGCGAATACTCGCCTCAAATACATGAGAAATATATGTATAGAAAGCTTAGAATGTCTACTTTTAAATTAAGTAAGTTACGTCCAAAACAAATATTCTATGTTAAAGTAATCCGTATGAAACCGACGCGATGTCCAGTTTTCCCGTCTCAACTCATTATATCTAATACGGTCCCGCCCACGCGCCGTTCGCGCCTTTCAGATTCAAACATCCACGTGAGGCGCGCGAATGTAAACGCCCACATCGCCTCCGCGTAAACAAACAAGTTCATCCCGGCTACTTTCTGTTTCTGGAAGAAGATCTGCTGAGAGAAATAACCCAGAATTTCAAAATGTGTGTTTGTTTATTTGTTTGTTTCCTTCAGAGCACATAAACAATATACACTATGAAAATGCCAGGTTTTGTAATGTTTTTGTAAATAATTCTCTTCTTCATTACTTCAGTCTTACTCCAAGTGTAACAATATACACTATATCATTCAAAAGCTTGTAGTCAGCATATAGAAATAAACTTTTTGGCACACAAGTGATGATAAAGACATTTATCATGTTACAAACTATGCTGTTCTTCTGAACTTTCTATTCATCAAAGAAAAAAAAAACAACCTTCTCAGCTCTTTTCAACAGAATAATAATAAATGTTTTTTGAGCAGCAAATCAGTATATTAGAATGATTTCTGAAGGATCATGTGACTGTAGTAATGATGTTAAAAAGTCAGCTTTGAAAGTCAGCTTTGATTTGTTCCTAATAAACTGTTTAACTGCACTCGCAAGTGAATCTCAAGTTATTTTGTGTGATAGCTAAATATATTCTAAATAAACTACAAACAAAAAATATATAAATGAATCAATAAAATTATTAATTTACTAAACGTGTTAAAATTGATTTACAGTACTTTTTTTTGCTGTCTTCTAACTGTTTGGACTTGAATAAAGAAAGAAAACTTGCACTTAACCTTTTCACAGGCATTTTGTTTTCATAGTTAGACATATATCGGGATGTATCATTATATGATTGTCTAGCAATATATCGATTATCGCAGAATCACTGTATCGTGATTATATTGCATCGTGAGGTACCCTGCGATTCCCACCCCTCGCAGGGTACCTCACGGGGGGGGGGGGGGGGTTGGAGTTTAGTTTGTCACCTTTTTCACCCCTGACGAGTTTGCACCCCTGCAGTGAGAGATTGAATCTCTGTTGACCTGTTGCTTATGTAAGTCACTGCATTTCTTAATGTCCTCATGTTGTCGTGATTGTAGATGGAAAGGAAAGCACCTCTGGGGCGTTTCGTATGGAGATGTGAACGTTTGCTCCTTCACGCATCGCAGGCCGTCGTGTCCACAAAAGAAAGCTGATTTGTCTGTGCTGCTGAGCTCCAGCGAGAGGCCGGCTGTGAAGGACGCTCTAGCAGCCATTCCCAGCAGCTCGCTGATGTACGCGTCCGGTGCGGGATACAAGATCCTGTGCGTGGTCCAGGGTCTGGTGGATGTGTATGTGCTGTCCGAGGGCAGCACGTTCAAGTGGGACTCGTGCGCTCCTCATGCACTCCTGCGGGCGCTGGGCGGCGGCGTCTCTGACCTGAGCGAGTGCATCCGTGCCCACGTCTCTGGAAACAAGGGACACACCGCTGAACTCTCCTACCATCAACCGCACAACCAAAGTCAAGGTGTGGACAGATGGGCGAACCGAGGAGGAATAATCGCGTATTTGGACTCCAGCGTAATTGATAAAGTTGTGGCGGCACTTGCTGGAAAAATATAATAAAAATGTTATGAAACTGAAATGCAAGAGCTTAGTGTTTGCAAGTGTATCTTTGTATTTTTGTATGCATAAACTTATGTCCTTATGATGCTATTTTTATGTTAAGATTTAGTGGCATATTGAAATATTAATTTAAGGCTGTAGCTTTTCAGGAGAAAATATATATATTATAATGCTTATCTACAATGTATATCAGTAAGTTTTGTTTTTGGGAGACAAAAAGGAAAGCAATTACTGTTTTGCCTCATTCTCATTGTAATGTTGTGTAAATGTTACAGATAATATCACGTTTTACACATTCTGATGATCACCTGAAATAAAAGAAAACCCAGACACTGAAACTTCTCAGGGTTTCATAGTATCTAAATTATCATGCATATTACATGGACATTTAGGCCCTTTTATGGTGAAGGTTTTGACCCTTTTTTTGTAATCTGGTTTCCCCCCCTCCTTATACTTTACTCTAAGAATGGCAGAAACATAATGAGAAAACGGGTGCCGTGAGAGTCTCTCACAGGAAAGACATTTGACTGGCTTGAGTTGTACTTTTCTGTCTCATTCTAAACCTTTATGGGCATTTAGGAATCTTTCAAACCCAAAATATTCTGCATGAACTTTTAAGGTACTGACTATATTTAAATTTTTTACAAAATATTTCAGTAAATGCTGTAATAAAATATTTGTAAATTTTTAGATTCTTCAATTGGGTCTGTTAAAATACAGTACCGGTCAAAAGTTATGATTTTTTTTTTTTTTAAATGTTTGAGAAATACACTGCCCTCCAAAAGTTTGGAAACATCCCTGGCAAAGTGTGGTTTTGGACGATATCAGCATAAATCCTTATAATTTTTTGGTGCAAATACATTAAAGTAACTTGACATTATCATTGAAGACCAGCAATAAAACATAATAATGGCAATATATACATGTCAAAGTCAGACATGCCCCTTTGCCAGCTGTGATGCCTGGTTACTGGTTTAAACTTGGCCCAGGTTTTTAAAAGATTTTTGGGTCAGCACACGTTAATACTGTAGCTTCAACAATTAATTTCCAATTCAAAGTCAATGTTTGAATAAACTGACAGCTCGGATGCCCAGATTATGCAGAGCTGTAATAGCTGCTAATGGTGGATATTTTGATGAATTGAAAATTTAAGTTTTTTCTATGTATAAACTGTTTATGTAATAAAATATGTTTTCGTAGTTTGTGTTGTCCCTTATCAGTGCAAAATTATCACAAATGAAAAAGGATTCATGCCAATATTGTCCAAAACTCCATTTTCTAGGGCGATTCCAAACTTTTGGAGGGCAGTGTAAGTCTTTTGCTGCTCATGTATTATTAGTACTCAATTACTTAGCCATATTGAAAACAATATCTTCTGCTTAATAACTGTAACATTGTTTTTATGATAAATATAAAGATCTTATAGAATCTTTTGTAACTTTATAAATGTCTTCACTGTCACTTATGGATTTAATGCCTCCTTGCTGAATTAAAGCATTTCTTTCTTTCTTAAAAACAGTACAACTGTTTTCAACAATGTTAATAATCAGAAATGTTTCTTGAGCAACAAGGATCATGTGACAATGAAGACTGGAGTAATGATGCTGAAAATTCATCATCACAAGAATACATTTTAAAATATATTCAAACAATAGAAAACAGTTATTTTAAACTGTAATAACATTTCTTAATATTACTGCTTTTACTGTGTTTTTAATCAGATGAGCAAAAAAGCAGCCTTGCTCAGCATAAGAGACTTCTTTCAAAAACATTAACAAATATTAATTATTCTTAATAATTAACTTTTGACAGGTAGTGTGGGTCAAAATACAAAAAAAGCAGATGTGCAGCCTTAATATCTATATACAGCAACCCTTGTTGGCTCATCATAATCTGTAAAAGTCTTTTTATTTGAAAAGTATTTGTTGTTGTAATGGAAAAACTTTGAGAGCCAAGGGGCTGATGGGGAAAGTGTGTTAAAGAGCACAGAAATTACCATAGATGCCCTTTTATGTGCAAAAGAGGTTTAAAAAGCTCCTCATTTCATTCCCTCTTGGCTTCATGTCAGAACCAGTGTGCTAATGACTAGAAAAGGATCCAAAGTGTCACTTCACACACATACAGGTCACGTGACCCGAGTGAATTTATAGAAATACTGGATAAGTTTCACATGAACAAAACCTCTTTGGATGCTTGATATCTGCAATAATGTACTTATGAAAGGTGACAGAGATCAAAATGAAGTTTAATCAAGTGTAATGAAGTTATTAGTCTTGCAGAGGTTATATAATTGCTAATTTGACAGCTGCTTGTGGTCCTAAATGGTAAGTACAATAGCTGAGCTTCTCATTATAGAGCCACACTTAAATTATTTTTAAAGGGAATTATTTTTAAAGGGCATTTTTTTCTGGGCCCGTTGGCAGATATTTATTCTTGTTTTAATAAAATGTTCTTTTTTTTTCTCTGTAATTGTGTCTTAAGACATTTGTGCTAGACAACAAGACAAACTCTGAGGAAGAACATGACTTGCAGAGCATGTGATCAGAAAGTACAAGTTATTTCCATATTCCAGTGGTTGGGAACAGTTATTTAAGCCTTTAACCATTTTTTATTTGTAAATGAAATGTAAAAAAGTAATGGATATCTTTTGGAAGTACATTTTGAGAACTTGTGCTCATTAAATGCTCTTTATTTGGTCTTAAAAAGTCTTACATTTACCTTCATTACACCATGAGCTACCATGGACAAGGCATTAAATAGTGTGTATGTGTAATATATATATATATATATATACACACACACACACAGCAAAACAGTGCTGAAAGATATAAAAAGAAGAGTTAATTTTATGTTACTCTTTTCTTGTTACAGTCACTAAAGTGTTGCACAATGGTAGCGCAAATCATACGGCTTCAATCAATGATAAGCTAATTTTGGCGAAACAAATATTACCCTTAAGAAGGTGTATTTTGACATCTTGACCAGAATCAAAAAATTTGAGCTGCATATGACCTTTAACGACTGTCCAACACATTTGTGTCAACTTATAACTGAACACATTCAGTGATAGAAATGGAAACAATATTTCTAGAGCAGCATCTACAGCTGAAACCACTGAGCAGCTGCTGTGGTGAACATTTACTTTATACTGAAGTGAAATGCACAGATGTTACACTTGTACATGTTGAAGAGCACAGCATTTGAGGAAATCAGCTTTAATATAGGAATGTTGGGGTGAAAGGCAACAACATACCAAATCATGGAAAAAGTGTCCTGCACATTATCACCATTATAATGATTGTCTGAATCTAGAGTGATCTAGAGCAGTTTTAGATCACATCTGTCTGGAATAAACCTTCATGTAATCCCTAAATACATTTGTGTCGATGCAGCACCTCGACTAGACTGTTAAAACTCTCAAGTACAGTGTATGTAATGAATACGATACCCATCATATTTTCTTGAAATAGTGAGTGGAATATTGTCACATATATAATGAAATTTACAAATGCATTCGTCAAACAATAAAAGCAACATACGAGCTACTCATTTTTGTTGATGTTTAGACACCAGTCGATTTAAAGCAATCCATTATTTTGTTCAAAAGGTCAGTAACACCTTAACATCAGAAGGAAGTTTAGTGCAATAATAAACTGTCTGTTTTATTTCTTTTATACCACTTCAATAATCAGCTGTGAACAGAAATTAAATAACAATTGCCATTGTCAACAGAAAGCTTCTGCTTTAAAGAAAAAAACAACAACATTAGAATAGTCTGAAAATCGGACTGAAGGTAAACATTTAAAGAACTCAAGTTTACCCTAAAGATTCAATAACAATGATGGAATCGAAAGAACCATTGAGTTTGGGTCTATAGGTACTATAGGTACAGCGTGGCCAGTCATTTTTAGCCTTTGAGAACATTTCAGAGGTAAACGTGCTGCTATTTTACCATGCACACTTTTTAAATGATTGAGTAACCACATTAAACCATTATACCCTTTATCTTTCTGCTTCTTCCATCTGAAACCACTTCAGGAAGAGTCACAGGCTGAAAGATCACTGACAAAGAGCAAAACAACAATTAGATTTTATTTCTGGAGTCTCTTTAAATGTTTTCATTCTTGGAATTTCTGTTGTTACACAAGAGCTTTTATCAGGAGGTTTAAGTCAAACTGAACAGTAAGTTCCGGAAAGCATCTCTGAGAACTCGAGAACACATGAAACTGAACACGCATGTATTAGTACGGTTTTATGATGTCCGGCTATACAGAGGGAAAACGGTCTCGTGTCTTAAAGTATATTGGGTCTACTGTAAAATAACGGAGAAAAAACAACAACAATGTCATGAGCCAAAAACGTCAGGTTTAGACACTAATGAATCTGTTGGCCTGGAATAATGGCTCCAGTGGATGAATGAAGCAACTTTCTTTTAAAATGATTCCTGAGTGTTAAAAAAAGTGGTCAAAAGTGACAAGAGGACTTCCTCTTAAAGGGAGGCTCTGGGATTTTCACATCAAAACACATTTTTTAAACTTCTATGCAAATCTATGCATCTAGACATAAGATTTTCACACGATTACATTTGTGCTTTAACTCAAATTTCAATTTTTAATCATTTCTTTCCCTCACTCTAAAATACAATGCACATTGGAGGCTGTTCCAGCTCTAGAGATGCACTACATGAACAAAAACAGACCAAATCAATCAACAGCTCCAGAGAGCAGGTAGAGCATTTAATGTGAAAATCCCTCTAGATTCTTTCATCTTCTGAAGCTCCATTCAGATCACATGAACGATTTATGATCAATTTGTGGAATATTAAGCCATATTGTGTATTTTTTGTACAATAACATTTTGTACATATTTGAAGTAATTCTCTCCTAACAACGGAAGAAAATAATCTGGTTTTATTATGAACTGCTTGAGTAACTGGTAAAATGCTTCCTCTGGATTGCATGAGCTCTATACGATAATCCCAGGAACAATGGGAAATTTTAGCTACGTCTTTTCCATTCTCTTACTAGTAGCAGATGAAGAAAGAGTCATCCCTGAGGTCTGTGTGTGACTTATACATTAATCCTTACGTGTTAATATACTACAAAACATTCAGCCACATCGTGTAAATTTTCCATCAGATTCACCATTTCAATCCTGACAAAACCAGAAACTTTTTTTTAAACGTCGCCCAAAAATAAAAATGCCATTATTACCAGCTCATCACCCTCATGTCGTTTCAAACTCTGCCACTGTTTTTTTTTTTCTTGTGGTGAAATATAAGAATCTCATGTGGTTCATAGTAAACACATCTGTCAATCTCAAAATCGCTGCTAATGCTCCCCTCCACTGAAGCTCAGAAGACTAAACACCATTGGTTATCATGTATCCATCACATCAAACCTGGGCCAGATTTAATAGCTAAATTGAAGAACATAATCAGTGACTTGCTAAATTTGGGTCTTTGGTTGTCGCACAAAGCTAACTGATGTCTTCAGAAGACTTGAAAGGTACAAGTCACATGGTATACTTTTATGATGTTGGGATATTTTCTATACTTCCATTGTAATAAAAAAAAAGCTGTGTTAAGCAAAAATAAAAGGCGTAAATGTTTGGAACAACATGCGGGTGAGTAAATAGTGACAATTTTTAACGTTGGGTCAACTATTCTTCAGATACACCAGAAAATGTACTCATGACTCCTTCTGTTTCTTGAAAGAACGTCATTTCAAATGCTTGAATGTAGGTTAATTTGTCAAAAAAAAAAAAAAGATAAACCAAAAAAGGACTTCAAACATGAAAAGCAAAGATCTTCTTGCATCCATCTTTGCTTGCCCCTCTACGCAATTTGATGTTGCCTTTTCATTCTGTATCAGGAAGCTTCAAAGCGCCAACACTGAAATGCTCAACAGAGGTCAAAAGATGTTGTCCTCGTTTCGTTGCACTAGTTGGCCAATATCATGTCAAAACATGGCAACAGACAGCGCTCCATCTCTGCACAACATTGCATTGCTCAGCGCTGGAATGGCTTGCGGACTTTCTTGCGCCGGCGTGGGGGCTTTCCTCCGTCAGTCCAGTTTTCGCTGGGGTCGCCCCGTTGGGCCCCTGGGCTAAAGAACCCAGTTTGTGGAGAAGATCCTGAAAACATTGTTGAAGTCCCTGCAGCTGCTCCGGAGGAATGAGGCGGCGGGTTTCCCGTTGGGAAGAATCCTCCATTAGCAGACAGGTCACTGGGAGCTCCACCCTGGAAGAAGCGGCTGAAGAAGTCCTGCAGGTCTGCAGGTGAGTCACCACCTGGTGCGTGATCTGGGGGGGATCTGGAGGACACAGTTTAACATGAAGACTGTCATTACAGTAACACACAGGCCGTTAATTAGGAGCCAAGCACCAAAAGTTGAGCAGGCACCTTGTGTTATTGTTAGTCGTCGTCTTCTGCTCTTGAGTCTATGGCAGCCCATAGAACTTCATGTGGGAAAGTTATGAAATATGGCACACGGATAGAGGACAGCCTGAACATTAACCACAGCAAATTTTGGTCTCTACCTCTATTATTAAGAGCTTTTTGATATCTCATGCTGTTTTTGTAAAACTCATCATCAAACTTGATGCCTATCTGGATCTGAGGCTGTATTTCTGCAGTATTTTGGTATATTAACACCAAACTGAAGTGTTGAGGTGAACTCTACATCTTCTATATTTTCAACCCAAATATAGACCCCATTCAACCGTTGTTTTGTACATTGATCAATCACACAAAAAAAGAAAAAAAGTGCACAAGTCTAGTTAAAAATTTAAATAAATAAAAGCATGTGCAAGTTTTTGTACAAATATACCACTTACATTATGAGATGTATCATAAAAACATTTGTATATTAAAAATATTTCCAGTCTGGTTACACCTGACTGAATGTGTTTCTCATGATCTTAAAAGACCTTCGTTCAAACACTTTTGTGTCTATTGTGTTAGGGGTAATTTCAACCCACATATTTTTATGTTCAAAATTAGCTGCATTACAACCGTTCTTTGTTAGTTCATGTTAGCTCAGACACTAAATAATATTAACAAATACAATGTTTGTTTGATTTTGTTATTGTATTAGTAAATGGTAAAAATTAACATTGAGATTAATAAATATTTTAATTTCATTGTCAAGTTTTTTCTCCATATAGTGGACTTCAACAGGGACCAATGAGATGAAAGGCCAAATTGCAGTTTCAATGCAGCTTCAAATGGCTCTACATCAGGGGCGCTCAACCCTGTTCCTGGAGATCTACCTTCCTGCAGAGCTCAGCTCCAACCCTGATCAAACACAACTGAACCAACTACAGGTCCATCTCAGAAAATTAGAATATGGTTAAAAAGTTTTTTTTTGTAACTTATTTCAAAAAGTGAAACTTTCATATATTTTAGATTTATTACATGTGAAGTTTAGATGATTAGAGCTTACAGCTAATGAAAGTCAAAAATCAGTATCTCAAAATATTAGAATATTTACATTTGAGTTTCAATAAATGACCATCCATACAGTATAGATTCTGGGTATCTCTTGTTCTTTGAAACCACAATAATGGGGAAGACTGCTGACTTGGCAATGGTCCAGAAGACGATCATTGACACCCTCCACAAAGCGGGTAAGTCACAGAGGGCCATTAATGAAAGGGGTGGCTGTTCAAGGAGTGCTGTATCAAAGCATATTAAATGCAAAGTTGACTGGAAGGACGAAATTGGGTAGGAAAATGTGCACAAGCAACAGGGATGACCGCAAGCTTGAGAATACGGTCAAGCAAAGCCAATTCAAACACTTGGGAGAGCTTCACAAGGAGTGAACTGAAGCTGGAGTCAGTGCATCAAGAGTCACCACGCTCAGACATCTTCAGGAAAAGGGCTACCAAGCCACTTCTGAAACAGAAACATCATCAGAAGCATCTTACCTGGGCTAAGGAGAAAAATAACTGGACTGTTACTCAGTGGTCCAAAGTCCTCTTTTCAGATAAAAGTAAATTTAGCTTTTCATTTGGAAATCAAGGTCTGGAGTCTGGAGGAAGACTGGAGAGGCACAGAATCCAAGCTGCTTGAAGTCCAGTGTGAAGTTTCTGAAGTCAGGGATGATTTGGGGTGCCGTGACGTCTGCTGGTTTTGATCCATTGTGTTTTATCAAGTCCAAAGTCAATGCAGCCATCTACCATGAGATTTTGGAGCACTTTATGCTTCCATCTGCTGACAAGCTTTATGGAGATTCTGATTTTTTTTTCCAGCAGGACTTCAGCACCTGCCCACAGTGCCAATACCACTTCCTAGTGCTTTGCTGACCATGATATTACTGTGCTTGATTGGCCAGCCAACATGCCTGACCTTAACCCCATATGGAATCTATGGGATATTTTCAAGAAAAAGATGAGAAACAGTCGATCCAACAATCCAGACGAGCTGAAGGCTCAAAAGTGCCTCAGCAGTGCCACAGGCTGATCGCTTCCATGCCACACCTCACTGATGCTGTCATTTGTGCTAAAGGAGCCCCGACCAAGTATTGAGTGCATAAATGAACATACTTTAAAGAAAACTTTTCTGTTTCGCAAATCCTTTTTTTGATTGATCTTAGGAAATATTCTAATATTTTGAGATACTGATTTTTTACTTTCATTAGCTGTAAGCTCCAATCATCAAAATTAAAACAAAAAACTTTTGAAGTGTTTTACTTTACATGTAATTAATCTAAAATATATGAAAGTTTCACTTTTTTAAATAAGTTACAAGAACATTTTTTTTCACCATATTCTAATTTTCTGAGATGTACCTGTAATTAGGATCTGAAGGAGCACTTGATAATTACAGACAGGTGTGTTTGATCAGGGTTGGAACTGAACTCTGCAGGAACAGGGTTGGGCATCCCTGCTCTACATGATCCCAGCTGAGGAATAAGGGTAGGTACCGTCACCTACGTCACACGTGACCTTTCCAACGTAACACGTAAAGTCGTGGACGTGCATCGCAGAGCTAGTTTTTTTTTTTTTGGTAGAAAATCAAATGACTGATTGTTTCACTAGATAAGACCCTTATTCCTCGGCTGGGATCGTTTGAAGCTGCACTGAAACTGCAATTTGGAAAAACCTGCTGGTCCTGATTATCCTTTAAGCATAATCATATGTCATATTTGCCCGCTGGTTATTTATCCTGAAAATGTTGCATTTTAATTTGGAATTTGCGTTTTTCATTGGTAGCAAGCTTTCAGAAAAAAAAAAAAAATAATTATGCATAAATACATTTATAAATTGAAACATTTTCTGCCAAGTGGTTTACTTAAGCTTCCAAACCTGGCAAACATGTGCATGCGCTCTCTCACTCTCTCTCTCTACATTGCTCAAATAAAAGTGTAATACAGCCAGTATATTTTCTTTGACATGGTTATTTTTGCTGTTTGCTGCAACTAAATCTGCAAGCAAACCATGCGAGTTAAAAGCACAACAATTCTAATCAAATGTAAAAAAAACTAAAAAAAAAAAAAACAAATTAAAATGACTATAAACATGATTACTAACCATTATTATATTTCTGAGCAAAATAATCGCTCAATCGTTTAACCATTACCATGCAGCCCTAGTAGTTAACTAATGTTCACAAATGGAACCTTCTTGTAAAAGTGTTACCCTTTTAGATTTTCAAGAAATTAAAAACAGATTTGGGCAAATTTCCCAGTGACTTGCGCTTATAGAATAATCAGCATTCCATTATATTATGATATCATCACTGCAATGCTGATTATGGCCTCTGAATAACTGATGTTGTCATAGTCTTTAGACAGCTGATGACATTATAATGGTCTGAGGACAGAACACTTCTTATTAGGAAAATCTTAGGCTATGTTTACACTAGTGCGTTTTTGTTTTAAAACGCATAACTTTTGCTATGGTTACGCCTATTGTTTATACTACTACTACGGTTTCTTTCTTCTTCTTTTGTTCAATGGTCGTTACATGCTTAGTGCATATCGCCACCTAATTGATGGTTGTGCAATAATTTTTTTTCCAGTTTAATCTTTAATCCTTTAGAATATGACTTATATTTTTGGTTTGATGCTAATTATATTAAGTCATATCATATGTATTTTTATTATAGAAATACATTATAGAAAATGCCAATCCATGTGTGAGATGATAATATAAAATGTAATATATATATATGATATGTTAATGATAAAGCGCTAAAATAAGTAATAAATAAGATAATATATTATTCTAATATGGTCATTATATTTATTTTATTGGCATATATAACAGCTATCTGTATAAATTATAAAACACTATGACAAGGTAATGTTTAATTTATTATATTATATTATATATATATATATATATATATATATATATATATATATATAATAGGCTATATTACATATTGTAATATTATATAATGTTGTGCGCTATCTGTCACGCCCACTTAA